>CM052542.1:2718591-2858263 GCA_028533065.1 Trachops cirrhosus
CCAGCATCACCCTCCGGCCCCGTGGGCGCCTCCCAGAGCCGGCGGGGTCCCCGCGCTTCTCCCCACCAGGGGGACCCCGTCCCGCTGAGCGTCCCCGGGCAGACGGGCCTCGTGTGACCCCTCCCCCTCCCCTTCCTGGGAGGGGGCCTGCGCAGCATCCCCACCCCTAGCAGTCTTTCCCATCCTACTCTCGCCCTTGCACCCCTTGCCGCTAGGAGGGTGGGGTCTCCGTTTCTATGGCAAGTGAGGATCTCCATACTCCCTTGCCCTTTACCTTCTGTGACCCTGATCCTTCTTTGGCACAGGGGTCTGTCTCATCCTCTCATCTTCCGTGGACTTTTTTGGGGCCTCCGCACACCATCTATTGACCCTTTTGCCAGGGGACTCGGGCTACCCACGTTCTTCTTCCCTCACCCAGCGGTTAGTGGGGGGTCTGTGCGGCGCTGAAGTCATTCTAAATGGGAAAGCAGATACTTGGTACAGATTGTGCATACTCTCTGCACACTTTCCTGGGTTAGGGTGAGCTCATTTCCTGATTACCCTTCGAGTTGCCCTCTTTTTCTTTCGGGAGAGATTGAACATGCCGGGGCTCCCTTCCCCGTGTGTCTGTCTCCCTTAACGTGTTCTCTCTCCTCGGACTTCTGGTCTGGATGAGGGTGGGTGCCCCATCAGATGTAGGGCAGGGCTTCCATTGTGCCTCCTACTGGAGTAAGGAGGGACCACGATAGTTACTCTGGTGTCTGAGGAAAACCAGATTGTAATTCTGCTTCCAGTTTACTTTTTCCTCTTAGGCGGTGGCAGTGTTCACCAGTTGACACCACCCCAGCAGGAAGATGGGTCATGGGCCCTTGTTTTTTGGGGTTCCAATTACTGTCTCCTTTGCAGTAAGAACCAGACTCTGTACACCCTACATTCAAGAGTCTTTGAACCTTCCCTGGAAATAAACTTCCCATTTCTTTTTTAGGAGAACTCATATCCTCCTTATGGCTTCTGTTTCCCAGTCAGCCATATTTAGTGAGCCTGTTACCTTGACTTTTTCTAATTTTCTTAAATTGAATTCGTGTTGGCTGGGTAAGAAGAAGCCATATGCCTTTCCATCCAGAAAAGGGAGTGTAGACACCCGTGTCGCCCACGTGCCTTTCGGGAAGGGGTTGCTAGTGTGCTCCTGTACTGGACCTCCCTTGGCCCTGGTGCTGCCCCTCCTGGGGTCCCAGCATTTCTTTTGATCTCGTAACTTTCAGGTGAAGGGGAAATTTGGACACTTACTATTTTTGGCTGCTCTGATTCTGTTCTGGCAAAAAAGATGATCGTGATGCTACGCATATGTTTATATATACATGCATGTAGGATTGTATTCGTAGATGAAATCACACCCATTACATATGTGCAGAAATTTGCGAGGGTTGGATGACTCTACATTTTGGGTGTATGTGGGCACTTCGAGATAGATGCACACACCCGTACATATGTGTGTATATATCTCACCGTCGTTGGTAACTCTTCAGGCTTAGGAGCGTCGGAAGGCTCATTGATAAATGGCCAGTTCTCACCACTCTTTCATTTGTCATGCGCACGGTACTGAATAAGTGGAGGGACGTCCTGAACGCTCACACAGAGTGTAGAGGGCTTGCCAAAGCTCACCCAGACTTAGGCATTCTGAGTCAAGGGCGGCTTTCTCAGCCTGGGTCCTCACAGGGTTAAAAGTGCTCATCTTCATTTCCTCCCTGCCGTGCGGGGGGAAGAGATTTTCATGTATTTGGGGCAAACGAGGAGTGGGTGAGAAGAATATGTGTTTCTGTGACAGAACTGGAAGTGAACGGCCATAAATATGTCGCCGTTTTATTTTGGCCACTTAAATAATGGAGAGAGGTTGTGCACATTAGGAGAAGGTACCTTTGGGAGGGCCTGTGACACTTCGTGACAGGGCGGGAGGAGTCGTTCTCCAGGTTTTTCCTGAGTGTCACGTGCTGTGTGTTTGGCTGATTGCCCTTGGCTCTGGGGCAGGGGCCGTGGTGGGAGTCTCCTCTGGTCCCCTCACTTCCTTCCCTCACAGAACTCGGAGTGGTGGTTAGCTGCTGTCACTTACTTTCTGACAGGCTGAGTTTGAAGCGTCATCCTTCCCATCAAGCTCTGTCGGACTCGGAAGGATTTGGACTTTTTTTTTAGATTTTAGATTTTATTTATTTATTTTTAGAGAGGAGGGGAGGGAGAAGGAGAGGGAGAGAAACATCGTTGTGCAAGAGAAGCAAGAGAAACATCGATCGGTTTCCTCTCTCAGGCCCCCACCTGGGGATCCGGTCTGCAGCCCAGGCATGTGCCCTGACTGGGAATCGAACTGGCGACCTTTGGGTCTACAGGCCGGTGCTCTATCCACTGAGCTACACCAGCCAGGGTGCATTTGGACCTTTAAGCGCTTTTCTAGCAAGGAGACGCTCCACCTGGGTGACCGAGTAAGGAGACGGGGTCATCTGGAGGACTGGTCCGCTTAGGCCAACCTGCGGACTGTGCCCCTCATTTAATACTGGGTTATCTAGTGAGCATAATATCCACCGCCTCAAAGTGGCACTTTTGACCTCAATTTTCTTTTCTGTAGGTTTTAAAAAAGTTTTCATATTTTTTATTCTGTCTGTGTCTATTCTCGGCTTGATGGAATTGTGTATTTTAGGTTGTAGTGTTACTCGCCCTTGGAAAACAAGGGCCGGCAGCCTGCTGTGGATGTCGGTGCTTCCCCGGCAGAGGCGCCCCTCCTGCCGGGCGCCCTTGCCTGCCCGGCTCCGCCCCAGCGGTGCCTTGGGAGTGCCCCTTGCTAACGGGGTGCTCGATCCAGTGGTCAGTGGCAGGAAATGGTAAAGGTCAGAAGAACACACCTGAGGTCAGTGTGTGACGTTAGGCCCTTTCCCTTGAGTGGAATGCTGTTGTGCTCTCGCGTCACCTGTCCCCACAGAGCGTTGGAGAGCACCTCCCTCCTGCTCCTCCCGTGTGATGTGTTTTCTTGTAGCTAGTCAGGCCACATCAGTCCTCTTGACCTCCATCATTATCTCATCCCCTTGACCCCTAAGCCCCCGGCTTTTGGACAAGGTTGGGTGACCCCGGGACTTCCCTTGGTTCTTGAAGACCTGACCTCCTACCTCTGGGAGATGCTGGGCTTCTCCATTTTGGCTTCACGGGGTTCAGAGTGTTGACGTGGTCACAGCAACCTCTACTTGGGCTCTGATTGGGTCAGGTTTTCCTTTTCAAAAGGCGAGGGTTGCTTTTGCTTGCTCTTCGAGACATATTTATATATCCTGCTTATCCGTGTTTTTCCATGTCTTTAGTTTTCTGTTTCTTCAGCTTTCCCCCTGAAATAGCCTATTCTTTGGGGTCACCTGGCATTATTTTAGTTCCCTGTGTACGCAGGGTGTGGCCCCTGCGCTCGCGGGACTGTGGCTTTCTGACGGTGAGGGGCCCGCGTTGCAGCCCCACGTGTGCCCCGCGCCGTCTTCACGGCTCGGGGCCACTCTGTTCCCCACTTCCTAAGGCTCGGGGGAAAGACTCTTCGTGTCTAGTCCTTCTTTCCGGTCTCCCTCTGGAAAAAGCAACAGAAGGCGATTCTCGTGTTCTCTTCCTGTCCCCGCACCGTGCCTGTTGCCCCTTTTGGGACCCTTGAATCCGTTATTCTGGAGGGCAGTTGTTTTTACGTCCACATTCCCTCACGGAGCGCAGGTCACCCCAGAGCTGCTGCTGTGCACGCGGGCACCTGGGGGTGTTCCACGCCGGTGCGTGAGACTGTCGGGGTCTTGTTAGTCTTTTAATGCGGGTAGCACTTCACTGTATCTCGTGCTTGTCTTTTTTTATGTTTTTGTAGGGAATTTTTTTCTGAATTTAATCGTTTGGATTATCATCTTACAAAAATATACTCCAATAGTGTACTATTCCACCGAGGTTTCCCCCAGCTCTGCAGGATTGGGGACGTGGAGAGGGTGGAGGGCGTACCGGGAGAGGCATGTGGCAGCTCCCCCTCAGACTGTGCGAGCGTGTGTGTGTGTGTGTGTGTGTGTGTGTGTAGAAGAGTAAAGTCAACCTTCTTTCTAAACGTGTAGGCATAACTGTGAGGTCATTTAGATACGTGGTTGGCTGGACTGCCTGTCTGACACTTGAACAGCAGCATCTGGGTATTGTGTCGAACCCAAAATCAGGTGCATCCTTTGCAGAAGGAGGTGGCAGGGAAATGATCTTCTCTCACCATTAGCTGGTGCGTTTCATGGTGTCAGAGAGTAGGAACTACATGAGCTTCGGTTACATTTTCACTGCTGGGAAGTATTATAATCTTAAGTTGAGTGCTAATTTTGGTGGCCATTCTTTTTTAAAAATTTTTTAAAAAATATTTTATTTATTTCTTTTCAAAGAGAGGGGGAGGGAAGGAGGGAGGGAGGGAGAAGAACATCGATGTGAGAGAGAAACACCCACCGGTTGCTCCTGGCCCTGACTGGGACTCGGGCTGGAGACATTGCGGGTTGCGGGCCGGCGCTCAGTCCGCTGAGCCACGCCAGCCAGGGCGTAGTGGCGGTGACCGTTCTCAGGCTAGGGGTCTGATGTGGTCATCTTTGCTTTTGTTTATTGTGTGACTCTTAATTCTCTATACTTTTTAATGGTACTATTATTTGTGTCTTGTCTTTTTTTTTTGTAATAGCCTCAGATTATTTTTAGATGGAGGTATGGTATATATATTGATAGTAATAATAGTAAAGAATTGACCTGAAATGCACTTTTTCCTTTGCTTCTGTGTTAAGTCAGGTTTCCTTCTGCATCTGTAGAAGCCACTACTGCTAGTGTTTCCCTCGTAAGAAGAACTCTTGCTGAGGGTTGTTGTCGTCTGTGGTTTGGCAGTCCTTTATTCATGTGGACATGTGACCGAATATTTCTTGTGGTGACAGGCAATATGTGTTTCTTTTGCATTGCCATTAAAACAGATCATTTCCTGAAATGTTCTGTATCTTCTAGAATCACTTACAATGCCCTTTTTCTGATGTTCTAGGTGACTTCAGTCCTACTTCGGTCTCCCACGTAAAGAGTCTTTTTTATTGCCGTCATTGTTATAAAACAGTATTTGTAGCTCTGCTGTATCCGTAGCCTTCTGTCATCCAGGGAAGAGGGACCCCTGTTCCTTTTGTCCTGTAGTGGGCAGTAGTGTTACTTCTTGGTTCCTGGAGGGTAGGGGATGGAATGGGGTTAAGTCACCCGGCAAGGGGTGGGAGGAGCATTTGTAACTGGATAGAGTCCCTGGTGAAACACTGTGTCCTTCAGGCAGCTGGGCTTCCCCGTCGTAGGATTTTGGGAATTTGTTTTTGCTGTGTTTAGTCTTCTTTCTGTCTCTTTGGCTCGATAATGGTAAATTTCTTTGGGCACAGCCAACAAGTATACCACTGATTTGGGGCCTTCATTCACAGGGACGTGTGGGGTCTTCCAGCATGACTTCGCCGGCTACAGCACTGTCGCCGGCCTCTGTGTGTTGGAGTAAGGAGGGTTCTTGCTCTCCACCTCCTTGTCCAGATAACATGAGTGAGAGGGCACAGTCTTCCACTCTGTCTCAGATTGTAGTGGGTAGCCTAGCTTTTCTTCTTTCTTTCTTCGGAATACCTACCTAACCAGCGTCAGGATGCAGCTTACCAGATGATGTCAGGGTTTGTGGTCAGATGCCCTGTATTTTGTGCGAGTAGAGGATGTGTATCCGTCAGTCCTGTGTTAAGATGTGTTACCGTCCGTCACAGGAAGAGGGGCTGCCCGGTGTACACGTCGATGGTCTTCCGTGCAGTGACACTTGTCACGTACTTGTACGGAGAATGCTGTTCTGTATAGATTCACATTGGACAGCAGTCCCAGTTTTTTACACCGTGGGGCAAAGTAAAACATGGTTTTCTTTTTCTTTCTTCCCATCAGTATGCTGGCTGTGTGTTTCTAGGGTTGTGTTGCATCTTTCTGCTCTGAACGCCATTGCTTGTAGAAGGTCATGGGCCTCCTTGTGTAAAGATTGGTAATGCTTCCTGAGCATTTTTTAGCTCATTACCCTGGACTAGAAAAGAAACATTATGCACCCCGCTGCAAACAGAGGCCAAGTGTCAGCCACACTGCTCCCTCCTCACTTTTTTTCAGAGGAGCGTTCATTTACTTGCAACTGATTGACGTATCATAAGCTGGAATGAGCAGGGGTATTAAAAAAATGATTCTCCTGCGTTTACCCCATGTTTTTTTTCCCCCGTAGGGTTGCGCGCTGTCGTACACACAAGTCCTTTGCTCACCGGCAGAAGTGCAGTTTCATTCTGCTTTATTTTCTCAGACTTAGCCAGGCCTTCAGTCACGCACCGAGCGCCTTCCCGAGACTCTTAGCAGAGGGCGACTGCGAGGGAGCCGTGCAGGTTTGGGGCGGGGGTCCCCCTCTGCCCTCGGCAGGGCGGGTTTGTGGTTACGAGGGCCCGCAGGGGCCTTCCTCGGAAGAAATGTTTGGGACCGAGTTCCTGGTGGTTTTAAACCTGTTAGCACCTGGAGACTAAGTGGCATCCCCTCACCGCTAATCTCACTTCCTGATGTCATCTCGAGTTCCTCCCTGCTTTCCCAAGCAAAGAAAGATATCCAAAACAACGGTCCTACCGAAACCCCAGCAGAGCCCGCTGGAAGGCCAGCTCCGAGTGCTCTGCGGTGCTGCCGAAGTGACCCTGTCCGTGCCCGCGGTCCTCGGGGGCTGGCGTGTGGAAGGCCTTGGAGCACAGCGCACCGGCGTGGACTAGCCCGGGCACTGCCTCTCCCGTCTTTCCTTGGCAGTTACCACGGGGAAGGCTACGCATTCAGCCTCTAAAAACACTTGCAAAGTAGATCGGTTTCCCTCCTTTGTCCCCGCCTAACCGTCGGAAGGAATACTGGAATTTCGCTTCTCCTAACGGTAGTCGATAGCTGTGTCTCTCCTTTCGTGCCCAACACCTGTGAGGAACCGGGACCTCATTCCCAGGAGTGCAGCCGGCGGTCAGAACTCGGCGTCTGCCTCTCCGCGGCCCGTGCGTGACCGTGGCGGCGGTGCGTGCTCTCGGCCGAGCGGTGGCTGCAACAAGTGAGGAGGCCCCAGGTCGTTAAGTTTGTCTCCTCTGTTTTTACACGAACGTTTGACGAGGTGTGTCTGTGTGTTATATTAGCGTGTGATGCGCACACACAAGCAGAAGTACTCCTGCGGTTAAAAAAAAGAAAAAAGAGAAAAACAAATCGTTTTCTTCTAGTTTTGAAAAATAGGTATTTTTTTCTTCATCAGGGTTGATTTAAAATGCTAGGAAGCATTTTTTGAAGGTATAGCAATACAATCAAGAATTAATCTCTTTAAAACTTAGATTTGGCTTTTAGTCCTTGTCTGAAAAGTTGTTTCTGAGGATGTATGTGCGCCATTGGTTTTCGGGGGCATTTGGATATCAAACCATTTGGAAGAGATAAAAAGAAATTGGTACAGAGTGTGAAATTATCAAATAGAAGAGGAACGATGCAGTAGTGAAGAAATTACCCATTTATCGTTAAAAATAATCTCCGAGTGATGATTGGAAGTGTCAGTTCAGATGTTCTACGGAAAATGGAGTGTCGGTGTGCGGACCGTGTGGAAACGGGCAAATATTCCTGTCGTGCGAAGAGCACTCCCCAAAATGGGGGTGCTTGGAAGGTAGAGAAGTTGGCGGGATTGGTTATTTTAAAATGTTAAGTGTTTTTTCTCTTTTTAAAAAGTGATTGAAATAAAATAACCCTTCTTAGTGAAGGAAATGTAAACTCTAATGGAAGTTCAGCAGAATGAAGCAGTTACGGAGTGGAGATTGAAGATAAGGGTTTTTTATTGCGAATCCACAAGGGGGTAGTGATGTTCTATCGAAGATGTTTGTGGTGGAAATGGGAGCTGATCTCCTTTAACATTTCAGATTTAGAGATTAGACTGGTCTGTTTGCATTTTAACTTAATAAGATCTTCCTTTTCAAATCTTCGGCAAAATTGGCAAAATTTTTTATTGCTTAAACTTTTAAAAAATTTATTTTGGGAGAATGGCTATTTCCAGCATCTGAAGGGAGAGGGAGGGAGAATGTCCTTGTGGTTGTGTGCTTTGGACACGTTACCAAGGATCTGAGGGTCACTTATTTTCTAAGAGAGGAATAACCTTACATTTCCTGGGAAACATTAGGAATCTAGAAGTCAGTTATTTGAGTGTCCTGAATAAAAGGACTGTAGTAACTTGTGTCTAGACTTTACAGAAGTTTGTATTACTGGCTGTATTTTAGTTCTGCCAAGAGACGAAAAATGTGAATAACCCATACCACTAGCTGCTTTTAATAGTTGTAAGTAAATCAAATTTTTGTAATCTTTTTTATTAGTTTATACTACATCATTCGATAAAGGCATTTTTCCCCTCTTGCAGAAAGATTCCAGTAGCTTGCCGGAGGTGACGAGCCCCATCCCGTTACGTTCAGAATTGCTGGAGATCAGGGGTCGGTGTCAGGGCCAGGGAGTCTCTCGTGGAGACCGGAGACGGGGTGTGTTGTGCGCCGTTTTCGGAAAGAGGGGGCACGTGGTGGGCGGAGGGTTGAAGGTGGGGATGGGACTGTTTCCTACTGATTTAGCGGCAGCTAATCCTGTCTTTAAAAATACTGTTTTTAGCAATAATATGAAATAGCTCCATGGTTTAGAAGTTATGCTTGTTTGTGGCATATACTTAGTGCATTTTTCATTTTTGCCTCAGGGAAAAGGCTGTTAGTACAGCTTTTATGTCTTTTTCTTTTTCCCTCCTTCCCTTGGTCTGAGCAAGGGCTTTTTTTTTTTGGTTTTATCTCCTTCAGTAAATACAGGACTGGTGACTCAACCTCCCCAAAGACACAGTGTCTTCACGCACTGCCCTGAGCTCTGCTGGGAGCTGCAGTATGACGTCCACGTGCCCATTCACGAATCTGATTTTTCCGAGTCTCTTTTCTTGTTTTGTATTCCTGAGCTGCCTTCTGGCACGTTGCACAAATCAGTTTACCATCAGTCAGCCCATAAATCAGAGATAAAAGGTAAAGCAGAAGATAAGATGCTGGGGTTGTTTCGATGGAGGTGCAGTTGCTCCTGTTGATGGCATCAGTGCAGCTTGGACAAGGTTTCTGGTGAAACAGATTGAAACCTGGGAACAATCCGCTTAATTATCTCCTGGTCTTGTGGGTTGAGCCGTGTTGTGAACATACCGATACCACGTGTCTGTGCTCCCATGGAGTTCAGAGGGCTAGGCTGTAGCTTCATTGTTAGGAAGGAGCATTTCCGTGGTAATTTGACTAAATTGGAGCGTTCTGCTTTATTTCAGAGAGCTTGGGCCTGGCGATTAAATTAGCTTCTACTCAGATTACTTTTGGAATGCATTTGGACTTTTGCGGGGGCCGTCTGTGTTGCTCTTGAAATATTTTAAATGGCTTTGCCTGATACGATGTTTTCCGTGGGTCATAGCTGTTATTCTGGAAGAAGCAGAGCGGGCCTCGTGTTGGAGTTGGGTTTCATCTCCCCTCGGCTGCGCGTCCGTGGAGCCGTTGACTCCAGTTTCCCCTCCAGGGATGGCGCTGCCTGGAGCCGGCCCCGCGTGAGAGCGGCGGAAGCAGTCTTATCCGGAGCTTCCCTCTGCCGGGCCGCGCGTCAGGCTGGGCCTCGGGCACGCGTGGTCTCTGCCGAGCCTCCTCTAGTTGATGAAGGCTGAGCTTCACAGAAGTTCATTTTCTCTGCTTTCTTGGGGGTTTGTTGACTTTCTGTAGATTTAATTGCCAAGAAACATTTAGATGTTTCTGTTTACAATGTGTTCTATTTAGAAATCATTGTAGCTCAGTTACAATTTATGGTGAGAGTAGATGATTCAAACTGCAACCATTTTGATTGACACCCTGTGCTAGTCCTAGAATAACTTTTGAGCTCACGACAACTCGGAGACACCGGCCCCTCCCAGCCTCAATGGAATGAGCGCTTTGTGTTCCTTCAGCTTGAACCGCTTTGTCTGGCGGGGCGGGCCTGTGGCGCTACTTGGCGCTCTCCTTTGGGTGGGCGCTCTGAGGAGGACGAATCAGAGCTCAGAGACGTGAATAAGCATTTGAAGATGACGTAAACGACATGTATTACTTTCTCTAAGAACCGAATCATCTTAAAATTATTTAAATACAATTTCTAGGACGGATTTTGATTGTAAGTAATGAAGAAAGGAATATTTAATGGTAGACGATGTCCGTAAACGCTCCCTCACTTTAAAACCACGTATCACTGGTGTTTATGACAAGTCTGGGATTTTGACATCAGATGTCCGAGTGCCGGGAAGACCAGCTGTAGTGTCGGCACCTCATTTTGTCTGGCTCTGAACCAAACGACGCTGGACGAGTCCCCTGGCCGAGAAGACTGAGCTTGCCCACGTGGCCTCTTGACCAAGCCCCCTGCAGTCCCCAGCCTGGGGCTTCTCCTTCCGTCTCCAGGAGCACTCGGGACCGGGACCGGGACCGGGACCTCAGCTAGGTGTGGTTCTCTGCTGTCCCTGTGCCACCGTGGCGGCTGGGTGCTGGAGCCCCGCCTGCTCCTTACCAGATGCCACTTCCCCGCTCTTGGTTCTGGCACTGCCTCTCACCTGCTGTCCCTGGACCCGGGTGCCCGCGAAGGGCGTCCATGGGTAATAAGGTGCAGGGATTCATGTGTTGGTAAAGGGTCGCGCTAGCGACGCCTCCAAAACCCTGTCCGTCCATCCCGGTTCAGGGTTAGGAGACGGGAAGCTGGCTGTCGGGCGCTGCACTTCCTGGCTGGCCTCGCCGGTGTCCCGCACAAGTCTGTCTTTTTCTTGTGCGGCACCTGCCTCAGGTCGGGCGTGACCACGTGGGCTCGAGCTGTGGAGGAGGGTTTGCACCGTGGTCACCGCAGGGCCTCCTTCTGGTGGCCGTCAGAGGGCCTGGTTTCTCAGGGCTGACGCATCATGGGTATTTACCTAAAAAAAATGAAAAAATTCGTTAAAGTTGTTGAAAAGATGAGCAGCACAGAATATTCATTCTGCTTAGTTATTTCCTATGACACATTTAAGCTCTTTATTCTGGTATGGATGAGCATTCATAGTTTTGGAAAAATACACTTAAATAACATACAATTACAGATGGAAAAGTGTCTGCTAACCCCAGACTTTTTATGTTTAAGGTTGTATTATTTATGTGTATTGAGTTTTTTCCCTGGAGTTGATGAATATAACTGTTATTAAAATGTATCGATTGCTAGTAATTCAGTAACTAATTTCCTTCTAAGAAACGGGAGTTTCGGTGGGTCTGCAGTGATTGATCACGTAGGGTCTTCACTTGGGTGGACTCCCTGGGCTGCTGCAAGCCTGGCATTTGGAGAGGCTTTGGATATAATTTATTTTTTGAAAGTTTTGCTCATATTTAAAGCTGCTGAGGGACAAGTTAATGTTCCCAGGTTCTTGCCAAGGTTCTCTGCCTGATCCTTTCTGTCTCTGCCATTATGAAAGGTGCTGGCTGAATTATTTGCTTTGACAATGCTTCTGATGCAGGTCTCTTCGTTTAATTTTATTGATAGAGGCTGTTGAGCTTAAAAGGAAAGTATGACAGGCAGAAGGTGGTGAGTGGGTACTCAGCATTTTGAAGTACTTGTCTTTCTTCCTAGGGGTCCTCCAGAAATTGATCATAGGTTACTTGACCAAATTCAAGGCCCAGAGATTTATTCCAGACGTCCTGGGAGGCGAGGAACATCAGTCTTTCTCTGCTGAATCTGATTATTCTGCATCTGACCCATGCCGCCTGCATGGGTGTCTTCTGATGCAAATCTGGTGATAGCGGCAACCTTTCTGACGGGGCTGCATAGCCCTGACAGCTGTTATCTGTCCTCTCCAGGCATTTTGAGTCTCCAGCCTCCATAGCCGGGTCTGGAGGGATTCGGGAGGAATTCGGCTGTTCTGGTGCCACTTCAGGTTGTTGTGGATGCGCTCCGCTACTTCTTCGCAGCCGCCTTCATCACAGTCCCACCTCTGGCGCGGCTCTTCGTCCTTGTCACTGGGTGCAAGAGTAGACACACCAGTCGTTTGTTTAATAAGAATGAAAGTCATGATTTTCAGAGTGCTTTTAAAAATAAACAGTGGTTAGTGGTGATGGCGCACAACAACGTGAATGTACTTAATGCCACGAAACTGTGCACTCCAAAAGGGTGAAAATGGGAAGTTTATGTTACGAATGTTTTACCACAGTTAAAAAACAGACTCCAAGTGCATTCAAAATCGAATGAGAAAAACAGCAGTGAGGTCCTGACAGTAAATACATGGCAATGTTTTCATTACCCCAAGGGGGAGGGTGTGCCTTAAATAAAGTATCAGCATCCCCCTCCCCCCACCACCTGTCTCCTGTGCCCTTCCCCCTCCGTCTGTCTCTGAGGTTCCTTATACAGGCAGCAGACACGGGGGCGGTCGGCAGGCCGTGCCGCAGTTGGGGCCGTTCGATGGAAGGAACGCAGGCCATCAGGTTAGGTTCAGTGGAGGCGGGCCTGTATAAGAAGAGCAGAAGCGGTCTCAGCCTCCCAGCACCAGAGCTGAAGGGAGCTGTCTGGAGCTGGGCCTGCAGAGTCTGGCGGCGCGTCTTCCGTGGGAGCCCCAGACTGGGCTGGGGTCTCTCGTGGGGCACCACGGCCTCCGTCTCGGCCATTCCTCGTTTCTCCTCACAGACAGGACTTCTCCACGTACGTGGAGCTTCCTTGATCCCCCGTAATCACACGTCGCCGCGACCTGCCATGGCCCAGTTGTGGCTCCCGCACGTCCGACTCCACTCCTGTGCTCCCCGGCACTTGACGCTGGTCTCCAAGGCTCGCGTTGGAAATACTCAAGGTGGACCTTCGGCCAGTTGCTCTGCTTTGTTTCCATAGGCTGGTGTTCCAGTCAACGCCAAGGAGAGCTGGCGAGGATCCGTTTGCCTGCCGCTGGGTTCGAGGGGCGTAGGGTGAAAGACGGGGTGAGAGAGGGCTGTAGCGGGGGTCCTGGGCCCTCAGACTGTTCCCACCAAACATGTGAAAGGAGGACTGTTAGCTCCCGGTTGGACGTCTTACGCTCAGTCGCTGCGGCGGGTGAAGTCGCTGCAGAGAACCCGCCCGCTGTGGCTGCACACGTGGGGCCAGGCGCCGTCAGCCAGCACGTCAGCCAGCACGACGCTGTCCCCAGGCTTCCGCTCTGAGCGGTGGTGAAGCGGGCAGGGCACGCCGGTCTGTGCCGCTCCGTCCTGGGCGGGTCCTCGGGCCCTTTGGGGGATGTCAGTGCCACCCGAGGTTTCCCACAGTTTGGGCACTTGGGCGGGCTTCCTCGCTGTTCCCTTGTTGTAGCCCACTAAACCTGAAAGGCTGGGGACGGGCATCCACAGTAAGAGAGACGTTGCCTTGGAAGAGGGAGTATGGGCAAGAACACAGAGAACCGCCTCTTGTGGACGCCGCGTGGCCGCGGCTGTGCGCGCTGGTCTGACGTCTCCTCGGCCTCCCCTCCGTCTCTCACCCCTGTCTTCCCTTATTTCTCACGGCAGACGAGGAAACAATTGCAGTGGGCCGGTGGGGGCTGAAAGAGCAGCAGCTCGGAGGCACCGAGTAAGGCTGATAACCTGTACGCCACTGAGTCTTCTGAACGCGCAGCTGCTTAGTCACTGATGGCTCGTGGCGATGACCTTGGATGTGTTCAGAAAAGCAACACTTAGGTGTCCTGCTTACCTGAAGAGGGACGCATGTAATGTTAAACAACGACACCACCGCCACAGCTGTCTGCTGGCCTGTGTGGCCCCGTCGGTGGGAGCGTCGTGCTGTCCACTGAGGGGGTTGTGGGCTGGTTGGTTCCCTTGGTCAGGGGCCCTAGGAGAGGCAACCAGTCGGTGTTTTGGCTTCCCTCCCTCCCCCTGCCCCTTTTTAAATGCAAGGAAAAAAGGTCCTTGGGTGAGGATAAAAAACTAAAAAAAATAACCATCAAAGAAGATTTTAGTACTTAAGGGATTTGATTCCTTTTTTAATAACAACTTTATTGAGATATAATTCATATACCATAAAACTCATTCTTTTAAAATATATAACTCAGTGGTATTTAATATGTTGACACAGCGGTACAACTCTGCCCACTATCTAATTCCTGAACGTCTGCACTCCAGAGAGAAACCTCTGCCGACTAGTAGCCATGCCCCCTTCTTCCAAGCTGTAGGCAGGCAGCGAGCTCCTCCGTCTTTGTAGATTTGCCTGGCCTGGAGATCCTGCATTACGTGGACTCTTGCAGTACGTGGCCCTTCGTGACTGGCTGCTTTTCTTTAGCGTAGTGTTCTCAAGGTCCATCCATGTTGTGGCATCCCTCAGAACTTCCTTCTTCTAACAGTGAAGCAGTACTTTGTAGGTGCACATCCATCTCTTCATCAGTTGACGGACGTTTGAATTGGTGTCACTTCCTGGCTGTCATGAGTAATGCCGCTGCGAACACTGCGCCCCGGTCTCGGTGTGGACGTGTGTCCGGTTCTCCTGGCCGCACACCTTGCGTTGGAATTGCTGGGGCATGTGGTGACTCAGGGGCTCATGGAGGGACTGCCAAGCCGTTTTCCGAGGGGCCACTCGTCGTGGGCGTTCTTTATACGTTCTGGATACCAGTGCCTTATCAGAGAGGTGATGTGCAAATATTTTCTCCCACTCTGTGGGCTGCCTTTTCACTTTCTTGATAATGTCTTTTGAAGCACAGAAGTTTTCAATTTCAGTCAAGTTCGGTTTATTTGTGTTTTCTTTTGTTGCTTATGTTTTTGGTGTCACCATTAAGAAACCACTGTCTGCGGCCACACCATACTTGACCAGCCCCGTCTCGCCTGATCTCGGAAGAAACCATTGTCTAGTCTAAGGCCTTGAGGATTTATAGTTATGTTTTTTTTAAAACAATTTTTATAGTTTTAGCTTTTGCATCTAGGTCTGTGATTCATTTTGAGTTAATTTTTGTGTGTGTTTTGAGGTAGGTAGGCTTTCAGCATCATTCTTTTTTGCATGCGGCCACCTGGTCGTCCCGGCACCATTTGTAGAAAAGACCGTTCTTCGCCTGTTGCAGTATCTCGGCACCTTTGTCAGTCAGTTGGCATGAATGTGTGGGGTCTCAGTTCTAATCTGCTGATCTGCACAGCGATCCTTATGCCAGTGCCACACTGTCTTGACTATTGCAGTTTTGTAGTGAGTTTTGAAATCAGGAGGTGTCTGCCCTCCAACTCTATTCTTTTTTTTTGGTAAGACTTGATGACTGTTCTAAGTCTCTTGAATTTCCACATGAATATTAGGATCAGCTTGTCAGTTTCTACAAACCAGACAGTTTTGGTATTGATAGGGATTACATTTTGTGGATCAATTTCAGGAGTCTAAAGCCTCTTTATGGATCTACTATTTGCTTGGGAACTACTGGCTAACTGAAGCACCCAAGCTTCTTGCCTTAAAAAAAATTACTGTTTTAATTTATTACTACCGTAGGCTGCTGTGGTGAGACACTGCAATTCACTGATAGACTGGAATTGGACTTTCCATGTTGCAGGAGAGCAAATAGCTAATTCATACAGTGTGTAGGTTGTCTTCTTTTGGTGATGTGTTCTTTTTGATGTGGAAGCTTGCTGATATCTTCAATGTTTACAAAAAATGTGGTATTCTGGTTAACACTTGTTCTGATTAATAGAGAATTAACAGATATTTTATATGAACATTTAATTATCAAAGACTTAGAACGTGTTACAACCAAACTGACATTAAAATTGATATGATTGCTGTATTATTGGAGCTGTCAGGGATTTTAGGATCTCGTAGTCCTGTGGGGGCCGTGTGGGTATCAGTTATTGTCATGCTCTCAAGTCAGTTCATTTGCTCGACAAATAATGAAGTGCCAGGTGCAGAGCAGGACATGGTCCCTGTCCTCATGGAGCTAATGGGGAGACTGACATTAGTCAAGGTGCCATGTGAAATTAACAACTTACACAGTGCTAGGAAGATGTAAGTACTGTGAAGGGAAGAACAGTGTATCATAAAGGGATTTGACTGATCTGAGAGGCTGGTGGAGGATTCTTGAATTAAGCTATGAAGGAAAATGGGAATTAATTGTGGGAAAAATGAGGGAAAGAAATTCCAGTTAATTGGATGAGCTGGTTAGTGAGATGTGTGGGGATGCTCTGATTCTATCCTGGCTGTTCATTCTTTTTGGGAAAGAGTATTTCAAGATTTGACTCTGGTCTTCATTCTGCCCCTTAAGTGCCCTGTGACTTTAAGCAAGTAGCTCAACCTTTCTGAGCTTACTTACTGTTTTTAATCTTATTAAAGGCATTGTGTACCTGTTTATATTTAGAGATAGGTAAATAAAATGCATATATGAAAACATAGAAATCTAGGCTTTTGATCCATTGTATTAGATTGTATTAGTATAATTTAAAAATAATTTTTTTGTGTGTGCTATTCCATGGCTGGTTTCTTGGGAATGCAGTTTTGGTAAATTGAGTATTTTCCTGAACGTTTTCCCTACTCTTTGAGATGAAGGTTCGTTTCAGTTCTACATTCTCTAGAAGCCTCCCCCACGCGGGGGAGCAGACGTGGACGTGACGGTTCCGCGCTGTAATGGAGTGCTGGGAGGGACCGGGAAGCCGTCTTGAAGGAGAGGGCATTTGACCCGGCGTCACTGACAGGTTGGAGGAGAAATCCCACCCTTGTAGAGGGAAGCAGAGCAGAGGCTCAGGGCCGGGAAGGCGCGGAGTGGCTGGAGTTCGGGCGCGCGTGTGGAGGGGAGCGGCGCGGGTCGGGGGAAGGTCCGTTCTCCGTGCAGGTGAGGGCCACACGCTCACCTCTCCAGCGCCCTCTCGCTCAGCAGCCGTGCTCAGTTCCTTCAGGCTCTTGATCGTGCCGGGGCGCCATGCTTCCCCTCAGTTTCAGGCCTCGCTTCCATGTAAGTGCCGCCAGAGGGGCGAGCAGCAGTGGGGACTGAGAAGGAATGGTCAGCGAAGTGCCAGAACGAGAGCGTGAGGTCAGCACTGCTGAGTGCAGAGGGTTGTGAGGAGTTCATCAGCTGTAATGCTGCAGAGCTTGAGTAAAAGGAAGACTATGAAAAAGTAATGATTCGGTCGATTTGATAGTGAGTGGAGAGAGAGGTAGCAAGAAGGTAGATAGTTCTTTCAAGGATTTTGTGGTGAGTACAGAGTGCTAGTAAAAATGGTGGTGAAATGACTGATCAAGTCCAAGTGGAGAAAAATCCCTGGGACCTGATGGACTGTGGGTGTGTTAGTTACCTGTCGCTGTGGTGGCAGATCACCACAGACTTAGTGACGTAGCATAGGACACGTGTGTCATCTGATCCTGTGGGTCAGGAGTTCAGACGGGGCTTTGCCGCGTCTGCTGCTGCAGGGCCTCACGAGCCCGCAGGGGATGGTTGGGCTTGGCTTCATTCGAAGGCTCAACTGGGGAAGGGTCCTTGGCCACGCCCCCCCAGAGTGGAGGGTTCTGTCTCGTGGGCCGTTGGCCACCCTCACTTCCTTGCCACGTGGGCGTCTCCTTCGTGGCAGCCTGCCTCAGCGGAGCCTGCAAGGAAGTCTGCCGGTAGGACAGAAGTATCATCCGTGTCGCCTGATCACAGAAGTGATGTCCCCTCACCTGTGCCACATTCTGTTGTTAGGAGCAAGTCACTAGCTCGGGCGCACTCTCAGAGGGAGGTGTCCCGCAAAGCTGCGTGCTGACTCAGAGCCCGTGACCGCAGGTGGTCCACCGTGACGCTCGTCCACAAGTAAGGAGGGATGCTGGCGCTGGAAGACACCAGAACAGTCCTTCTGGAAGAGGCCCAGGGGCTGCAGATGGCACGACGGGAGCTTTCAGAGAGGGAGTGGGGGGTGGAGTTGCAGGGAAGGGTCAGATGCAGCTCCGTTGTTGTGGTGACCTTCGTCAGGAAGCCTGCCCTGCCGTCTCCGCCCCGACGAGGCGGACCGGCGCCTCCGCTGTGAGACGGGTTAACAGGCTGCAGTAATTGCCCCGGTCAGCTCTCTGCCTTGCTGCAGCCGAGTGACTTACCGGCACATTCCTGGCTAGTGGAGGTGTCCGTACTGCATGCCTCCGGAGGGTGTCGGGGGCCGAGTAAGGTAATTCCCGTGGAAGTGTCTGACAGGACGTGAACACATGCAGGCAAATGGCGTCGACCGTGCTCCTTCGCTCACGTTCAGTAGAGCGTGTGGACGCTGATGTCCGTGTCCCTTGTTCACTTGGGTTCGCCGTGTTGTACTGAGTTATTGAACTGGCCTTTGTCTAATGCTTTGGTATTTTCAGGGCCTTTTGAGTAGAGTGTTTGCTTTCATGATAAATGACCCCAAACTGCTGTGCCTTTCAAGTACTTTTATCCAGTTTTTATTGTTTGTTTCTTTTTTTCTTTTTTAAATCTGTCCTTGCTATTCCTTGTCACTCCTTTGCTTTTCCCTCTCTGTCACTTTCCAGCTATTCTTTTCCCTCTGATTTGTTGCTTCTGATCTTCTCTGGGCTTGGCAACCTGATAATTAAGCTGATTAGAACTGTGAGTTGTTTAGTAGTAATCAAGCCAGGAACGCGGTTGGGAGCCCTCTCATAGCGAAGTGTGTGAGCTTTTGTGGGTGGACTTGGTAAAGACCTCTTTGGCCCCAGAGCGCATCTTGGCTTCCCTGCCGGTTCTGGTTGTGCGTGGATCAGGTGAGGTTCCTGTGGAGCCGAGCTCCACCTGGGGAGCGAGGCTGCCGTTCTCTGGGCGCCTGCCTCATTGCTCTGGTGTGAGAATCGGTGCCATGCTGTCCTTTAGCTTTGATGAGCTTTTAGTTTTTTGGGCAGTAGCAAGTAGTGGTCAGTGACAGGTAGTCAGTCTGTGGTTCGTGGACCAAAAAGTGTTAGAGAAGCAAGGGAAATTTTTCCCCCAGTTCGACACCTGGGCGTATGCAGGAGGTCCGTGCTTGCCTGCCTTTGGGACGGGAGTCCAGCTCAAATCACTAGATAGCCGTTAAGGCTCTTCAGTGTCTTCTCAGTGCTGGGCTTCTCCGGCAGAGCAGTTGGGGGGCTTTCCCCGCCCAGACGGCTGCGTGGTTGCCTCCAGGAAGCACTGGCTCCTGGAGAGGGCCTGTGTCCTTGTGGAAGCGGCAGAGGTTTGGGGGGCCTGCTCCTGGCTCTCGCCCTGCTCCTTCCTGTCCGTGCCCTTGGCAAGAGTCTGTCCCCACGTGCCTTGACGTCTCCTTTTCTAGGGTTTGCGTGAGTCTGCTCTGCCACCCATGGGACCACAGCAAGAGTTTCTAGGGGCAAGTGCTTGCTGCAGCACAGAGCACCAGGTGGAGTGCCCCTCCATGGGTTGGCTCTGTTGGTGTTTCGCGGGCTCTGTCCCTGAGGAGTTAAAAACGTTACCATTAGTACTGGTAATGGAAAGTGCTGCTGAAACAATGCCACTTTAAATGCCGCGTGGCTTTTTTCTGAATACGCCCTACTGGAATGTATTTGTACAAATGTGGACATTTAATAAGTGCTCTTTGATTATTTTCAGAATATTGAGTATTCTGGTTTCGTAGCCAAATTAAATTTATGAAAGTTCTGATGATACTGTGATTCATATCTAGAAAGAATAATTTTTTTCATTCCGAAATCACTTTAAGTATGCTTTACATGAATCTGGTAATAGTGAATCAATTAATGTGATTTCTCAGGTCATAAATCAGGCTTGAAATATTGTAGCATTAGTTCCTCTGTAAGCCTCTTGGAACTTCAGCAGTTTTGTGGTCTGTTTTAGCGACTTGTTTGTTTTTGAACTCAATTCTAGGTGTTGAACTCAATTTGAGAGCCTAAAATGGTTTGTGCCCTAAATACCTTAGAGGTTACTCCTTGCCTTTTTTACTAGCTGGCCTTCATAGTGTGAAGTCAGCCACCTATCGGACTTTTCCCTTTTAACTTGGGCATACGCTTTAATTTTGTCTTTATCCCGTAGGAGTGTTGCAAGGGTTTTTATAGTAGCACTTACGGTATATTTTAAACTTTTTGAAAAGTGGTAATATGTGAGCAGAAAATATTTTAGTACTGTATCATATTTTTCCCCCCACTAACCTTTTGTGGTTCAGAAAAAACGATGCCGTTACTTCTGTTCAGGAGTGCATGCTGGTCTTCCCGGCTCGGAGGTCATTAGCCCCGTTCTGTGGAGGGTCTCCAGGGCGCGGCCTGGGGCAGAGCCTGGGCCCCTTCTGGTCTGGCAGGCCTGTATTCTCCCCAGAAAGACGAGCCTGCGTTTTGTTGGTATCTGTGAGCACTGGTGGGTATTTTTGCGCACTCAGTTTTAGTGGGTCTGAGCTAGCTTTTGTCTTGCTGTTTGATTGTTTAGGGACCCCAGGACGGGTGCCAGGCCACTCAGGGTGGCCTTCAGGGAGGGAGAGGGGTCCTTGAGATGGCTGATGGCCTTCAGCGGACCTCACCGTCGTCACCAAGGCCAGCAGTGGGGCCAGTCTTTTTTCTCTCCATGCACTTCTGGGAACGTCGTGAATTTAAAAAAATGCTTGAGCTTCTATTATTAGCCGGCCGTTAAGTACCTGAGATACCAGAATGGAAAGCCAGCCGTCTCTTTACGGATGCCCTTGTTACAGTCTTCTTTTGACTATGTTAGAAAAATACTTTATCGGAGAAGAAAAACTGCTAGATTGGTTGTAGGTGCTGAATGGCTTTAGGAATTAAAGGTGGAGTTGTAGGTTCACAGAAGACATTTCTGAAAGGAATGACTTTTCTGTAATTAAAAAAAAACAATGACAAATGGCACTGTGGCAGAGACTGCCAGCTGACCGTGAACTCCATCTTCTCTTCCTGGGCCCGGAGCCAGACTGCATTTCCCAGCCTCCCTTGCAGTTAGGTGTGGCTCTGTGGCCACATTTGAGCCAGTGGAGCAGAGAGCCGAGAAGTGGGCCACTTCTGGGCCTGGCCCGCAAAACCCTCCAGGCGCAGTTGTCCGTGTCCTTCCCCTCCCTGCTGGCCCATGCAGAGGGCCCAGTGACCCGGGAGGGCTCCCGCCACGGGATGAAGGGAGCGCCCGCGCCCGAGCTGCTGCCTGGAGGAGGGCTCGCTGACGGATGGGCACGCCTGTTCGGGACTTTGCAAAGCAAGGAGTAAATACCGATGGCACTGGACCCGTGAGATCGTTTGTTCCAAGTCAACCTCCCTCCCTGACCCAGGGAGGGCTCCTGGAGTGCTCCGCACGGCCGGCGGGTGCAGTGAAGGGGCTCGGGGTTTCGGACTCTGCTCGGGTTTGGTTGTGCACGTGCCACGTAACATGTACTGACCAGTGAGTTTCAAGAATCAGTGTCCGTCATGGTGAAGTTTACGAGGAAGTTGTTTTCAATGCATCACTCTAATTAATACAAGTGGTTTACTGCGTTCAGCGTGGCCTCTCTCCGTCTTTGATTTAATAAGCCCTGTGCGTCCTCAGTTAGCTTTAAAAGGACTCTGTGGAGACTTAAATGTTCTCAGTCCTTATTTCAAAGCACTGTAAATACAGTTTTCATCATGCTACTTCTGTGTTCAAAAGCCTGTAATCACTTCTTATTACATAGCATTTTGTCTCATTTATTCCAACACCCAAAGACTATATACGGATATAAGGAATGTGGCTCTGCGCGACATCCCGAAGGGAGACGGGCATGAATAAAACAGTCTGTGTCTCCAAAGACCTCGTGCGTGGTGCACGGGCAGCTTCCCGAGTTCCATACTGCCGGCACCCGCCCTCACGGCAGCCTGTGATGAGTCACGCGCTGCTCTTCACCCCCTTGCTTGAGTGTTGCCTCTGACTCGGTAGTGAGCTTTTTGAAGGCAGGGGATCGGTTTTATGGACCGTCTGTTTTTCCCCTCTTGACCACTTCCAGAGCCACTGGACACTATAATAATTAACCATCCCTACAGTTTCTTTTAATTACCTTGCTTGACTATTCTGGTACAGTTTTATATTACAGTTTGTGTGAACAGACAGAAGTACTTAGTTCATCTGTTTAGGAATTCATGGAATTGTGCAGTCAAGGAATGATAGGACTGAGAGCATCTTTTCGTATATTAATTTTATAAGAGAAAGTTTACTTAGAAAGTTACAGAGGCAAAAGAAGGGCCCCGAAGGGTCTTTTTTAGGTCAAATTCCTGATCTTCCAGATCATGTAGTTCCTGACACTCCCGGTGTGACCCACATCGTGCACGGGGCACAGTGCAGGCCCCGCTGAGACCTGTGAGTGAGAGCCTGCGTCTTAGCCAGAGCCTCAGGTGACGCGCGTGCGCACTGAGGGTGGAGCCACACTGCTTGAGGTCTCCGTGCTCCAGGCATGCAGTCCTTCCCGGACACGGATGAGCATTCAGACACAGGGCTGCCCCTACCTGGTGTTTCACCTGTGCACACTGCCCCACTTTCTTTCCTTCACAGCCTTTATCTCCCTACTCCCCCTCCCCCCAGCACGTACGCCACTAAGGTAGGAAGGACTTCTGTCTGTCTTGCTGACTGCTGGGTGCCAGCTCCTAGGACAGTGTCTGGCACATGTTAGGTACTTGTTGCTGTTTGAAGAACAGGTGGAAAGGGTTATAATAAAGAGGCATGTGTCTTATGAGAGGCTGCTCAGATGGCACTGGCTGTGGACAGTGGGAGGAAGGCGCCCGCAGGGCCCGAGGTTGGAGGTCGGAGTTGAGGTCAGAGGCAGCCAGGGAGGCCTGGGAAGGCTTGAACTGGCCTTCCCTGACATTGATCTTGTGCTTTTCCCCTCCACACTTTACTGGGGGCAGAGGGGTCAGCCGTTTGCCCAGACTCCTCAGCCGGGCCGGGCCGGGCCGCTAGAGCCTGGGGTGCAGGAACCCTGTTCTCCGGACCCTCGGCTTGGGGGTGGCCTCCTCTCCGTCTGGGAAACAGGTCTGCAGGGGTCCAGAGGAAGGGCCTCCGTCAGAGTCTGGCCCCTGGGCATTTGACACGAGGTAGCCATTTCTTATGTGAGTTGCCTTGTGGTTTTTTGGCTTATCTGTTTTGAGAGCCTGTTTTTTCTGAGGATAGAATGACATTTGATTTCACTCTCAACTTGGTCTGAGTTTCCATCCTCATTAAATTAAACCATTAAGACTGTTTATTATGCCAGTGCTGTGGGAGAGATCATGGTTGGTTGGTTGTGATGTTTCTGTTACATGTTATTTTGGGTGTTTAATCCTTCTGATTTGTTATTTGGTATATTTTAACTTTGATTTACCTATCATCAGACTTTGAAGTCAGGTTTAATAGTCCTTTTTTCCCCCCAAAGCCGTTAATTAGTGTGTACTACTGCACATTAGTGATTTGTACAACTTTAATGTTCATGCCATTAAGATGTCTTGATAAGTAGTAGACTTACGCTACCTTTTTTTGATAATAGGAAACCAGAAAATGTTAAGCCTTCAGTGTAAGACATTCTTTTTAACATCATAAAATTTCCAGTTGCATTGATGTGGTTGGAAAGCTGTGGCTGGCGGCTCGTGCAACGTGTTACGTGAGTCAGTGCTGCTGACTTCACATGGACCAGTTTTTGTAGCGTGCTTTCATCATTTCACGCTCATTGTCACGGGAAGACACATGTCGAACTTCCCAAAGGGTACATCGATTCTGAGGCTCGTCCATAGTTCTTAGGTTGTTACTGCAGATGCTGCCACAGGTTGCCAATCTAGTTACCATTATTGATTAAGTTAAATGAAAGGCCAGGAAAAGTCTTGGAACAAGAACTTTCCAGAAACAGAAAATAAGTAATTAGGAAGCTGATACTTATCCTGGTAGCTAGGAGTCACATTGTGGAGAAAGACTTATGGTGAAGCATTTGATCATGGATATAAGGAGGAAAGTTACAAATTCCGGGAAGTCTGCATTAGTCAGATTTCAGCTCTGTGTTTTTGGCACAAAAAATTGAGGCCATCCTTAGTTTGTTCTTAGAAAATGTTAACATTGTTGAAGATTATCCTTACTGACCACGGTAACATTTTATATTGATGCAGTACTTTGGGATTTAAAGCATTATTGTATGCTTTATCCCACTTAGTTCTCCCAACAGCCCTATGAGTTACAAGATGAGTGAGTATAGAGGTTAAATTCCTTTCCCAAGGACAGCTAGTGAGTGAAAGAAGTGAGCTATTTATATTGTAAATGTAAAATGTTGAGGCAGTTGTCAAACTTTCTAAGCAGTCCTTAGATTTCTAATAGATAAATATGTGGTTTGTAATGCAGGACAAGTAATCTAAAAATTTATTTACTACTGTAACCAAAAGAAAGGATATTCTTAGGACCGAAAATAATTGGCTAGCAAGACTCACAGAAAACTTTTCCTTTTTTTAAAGTTACCATTGTGTAGGGCTTTAGTATGAAAACTTTAGGTTTATCCACACGAAGCCGCCCAAGAGCAGACACCTGTTCTTCAGCTACTCCCTGACCTCCTGCACCTGCCGCGCTGTCAGCCGGCACTCAGTAGGTCCTTTCGAGTGAGGTGGGCGTTGGGGTTACTGTTGGGAAATGGTTAGTAACGTCGCTGAATGTGGGCGGAGCTACAAAATGAACGTGGTGTTGGTTCTTCTTAATAAAAATGCACTGTCTTACACACATATGTCCCTGCTCATCTGTTTGCACACGATCCATGTTCCCAGCACAGACCTTTACTCACACACATAGATCTTAAATTCTGCAGCACGCAAACCTACAGGAAAAACTGGTGCAAAGAACTTTCCCTCCTTGAACTATGTGAGAATGAGTCGCCAATGTTTCAAACCCCCCGCCCCCGAATTTTTGTATTTCCTACAAACCAGAACATCCTTCTCCGTAACCACAGAACAGTAGTCAAAATCAGGAAGCTCACACCGAGACATTCCCACCGTCTCACCCCAGACGCTACTCCCGCCGCGCCAGCTGGCCCAGTGGTGACAGCTGCAGAGAGCTCCAGCCAGAGCCCTGGGCGCGCTCGGTCGTCTCTTCCGTCTCCTTCGGTGCACAGCATCCTCCCAGTCTTTGGTTCGCATGGCCTTGACACTCTACGAGAGTACAGGCCAGTCATTTTGTAGACTGTTCTCCTTGGGGTTTGATCCAGGTTGTGCATCTTTGGCAGGAAGGCCACAGAAGAGCCAGTGTGTATCTTTTTCAAAGATTAGTTTTACATTTTATTTTCTGTTTCCTTAGAGCGTTTCCCAAAGTGTATTCTGCGGAACTAGCACCTACTGTGTTCTCAACACCGTGCCACCTCTAGAAGGTAGGATTCGAAAAGCTTTTGACTTACAGGAAGGGGTGGGCTTGGCAGCGAGAGTGTTTCCGTCATTGCAGTGCAGGGAGTGGCCTGTGACCGGGAGGTGGAAGGCCTGGGTTCTGCCTTTAACTTGCTGTGTGATCTTAGATGAGTTACTTAATCCTTCTGGGGGTAGCGAAGTAATACTCCCCTCATAACCTTTCCGTGAGGATTAAAACGGCAAAGGTTTAACCACATGGGAAATTCAAAGCGCTCTGCAAATGTTAGATTCCAAAACAACGATTCTATAATTCTGGTGTCAGATTCCAGATGACTTAGAGTAGGAGTCATGTGGGAAAAGCCGCAGGGCATGTGTGAATCCCATTTGAGCCCCTTACTAGCTGTAGATTTTGGGCAAGTCAATCTGACCCTCTGGCTTTTTGACCATAACATGGGGGTAGTTACGCTATGATGAGATCTTGTGAGGATTCAATGAGAGAGTGCCATGTACACTCCTCTCCGGGCGCCCGACGCAGAGGCCCACAGATGTCTGCGCCCTCAGGAGCTGTGGGAAGTCAGTGTGCCCCGTCACGGGGAGCTCCGACGGACACTGAAGGGGACGAAGCAGGAGGGGCCCCGCTCCCGGTGGAAGTCCCTGACCACAAGGCTCCCGCGCTGCCCCCCTAGCTGCCCCCACCCACCTATTTTCAGACCAAAAATGTAACTGCACATAAATGGGAGTTTACTGAACCTGGGTTATGAGTTGACCTAAACCCGAGCCAGAGATTTGATGATACGATTGACAGGAAAAAGGGTAAATCTGGGCCACCTAAAAAATAGAAAGGGTAAGATTTGATGATCACACCCTCATAAGAGGAAGGGGGTTGCTAAAGAGCAAAACTAGTTATGTTTTTCTATTAAAAAACTTATTTTTTTTTGTTTTTTAACTTTAAATATCTTTTGGATAATTACAACTCAGTTTAACTCATTTTGGAGAATCTCTTTGGAAAAGAATAAAGAGAAATCGTACCAATGCTGGCACATCGCTGGCGCTTAATTGATATTTATCTTGGATGAGCAGCGATTTGAAGGTCTCACATTAGCAGTGCAGTGGCAGCCGCTGCGAGCACTGTGCTGGCTTGAGGAGAACAGTGTGTGGTTGTGTTTTCCTGAATCAGTTCCTATCCTACTAATTAAATCGAAGCACATAATAATTAGAGCTAAACAGAAAATTGTAGAGCTTCCTTTTAATTTTACCACTCCAAGTTGTTGATCAAATACATTCCCAATAAGATCTAGCAGTTTGATACACTGTGATACTGCCTTCTTTTGAGCAGTTTGGTTGAGACATTTATCATAATCAACTTGACTGAGTAACAGTGTTTGTAATTATTCACAGAACCAAAATTATTTAACTTTTATTAGTTATGAATTAAAATACAATGGTACATCATTTCCGGGTTAGAGTTAATATAGTTACAATTCACTTTGCAAAAGTCAACACTGTTGCAAGGAAAAGGTCAAACGTATTTCTCTGGATTTAAAATAAAGGATTTGGCGATGTGAATCTCAATTTCTGGAAATGAAACAGGAAAACAAGAATTCTGCTTTTCGCCTGATTAAGTGAATGAGCATTTTTGTATGTTTTAGAAAGTTTTAGTTAAATTATACTATGTGTCTAAAATTGTTATTTGGAAAATATTTGAGGGTTGACTGAAAAGGATGCTTCATTCTCTAGAATTATAGCTGTCAGCCAAGCAAATCATCTGTCAATTTGAGGAGCTTCACTAAGTTATTTTTATTGTGAAGGACTTAGAAAATAATTTTCTGAAGTCATGCATCACACATGAATATTCTGCTAGCTAAGGACAGTGGAGTGCTTCACCGTACTCAGTTGGCGCTCCGTTTCCCAGCGCAGTCTCGCCGTCCGCATTCGGTCCTGCGGTGCGGATGCAGGCGGTGCGGAGCGCGCGTCCCTCCGCTGCCCGCTGCCCGCTGCCCGCTCAGTGCTGTTCCGGCCCCGCGCCGAGGCGAGGGTTTGGAGACGGGCACGCGTGTCTGTCTCACTGTTACATCCTGTGTGCCTGTCCCCAGACAGGAAAAAGCAGCTCTTCACTGAACAGCACAGCTTTGCACAGTGTGGCCGCGTGAGCGGTGCTTTTCCACTGGAAAAGCAGAATTACTTTTTATCACACTTTTAACTGGAAAAACTGAAATTTGAAAATAAGACTTTTAACATTTTTTTTGCCTATTTGAGTTCCTAATATTCTTTTTCCCAGTATTAAAATTGCCATCTTCATAATGCACAGTGGGAAAATTACCCGTTGTTATGTTTTTTCAAAACATCCAATTTATATTCAGTGTGAACCTAAAATTCTGGGAATAGCACAGTTTAAAAACTGATTAAGGGGAACTCATTGGCCTGTCACACCCCTGTTCCTTTTGAACCCAGGGCCGAACATCCCGTAAGGTGCTATATTTAGGACCTTGATTGAGGTGGTGCTTACACAGCCCTTCTCCTCCTCCGCTTTGAAAGCCTTCAGGCCGGTTCTCCCGGCCTGACTCCACGTCAGAGTGGGAGACCCTGACTCCACGTCAGAGTGGGAGACCCTGACTCCACGTCAGAGTGGGAGGCCCTGACTCCACGTCAGAGTGGGAGGCCCTGACTCCACGTCAGAGTGGGAGACCCTGACTCCACGTCAGAGTGGGAGACCCTGACTCCACGTCAGAGTGGGAGGCGGCAGGCTCTTCTGCAGCCGGGACCCGTGCTGTTGAGAAGAGCTCTCTGTTCCTCTTGCTCCCTCTCCGCATGCGTGCACACATGCACATACACACAAGTAGACACGCCTGCACACAGATAGGTACACTTTATGTGCTACAGAGACAGCGGGTTCCTCAAAGAGGCTACAAGGACAGATATTTGACATCAGGTTGTGACTAGAACCTGAGAAGCTGAGGTTTAGTATTCTCTTGCTATTTTTCAGAATTATATTTTAAGTACTTTTTCTCAGTGATAGGACCAGATGAATACAATTCAGGGTATGCCATTGATTGAGTACCCAGCGGGGCACTGCTTTCATAAAAGGCACCCTGTAATTGGTGAGCATTTGAATTGAGTATAGATTTTAGAATTTCTCCTCTACTTGCAGAGTTGTACACATCATGTGAGATTTTAAAAATAAGAATAAGACCACTGCAGGGGCAGAGAGAAGGGAAGGGAGGTAAAGGCTCAAGTGATTTGGTATTCTGCACTTTGGAGTTTTATGGGCCGTGGTCCCTCCCTCGGGGCGGAGTGCAGGGAGCGTGCGGAAGCACATGCAGTTACCAAGGCTTTATCGGCTGTAATTAATACAGAACTTTCTATGAACTTCTCTTTGTTGAACACTCTTTTTGGTTCCATACCAAGATTTTTAAAAAGTTTAATTTGATTTTACTATTAAATTAAAATTTTAGATTCTTAAAAGCAGTCAGTTCTGAAGTTTTTCAAGTTTTATTCTGCTTGTAGAAATAGAGGCTGGGCATTATAATTCAATTGGTTGTGTAGTTCATGGACCAAAAAAGATTTACTACGCTAAAACTCGGGCCTAAGTTCCTCCCTATAAAATATTTCTATATGATGTAGTAAATTTTTTTAGACTTTATTTCTATGCCCAATATTTTCCTGTTAAGATCTTCTCCTTGAGGAGAAATGTGTAAATCAGATGAAAAATGTTTGGAGAGGATTTTATTGTGATTGTAGAAAATATTTTTTATTCTTTTATGCTTTTCACGTGTTCCAAAAAGAGACTATGCTGAGCCACATTATAGTAAATGACTGGAAAAATGTGTTGTATTTCACTTTTAACATTTTTAATACCTGATGCCACAGAAGGCTGTTTAATTGGTAAATAGGTAGTCAATGAATGACAGTTTTGTAGGGATTTATGCCTGGAGGAGAATGAGGGATGATCTAATTCTCCTTGATTTAGGAAAACTGAAGATATTAAGTAACTTACCCAAGGTCACACAACTAGTAAGTAGCAGAACTGGGCCTGAATCCTGGACTCTTGACTTGGAGTTCAGTGTTTCTGTTCTATCTTGTTAATACCAGAGCAAGCTGTTTCAGCTGTGACTTTCCGGGGCAAATTCAGTGTTTGGTATTTAATGCATTGCTCCTTAGTGTCTGGTTATGCACCGTGCCCTTTGGATATTGGGGCTTCCACTTAGCAACTAAAAAATTGGCGTGGGTGATTTGAAAGTTGGAACTAAATGTGCCAAAACTGTCAAGAAGTTTTGAGCCAGGCAAAGGGACTTTGTTACAGGAATGAAATAGGAAACGATGTGAAAATGAATAAACGAACGACATGACAAAGGAAACGGTCTCTTCTGGAAGCTGTCAGGGAGGCCGATTGTCAGGCAGTGTGACTGCTGTCTGGGCTGAAAGTACTGGGTTTTCTCTCACTAATGTAGCAGTTATGTTTTGATGAAATGCATTAATGATACAGATATGTATATGTAAATCGAGTTAATTGAAGTAGTATATTTTTTCATTTAGGCTAGAAAGACCAGCTTCTGTATTACCTAGATAACTGCGGTTTTGAATTCCTTATATCTATAAGATTTGTAATTTGCTTTTGAAAGGGTAAGTCTCATTTGTATTCTAGGGGATGAAGTAGTATTAGTTCATGAATGAAATAGTCCTGTTTTATTAGAATTCTCCTTCCCTGAAAACAACTTAAAACTTTTCAACTGGTTAATAGAAGATTTCTGGGTTTTGTGAGGTTAAATCACTTTGCAATTTTGATGGTCTTCACGGAAACCTGGTGCAAGAACCTTTAAAAGTAACGTTCTGGTCACGGGCAGCTGCTGGGCGTAGCCCCCGCTCGCGGGCGTGGCAGGGCAGAAGCTCGCCCTTGTCTGAGCCTGCTGACCAGGCCCTGCCGCCGCCCGTCTGCCGAGTGTGGGATGAGCGTGTTGACTGGGACCTGGCGGGTGCTCCTGGCTCTCAGGGACTGACCTGCGCGGCGGTCTCTGATCTCGCCAGTGTTCTTAAAAGGAGACTTTCTCTATTATTTTCTCTGAATTTATTGTTTTCTTCTTTATAGATGATCATGGGAACAGCAATAGTAGTCATGTAAAAATCTTTTTACCGAAAAAGCTGCTTGAATGTCTGCCGAAATGTTCAAGTTTACCCAAAGAGAGGCACCGTTGGAACACTAATGAGGTAGATAAATTTCTATTTTTAGGGGTATAATTTCTTGAAGGGCAAACTTCTTAGGTTATTTTGCATAGTACTACTTTATATTAGCTTTTAATTCGAAGTAATTGAACTAGGAAATTGTAAACGAGAAGAATAATCTGGATTTGACAGACACCAACGAGGTTCTTGAACTGTCTCTGATCTGCGTGTTTCGAAAACGTGGAGATGTGCACGCTGGGTGGCTTGCTGAGGCGGATGAGCTCCTCTGTCTGTGTTTCTCTGCGTTGTGGCGTCTTGCGTTTGGTGGTGACCTCTGCCTGCATCTCCACGAAACCTCAGTGCTTCGTCGGCACGAGCAGGCGAGACGAGCCCGGCGCCCACGGAGCGTGCGGCGTCCTGGCCTGGGAAGTTCCTGTAGAGCCGGGAGGGGCAGGCGCTCTGGCGAAGCGAGGTTTCGTGGAGGTGAACTGGGTCACCGTCACGTAGGGCTTTTTATCAAGAAAGGAGGCTGTATAGTGGACTGTGTATGAGGGGGGGCAAAAGTGGCTTTACAGTTGTTCACATGGAAAATAACACAATAACTAATATATAACAACGCAAGAATAAACTCTGTGCTTCATGTACTCACAACTGTAAACTGACTTTGGCCATACCGTGTTTCTGGCATCCAATGAGAAAGAAGTTTGATGAACTAGAATGAATAAAAGTTTTTCTTCTTGAATGATGTTTCCTTTTTCTGGTAAATCTTAATCTGGGAGTCTTACTCCTAGGGGTAGATTGCCTGGTCATCTTTCTTAGTTTGGACTCTAGATACTTGAATTTAGGGTGATACTCATTCAGTGTGGTGGTGAGAATTGGGTATGTGTCCATCTCTCGGAGAGTTCCCTTCCTTTGATTCAGATGGCTGGGGTTACTGGTTTTGCAGAGTTTGTTATGATGGATTTGTGTTGCTGACTCAACACTGACTTCCGAGTTTAGTGGCATACAGTACCCTACCCTGTATTGAGGACACAGTTTGCCAAAAGACATGACAAGAAAACAGTGGTGCCTGTTCACCCTTATTTTTTAAAGATTATTTTGCTCTGACTTCTTGATTTGGAATGCTTTCGTTTGAGTTGTAAGAGGTTATACGGATGAAAGTTTCTTTACTTATCCCAGTTTACCGATTGAAATACTAGGACCTCATAGCTTTGTTACCTCATCTTAGCTGATTTTAAATAGCTTTTAAGGTATGTGTGTTTTGATTATTTGCATAAATGGTATTTCCCCTGCAGACAGAACCCTCAAGTCACTTTGAGAAGCATCAGCTAGTTTAGAGGCCTGTTGTTTTAGTCGGTCATTTGTTAACTATTTTAAACATTTAAGATATGAAAACAAAGTAGATATGTTGGAAATTAGTGTTAATAATAGATTGTTGCCCTGTCAGCAAAATAGTATAATTTGGGAGCCTTTCACTGGGTCACAACTGGGTCATGAATCATTTAAAAATTTAGCATATTTCTTTGTATTCCCTGAAACATGGATTTGAAAACATATTATTACATATTATCCCCAGTTTATTGACATGTATTAAAACACATAATAGATGTGTATTTTTTCAATTTCATATGAAGTTGGCAATTTATTTTAATTACGATTTGAAGTTATGTTTGAAACCAGCTATTGCTTAGTTAAAATCAGTGGTCATAAGAATTTTATAATGCTGGAGGTAACAGTGTTAGAAATTTAGTTGGTAGGTTATTTAGATTATTGATTTCAAAACTTCTTTGGAACTTTGGAGCACAGCCCTTCAACTGAGCTCACATGTTTACTTAACTCTAAATTACTTACATATTTTACTTTGATATTTTAGATGCATTATCAAATACCCAATAAAAAATATTTATAGAGGATGAGATTAAAAGGAAACTAAGTTAGGTGTTTTGTCCCAGGACCCTAGTGCATATAGCTTCCTGGAAACTGCTGGTTTAGGTCACACGTTACTGAAGTCCAAGTCCAGAGAGAGGCCCCGCACCCCTGTCTGTGATGGGTGAAGAGTGGAGCGAGGTCCGAGAGACGCGGGTCGCTGTGCAGAAGCCTCACCACGGCTGGGGCGGGGAGGAGAGCGTGCCGAGGGCGCCCCGCCGGCAGCGGCCGTGGCGGGTGCCCGCCCTGTGAGCCGGTGTGCTCAGCACCCGGAGCCGCTGCGTGGGAGCTCTGAGCTGGAAGGCCGGCCCGCTGTTCTGTGTGGATGGAGGACCGTGGCTTCTTGTTGTTTGTTTTGGGCTTTAGGAAAAGTAGGAGAATCTTAGAGTGACAGCAGGAGTCTCAGATCAGGAGTCATTCATTCTGTAGAGTGTCATGTGGTACTGGTAAAAAACAAAATAAAGCAACTTAAAAAATTCATTGTATTTAAAATGTTTTTCAGTTACAGTTGACATTCAGTAATTAGTTTCAGGCATATAACACAGCGATTAGACATTTCCATGCCTTACGAAGTGACCCCTCATCAGTCTGTCACCAGACACAGTTATCGCTGTACTGTACATTCCTGTGATGACTTCGTAGCTGCCAGTTTGTGCTCTTGACCCCGTCCTTCTTTACCTGGCCCCCCAGCCCCTTCCCCTGCATTTTTTTAATTGGCTTGGGTAGCAGGAGGAGCGGACGGGCACTGCTGTGCGCAGAGTGCGTGCTTCATCCAGCAGGCTGGGCACTGTCGTTTTCCCACGCCTTTCAGCCTGCCCCTGGCGCCTGCAGGAAACGAGCGTCCGTGCGCCCAGCGTCTCACTGGGGCTCGGTGGTCCTGCGGGAGGCAGGGTCCCGTTAGTCAGAATTGCCCAGGAAGTCGGCTCCCGGAGTGAAGTGTGGCTGTACTGCCCCTGCCAGGGGCTCGAGTTGGAGTAGATGGCTGTGTTTCAGTGGCCCACCGCTCGCGCTGGTTGGCTTGAGTTTCGGAGCTGCGTTGTACACAACCGCGTTTCTGTAGGTCCGCTCGCTGCGACCAGGCGGTGTCACTGCAAGGCCCGTGGGAACCGCACGTTCACCTCACTGCCTGCGTAGCGCATGTGCCTCCGTGGCCTTGGTGGCCTTGGTGGCCTTGCTGGCCTCGGTGGCCTTGGGGCGGAACTGGCTGTCCTCCTTCTTACCTCTCATCTTCTCCCCCGCCCCCCACAGAGGTGCATTGGGTTGAGTTCCTGGGTGCAGTGTGACTCCTCTGTAGGAATGTGGAGACACCCCTGACTCACACCTGTGTGGTAGTATTTGTGATTACTTGAGAAGGCCCAGCTTCATTGTCGTGTATTTGCTGAGTGAGGGAGAGGGAGATTGTCTCTTTCAGGGAGCACCTGCTCTTTGCTAGTCTAGTGACAGAGTACTGGATATAATTATTTCTAAGCCTTATAACAATATTACAAGATTTGTAATATTTTATTTGACAGACGAGGGAGTGTTGGTTAAGAGTGGTTAAATAAGCTCTGGCCGTTGTGGCTCTGTGGATTGGACATGTCCTGCAAACTGAAAGGTCTTGTGTTCGATTCCTGGTCCGGGCACATGCCTGGGTTGTGGGTTCGGTCCCAAGTCGGGGTACATGCAAGAGGCAACAGATCGATGTTTCTCTCTCCCGTTGGTGTTTCTCTTCCTCTCTTTCCCTCTCCCTTCCCCTCTCTCTAGAATCAGTGAAAGAAAAAAAAAATGGTTAAATAATTTGGTCAAGATAGCACGCTTGATAGAGCCTGTCTTGGTCTGACCTTAATTTGTGTGTTGCTTTAATTCGTAGGAATATTCATTCTATTATGTATTATCTAGGCTTTTAATCAAAGTCCTGGAACTCTTAACCACATTGGTATACTTGGCAAAACCATTCTGTGATTCAGTTTTGGACTAAAAAGAGTTAATAATATAGAATTCGAACTGTGGGTTCAGATGCCAATGTTTGGTGAAGCTGAAAGTCACCGAAAAGGGAGACTGTCACAAGATCAGAGCGATCTTAGGGCCTAGGAAAGCTGCTGTCAACCTTTCTCACTCACTGGAATAGGTGAAATCTCCTTCCCTTCTTCAATGCAGTTTAAGTAGATGCATCTAAAAACAAATCAACGGTTAGATAACACTTTCTCCACCACACACGCCCTTCCCTCAGGTTCTGAAGATGATAAAGGACACAAGGGTGGTGACCACAGTGGTTGTGGTAGCAAACATTTGCAGAGCAGCTGCTGTGGACGGGGCACTAGGGGGTCCTGGGCACAAGTCACCCATGTCCTGCTTGGATTAGTCCTGTGAGGCGGGTTCTGTGATCATCCTCATACCAGAGGTGGGGAGATCTGAGGGGTGGACTTGGGAGTCCGAGCCCACAGCCCCATTGCGCCGCCCGCGCGCCCTCCAGTTCTGTCCCAGAGCAACTTCAGACAGACTTCCCCGGTCTTCCTGCTCTTTAGCGATCTTTGTTCTCGGAAGTGTTCAGCTGCTTTATTTATTTGCATTTTTAAGTATTACACATAAACCTAAGGTATTTCTGCGTGGTGACTTTTTTTAAAAGTAGCAAACACTTTTAGGGAAACACTTTTGATTCTTAATAATGAATATTTATACATGGGCTCTGGATAATGAAGAAAATATATTACGAGTAGAAATTTTGTACCTCTGGGTAACTGGAGGGTTAGGCTTGATTTTTATATCCCGGGCAGGAGAGAAAGAACGTATTAAACACAGCACATTTGTCAAAGAACCAGTTCTTACTTCATAATCAGTTTGGGATTCACATCTTCATTAGGTGAACTATTACAAGGTTTCTGCATTTTAAGTTAATATTTTTAAGGCCCAGAGCCAGAAATAATTATGCTAATGTAACTTTCTGATTGCACAAATGACTACTTCATAATTACACATATTAGTACTCCATGTGTGTTGTCGGGACTGAAATTTCTTTTGTTTAGTCATTAATTAGCTGTTTGACTTAAAATAGCGCTGCAGTTGCCGGCCCGCGCCCCTCCGAAGGCGGGAGCCGCCGGCGCGGCCCCTTTCTGATTCAAATGCCCCCGAGAGCTGCTCAGATCTTGTTTTGTGTGCGACCGTTTTTTGAACTATTAATGCTCTTTCTTTTGCTTGTTTTTTCTCTAATACCAAGTTTCTCTAGAGTAAGCAAACAAAATAGAATTCTAGTTTGTACTGATCTTAAAGTTTCATCAAAGGTTTTTAGTTGGTGGTGGCTTCAGAAGTTTTCATATTAAATGCATTTTTTTTACTGGCAAAAATGCCTGTGTAGAGAGGAGTACAGTGCAGACCGAGTAATTTGAAGCCGTACTGTGGAACCCGAAGAAGAAAACTCCCCACACTATAATGCCTTTTATAGGGAGAAAATTACCCTTTTAAATTCTGAATACATTTTTACCAACTTTTTATATTTAGGTAAGAAAAATGGACTCTGAGACCATGAGAATTATTAAATTATATTTCATTTAAGCTATTTTTAACAAGAAGCCACCTTATTTTAAAAAATTCCATTAATCGCTTTTTTTGTATAGTAGACATATATTTTTGGGTGTTTTGTATTTTTTAATTTTTCTCTTTCTATAACTGATAAAAGCATAGATTTTAAGTCATAGATTTAGGGATGTAATTAAAAATTTTTTTAGAGAGAGGAGAAGGGAGGGAGAAAGAGAGGGAGAGAACTGTCGACGTGAGAGAGAGAGAAATACTGATGTGCTCCCTGACGGGGCCGAACCTGCAACCCAGGTGTGTGTCTTGACTGGGAATCGAACCAGCGACCTTTTGATTCGCTGGACAATGCCCAGCCAACTGAGCCACTCTGGCCAGAGCAGGGATGTAATTTTTTTAATGATTGGGTTTGCTGGTATATTTATATGTTATCTTCTGGAAATTAGGCCCACGTTTTTGGGGGATCGTTTAGGACTTCTCAGATTTCCAAAACGGGGCTGAACTAAAAAGCGCGCAGAGCTGTTTCAGCCTTGATGGCTCAGAAAGTAGTCAGCCCTGAGGTAGACCTTTGTTTTGTTGTAGATTTTGGTGGTGCTGACTGTTTGGATGGCCCAGATTATTCTCTGAGGCCAGGCGGCACTTTTCTGGTTGAAGTGCCAGAGGAAAGTGCCAGAGGAAATTTTGGGGTCCACTGTGTGACTTCATACTAAGTTCACCAGAAGAATTATGGTTCACACAACTGCAAGGAGGAAAATGCAGATGTGAACACAGAGAGCCGGGTTTTAAGAGTGACACCATTTGATTTTTGATTTTAATATATGGTACCAGATTTTAAATTACACATAATTTTGTAGCAGTTGGGCTGACAAGTGAGGAGGGGTCAGGACAGGCAGGTTTGCCTCTGCGGAACGGTAGGGAAGAGCATCTCACCTGCAGAGAGTAGAATGCCGGTCATGAAATTGGACAAAGATGCTGAAGAACTTGTCCTGTAAAGGAAGAAGATTCCTGTGGACCCACCTCCATTTGGATGTAGCTCGTGTTACTGTAGGATCGCTTCAAAATGTAGCACTCAGAGGACTACTGGGCCCATAGTCGGTGTTCAGTAAATATTTGCAGAGTGGATGAAGTACGTAAGGACACAAAAACTCAGGATGTGTTCCTGGAGTGCTTCTATAAATATCAAACTCAAATAGATATGTACATTACATGAAAAGAAATCACAAAACTAATAAAATTTATATTGACATTAATTAAATACAGCGGGTGATGTTTCTTCAGAACTAAATTGTGTCTTGCAGTGCGAATGTAACACCCGGTGATTCCCAAGCAGATTCCTTTGAATTTGGCACGTGGCACGCCCTGTGCCCCGTGGCTCTCCCACCGCTCCCGCACTGAACCGCGCAGAAGCCCTGTCTGCTCCTCAAGTGCTCTGTACGTCTGCCGCTAGGCCTTGGCACGGGTGTATCGCTTAGTCTTCAGTTCACTTCTGGCTCTTGTCGTTAGTCCAAGAACAACTTCAGTGAGCCTCCTGGGGACTCAGGTGATGGTGGTCACCAGTCAGCCTGAGCAGTGACTTTATGTGTCACAGTCTGTTTGTTATAGGTGTTACTTTTTCAGGTGATGAGACGTGAAATTCGAACTCTCTTGGTGAACTCCAGGGTCACTGATGTCTTGGAAAAGATACAGAGCTGGCAGTCAGAAACCGGCTAGTCTGGGCTCTGCCACCAGCCAGCCGAGGGTTGGGTCAGGCACCTGCCACCCTCTGCGAGTCTGGTGATTGTGCTTAGAGACCTTTAAAGATTTGCCTTCGACCCAGTTCTGCAGTTTTGGCTTTTGGAGTTGTTTGGGAGCACAGATAGGCTTTGGTTTAATTTAGGAGTTTGTTTGTTTATTTCTTATTTTTTAAAAATTTTATTTTTAATTTTTTAATCATTATTCAAGTACAGTTTCTATCCTTTACTCCCATTCCAGCCCACCCACCCATCCGTCCCCTCCTCCCTCCCATTTCCAACCCCCCTAGTTTTTGTCCATATGTCCTTTATATTTGTTCCTGTAAACCCTTCCCATTTTCCCCTGGGGAGTTTATTTATTTATTTTACTGTTAATTATCCTTTAATTTATTTTGATTTTTAAAGTGTACCGTCCAGCGTACACAAAGTTGGGCAACCGTCACAACCGCCCTCTGGTTCCGCAGCGTTTTCTGCCCCAGCCGGGGCTGCTGTCCCTCTCCCGCGGTGGGGTTGGCTCCCTCGGGCAGGCAGCTTCTTTTCAGGGGCTCCAGGTTCTTTCTTGGCCTCTTCTCCAAGTTTCTTTAACCTGTCTAGGACTGGAGTAGAAATTTGAACAGGATGTTCTCTTGCCAAGGTCTCAACACACAGTGCTGTTTCCTGAGATCGTTTGTTGAAAATGTTCAGGGGCAAGTGAGGATCCAGTTAGGGCCCAGCTGTTCTCAGTTGGCGGAGGAGGGCTTGAGGGGAGCCCACTGCGTCCGAGCTGTGTTCTGCGCGGACTCCCCCGATGCGCTGCGTGGGGTCAAGCATCCCACGCTCGTCAGTGGTGGTCGAGGCCCCGGTGGTGGTGACTCCCCTAAGGAGAGGTGAGCCCCGAAAGCTCAGCTGAGACGAATGGGGAGCGGTGCACGGGAAGGTTGGCCTTCTTTAGTTTGGTGGGGTTCAAGCCGAGCTGGCATTGGAACCATCTTGGATGGAGAGTGAAAACACAGATCGCTGGGCTCCACCCCCGAGTTTGTGCCTTGCACGTCAGGGGTGGAGCCTGTGAATGTGCATTTCTACCACGTTCCCTGTGAAAGCCGCCTCGGTGGGGTTCGAACAGCCTCCGAGAAGGGCGCTCTGGCTTCACTTGACCTGCTTCTCAGCCCTGCCACCCCCGTGCCGCTGAGGAAGGCTTTGCTGCGCTTTGGCTGCGCGGGGTCCGGGGGAGCTTTCTAGAGTCTTTTTCTCATGCCTCAGGTACCTAGACGTACGGAATGCAGCATTGATTTTTGGTATGTGTCTAAAGTATTGATTAAAGTCTTGTTATCTAGGAAGCTCCTTTTCAGCATGGTGGCAGTGGTAGAAGTATGTGGAAGCATATTCCAGTTTTTGGGATTTTTTTTAAAGCAGTAACATGAAAGATACACTCTACCCACCTTTTTCCCCACCTCCATTTGGCCCAAATAGCAGAAAATAGCCAAACTCTAAAGCTAAATGGCACAACTACCTACCTACCTACCTACCTGTCTGTCTACCCTCCTTCCAGTCCTTTTAATACTACCTACCAAGTGTTTCTAATGATGAATTCTCTTAGCTTGGTACTTACGAAGTTCTGTTGAAAATTAAAAAGGAGTTCCTAAAAAAATAACGTAAGTTTGCCAGTTTTAATGCTTTGAAAACAATGAAAAGGAAAAGGCGCAAAGAGAAATCTTTCGTAGATGGTTGAGAAAGCCTGGCTGGTGGCCTGGGGTGACTGAGGGTGAGAAAAGTGTGTGGCAGGCTGTTGGTTTTCTGGTTGTTAATTGTAGGAGCTTGTTGTAGATCTCGGCTAACAGTCCTTTAGCAGCTGCGTCTTTTGCAAATATTTTCTCCCAGTCTGTAGCTTGTTTTCTTATTCTCTTGATACTGCCTCACAGGGCAGAAAATTTTAATTTTAATGAAGTCCAGCTTATTACTTATTTCTTTCACGGATCATGTCATTGGTGTTGTCACATTATACCCATGGACATCTAGTTCTCCTGTGTTGTCTTCCAGGAGCTTCATAGTTTTGCGTTCTACACTTGGGTCTGTGACCCACCCGGAGTTGATTTTGGGGAAGGGTGTGAAGTCTGTGTGTAGATTCGTTCTTTTGCACGTGGCTGTCCAGGTGTCCAGCGCCATTTGTTGAAAAGACTGTGCTCCATTGCGCTGCCTTTGCCCGTTGGCCGAAGACCGGTGACTGTGTCTCCGTGGGTCTGTTTCTGGGCTTTCTGTTCCGTCCCACTGATGCGCGTCTGTTCTTCGGACGGCTCCACTCCGACCTGAGTGTGTGGCTTCACAGTACGTCTGGGAGCCGGGGCGTCGGCGCCCCAACCCCGCTCCTGTTCAGCGTGGAGCTGGCCGTTCTGGGTCTTTTGCCTCTTCACGTCAACTTGGTCGGTTGGCTGACATCCACGGATTCCTTGCTGGGGTTTCGAGTGGGATTGTGTTGAATCGGGAGATCAAGTTGGGGAGGACTGACGTTGTGACAGTGTGGAGTCCTTCTATTTAGGAATATGGAATATCCCTCCATTTATTTAGTCCTTTGATTTAATTCATCAGGGTTTTATAGTTTTCCTCCTACGGATTGTGTACATATTTTGTTAGGTTTATATCTAATTATTTTATTTTGGGGGCAGTGCTAATGTAAATAGTATTGTGTTTTAAAATTCAAATTCCACTTGTTCATTACTGATATATAGGAAACAGCAGACTTTTACATTAAACTTATTGGGGTGACGCTGGTTATTGGGTAATAGAGTCATACAGGTTTCAGATGTGCGTTGTGGCACACGATCTGTATGTTGCATTGCGCACCCCCACCCATAGTCAAATCATGTTCTGCTTCCATATATTTGGCCCCCGTCGTCTTCTACGACCCCCGACCCCCTTCTCTCTGGGGACCACCATACTGTTGTCTGCCTGAGTTTGTTTTATATCCCACATGTGAGTGAAATCACACGATTCTTAGCTGTTTCTGGCTGACTCACTTCACTTCAATGGTATTCTCAAGGTCCATCCTTGTTGTCGCGAATGGCAGTGTCTCCCCTTTCCTGAGGCTGAGGGGCGCTCCGTAGCGCACGCGCACCGCGGCGTCTCTGTCCAGTCCTCCGCCCAGGGACTCTGGGGGTGGGGGGGCTCATTGTGTTGGCCGTGGCTAATGCTGCAGTTAACACAGCGGTTTGTGTATCTTTGCAGATAAATGTTTTTGAGTGTGTCAGGCAGCTCCCCAGAAGAGGGATTGCTGGGTCTTTTGGTCACTCTGTTTTAAATGTTTTGAGGGACTGCCAGACTGTTTTCCACAGTGGCTGTACCAGTTTACACTCCCAGCAGCAGTGAAAGAGGGTTCCTTTTTCTCTGCAACCTCTCCAGTGGGTGTTATTATCTGTCTTGTTGATAACAGCCATTCTAACAGGTGTGAGGCAGTATCTCATTGTGGTTTTGATTTGCATTTCCCTAATAGCTAGTGAAGGTGAACATCTTTTCATATATCTGATGGCCATTTGTATATCGTCTTGGGAGACGTGTGTGTTCAGGTCCTTTGCCCATTAAAAAAAAAAAGATTTTATTTATTTATTTTTAGAGGGAGAGGAAGGGAGGAGAAAGAGGGCGAGAAACATCAGTGTGTGGTTGCCTCTCACGCGCCCCCTACTGGGGACCTGGCCTGCAACCCAGGTGTGGGCCCTGACAGGGAATCGAACCAGCGACCCTTTGTTTGCAGGCCGCACTCAGTCCACTGAGCCACACCAGGCAGGGCCTTTGCCCATTTTTTAATTGGATTGTTTGTTCGGTGTTGAGTTGTATGAGTTCTTAATAAATTTTGGATACTAGCCCTTGTCTGTGCTGTTATTTGCAAATAACACCTCGCATTCAGTTGGTTGCCGTTTTGTTTTGTTGATTTGTTTGGCTGAGCAGAAGCTTTTTGTTTGATATAGCCCCATTCATTTTTGCCTTTACTTCTCTTGCCTTTGGGGTCAAATTCATAAAATGTTCTCTGTGACCAAGATCCGTAAGTTTAGTGCCTGTGTTTTCTCCTATATACTTTATTATAGTTCCAAATCTCATATTTAGGTCTTTGATCCATTTTGAATTAATTCTTATACAAGGGGACAAACTCTAATCTAGTTTCGTTCTTTGCATGTGGCTTTCCAGTTCTCCCAGCACCATTTATTGAAGAGGCTTTCTTTTCTCCATTATGTGTTTTGGCTCCTTTGTCAACAATTATTTGCCCGTATTCTTGTGGTTTTATTTCCGGGCTCTCAGTTCTGCCCATTGGTCAGTGTGTCTGTTCTCCTGCCGGTACCGCGCTGTTTTGGTCATCAGAGCTCTGCAGTGTAATCTGAGGTCAGGTAGTGATGCCTCCTGCTTCATTCTTTTCTCTCTCAGGGTTTGCTTTGGCTCCTTGGGGTCTCTTTTGGTTCCATACAAATCTGGTAATTTTTTTGTTCTAGTTCTTTAAAAAATGACATTGGGCCCTGTCCAGGCAGCTCGGTTGATTGGAGCATTATCCTGTACACCAAAAGGTTGTGGGTTTGATCTGCAGTCAGGGCTCATATCTGGGTTCAGGGTTCGATCCCTTGTTCAGGCACGTAAGGGAGCTAACTGATTGATGTTTCTCTCCCACATTGATGTTTCTCTCCACCCCTCACCCCCAGATCAATGGAGATGTCTTTGGGTGAGGACTTAAAAAAATTACCTTAGGATTTTAATGGGGTTTCATTAAATCTGTATATTGTTTGGGTAATATGGCTGTTTTAACTATGTTGATTCTTCCAATTTATGAGCACAGGATATCTTTCCATTTCATTGTATCCTTTTCAATTTCTTTTAATAATGTTTTGTAGTTTTTAGTGTATAGGTCCTTCACATCCTTTGTTTATTCCTAGGTATTTGTTTTTTCTCTTTTGGTTGCAACTGCAAAAGAAGTTTTTTTTTTTCATTTCTTTTTCTGAAGTTTCATTGTCAGTATATAGGAAAGCAGTGGATTTTTGTATATTGATCTCATATCCTGCAACTTTACTATATTTGTTTCTTGTTTCTAATAGTTTTTTAGACTTTGGTATTCAGACCACGTATAATCATTTATTAGTTCCAGGAGCTTTTCAGAAGGCCAGGCGATTTGAACAGAGCGAGCCCATCATTCTGTGTGGCTCATGAGTGAAGTAGTCCCTCTGAAAGAGGTCCGTGTGGATGGCACAGCAGGGAAGGGGAAAGTCCCGCCCTGGAAGGTCAAGGGCAAGGGCAAGGTGCTCTCGCGGGGGCCAGGAGCTTTCGCAGGCTGTTCCTTTGGAAGCCGAGGTTCTAATTTAGAGAGGGCCGTTTTCAGAAGGAGAAGGGGAAGAACACTCGGCTACACTTACCTTCTTAGCAATAAGGAGAGCGTTGAAGGAAAAGGAAGATGCCATTTGTTTCCCATTTCTGAGAAAAGATACATTAAAATAGCTTGGAATTAAGCTGGATCTTTAAAATTGAGGTCAGAGTGTGGCCATCTCCCATTTTTCATGACACGCCTTTGCTGTAGCAACAGTCTCCCGTCTCCTGGCATCAGAGACTATTGTTAATGTGCCTGTTGAAGTGTCATTTTGTATTTGTACTGTTGAACAAAATTTAGATTTCCTAACTCTAATTGGTTTATTTAAGAATCATTTTTGTTAAATGCTTTAATTATTATTAATTAAAATTTTTGTATTTAAGCATTTTCCAGTGACTTTTAACAATCCATTCCTCGAGCAGTTGAGAGCACCTGCTGTGTGATGGTTACGCATTTTTATTTCATAAATGAGGGCAGTGAGACATAAGTGTCTGGGAATTAGCGTTCGTCATCATCGAATACACTGTGTGATTCACTTCTCTTCACCATGTGTTGTCTGGTTGCCCCTGCCAGACAGCGAGGTCCGCGTGGACCGGAGTCTTCATCTGCGCTACTTACCGATGTACCCACGGAGCCCAGAAGAGTGCCTGGCACACAGTGGGTGCTCAGTGACTGTCGTTGAATGAATGCATGAAGACGCGAGCGACAGATACTGTTTAGGTCTGCTGCTCCAGTGTGCTGCTACACTCGGTGCCTGAGGTAGACAGCCTGGCTGCGGAGCTGTCGTTGGGAGCTCCCCCTGACAAACTCGTGGTGTGGAGGAGAGGAGCGGGGCGTGGGCTCTTGGCATACGCATGGCTTCCCGAAACCGTGGAAGGGCGGGTTGAAGCCAGCACACTCCGTTCTTCCCCAAACTCAGCAGCCAGAAAAGTCACTCTTGTCCGAGGTGGGGGTGAGGGGGAGGCAGGACACCAGGGCAGCCTCTGGGGAGAAGCCCTTGCCCTGTGGAAGCAAGCAGCCGGGGAGAGGGAGGAGCTCCCCGCCCCGCCCACCCCCAGGTCACACTGTGCAGTGCAGGAGGAAAGATGGCCAGACCCCCCCAGAGCCCCCCGTCAGAAAGAAAGAAACAGCCGGCTCGGGGGTAGATGTGTCTTCAGACGTTTTTCTGTGCTGATAAGGCCCATATTTTATTTAATGCAGAGGAGGTTTACTGTGCACGTGGTTTTGTAACCTGGCTTTTCTCCTGGTGTCTAGTGTGCCTCTTAGGCCTTTTTGACAGCGACGCATGGCATCATGCTCGTTGCCCGCAGAGCATGCGTAGTCCATTGGATTTCATGCTGCCATTTACGCATTTAGCAGTATTGTTGAGGGCCTGATATGTACCAGGCACTGGTTACGGATGACGAGGATACCAGACGGGTAAGTTCTGGTTCTGATGGATCTTGCAGTTCAGATGGAAAGACAGTACATAAGTAAACTCGTAGATAAGAATTTCAGAGAGTGCTAAGAAGAAAATAGAACAGGATCCTGAGGCATGAGCACTTTAGGTGGGTTGGCTATGGAAGACCTTTCTTAGGAAGGGACATTTGAGCTGAGATCCAAATGCTGAAAGAGGGCTAGCCACTTGAGTATCAGGGGAAGAACATTTTAGAGGAGATGGCATGTGCCAAGGCCCTGGGGCAGGACTATGTTTGGTTTGAGGGACAATAAATAAGACATTGTGGCTGGGGCAGAGTGAACATGTGGAAGGTGAACTAGGCAAGGTAGGAGGGGCTGGATCTTGAAGTTCCTTGCCAGCAGAAGGACTTGGGATTTTACCTGAAGAGTAATCGGAAGGCGCTGGACGATGAGCTGTCATCGGAGAGAAGGAATGTGGATCCTGAGTGACGGAATGTGGATGTTTTAGTTTTCAAAGCCTTTCTCTGGCTGCCCCGGGGCTGATCGAGAAAGCAGAGAGACTAGTTAGGAGGCTGTTTGTAGTGATCGGCAGTCTCGGTGAGAGACGATGGAAGCACGAGTGACATCCATGTGCGATGTGGGTGCCTTTGCGGGACGTTGTTCTTCCGCCCACAGAGGTCACTGGGAAGCTGGTGCAGTGGGGATGGAGAGGTCAGCATTGGGTTTAGGCACCTGGGAGTGGAGCGTTCAGTGCAGAGGCCCCGTTGGAGTGGGTTGAGGAAGGACTGTGGTGAGGAAGCGGGGACTGCAAGCATTGCAGTGGAAGAGGCACGGCTTACAGAGGGAAAATGCTGAGCACAGCTCTGAGAGAGTGAAGCGGGAGCCCCGGTGTAGCCCAGAGGCTCAGCAAAGACCTCCAGGGGAGGGACATGAGTGTACTCCTGTGTGTTGGAACGGATCACCTGAGTGAAGCACCCTGAGCGAAACCAAGGGGTGGTCTATGGAGGGGGAGCTAGCCGAAGAAAGAGCGAGTATGGTGATGTTGAGATAAGCCGAACGTACTGATGGCGCTTCCGGTTGCCTCTGGTCAGTGGCCAGACCACTGTCAGCAGCCACCGCAGGCCTCCTCCCCTGCTGTTGAGTGCCGCCAGCGCCCCACGGGTGGCCGGCCGAATCTCTGAGGTCAGCGCGGAACTCAGCCTTTTATTCCTTGTGGACCAGCTGTGGTCTGGCCACGACTCCGCCGTGGTGGAGAGCACGCGTCCTGTGTGCAGTGCAGAACTGCCCTCCTTTCCTGCCTCGGTTTCCAGGTTTCTGTCTTTACTTCATTACCTTTTAACAACATTCACACTCAGTGGTCTTCATTGAACAGTAGGCTCCAGGCGAAACGGGGTGAGCCCGGCCTGGGGCACTTGTGTTGTAGAGGACCCACCTCAAAACTAACAGGGCGTCCAAGCTGTTGTCTCGGGAGGCAAGGCATCGAGTGTACTCGCTCCACTCTCTTCCGGGGCTCCCGGGTCCTCCAGCCAGGTCGGGGACCCTCTGTGTGCCTCGTTATTGTGGCCGCCTGCTGGGGCAGACCAGCGTTTCAGGCTGTTGGCCGAGCTCCTGCTCCTTGCCCACAGTTACCCCTCGCTTCTCCAGCTGATTGCCTAATGACTCCTCATGCTCTGTGGACCTACGGGAGTCCGCAGTATGTGATTACCGCCTTCCGAATACCCTGACTTTCCTGCCCTCCCCGCCCACTCTCCTCCTGTCATACCCGCTGGACAGTCCTGGAACTGAATGAACCCTGTCTCCTGGCTTCTCTGCCCACCCCCAGGCAGCTCAGTGCTGCTGGAGAAAAACAGGATAATGAGTCAGGCTTGTACCTTGAAATTCTTCACCACCAGCCTCAAGTGGGCTGCTAGCACTACCCCCAGTTTGATAGCGTTCTCCACCAACTCAGGACCACCCGATCCTTTCTGCCTTCTTCTCACTGACACCCCTTTGTCATCACCACCGCCAAACTGTGAAGGGGGTCTTCCTTCCTCCTGTCCGAGGCCAGTCTGTACACAGGAGCTCTGGAGCCCAGCCCACCCTCCCAAGGACTTCAGTCCGGGGGCTGTCTTGCACACTCCTGCCCCGCGACCTGTCGTCCCCGGGACGTTCAGGTTAACGAGCAGAGGCCCTCTGGCGTGCCCTTGCTGCACCAAAACAACCGGCCGCCCTCTCCATCAATAGCCCCATCGTTTTAAGCTTCAACAGCGAAACTTCTCAAGAAAGCAGTCCACACACTTCCTCTCCTTTCACATGTCCCAGTTACTCTCCGGCGCTCCCTGTCCATCTTTGCCAGGGTCACACAAATCGTCAGACCCAGCGGACACTGGAGCCTCTTCACAGCTTTCACTGCGGTCGCCCCTTTCTCCCTCCAGATGCCCCTCTCGGCGATGGCGCCATCTTCTGGGTGGTCCTTCCCCCACTTCTCCCCAAGTCAGGCTTCCCAGTCCAGCCTTTCGAGGGTGAAGCCGCTCGGGGCCCCTGCCCCGTGTGTCTGTTCGCACGGCACACGCCGTCTGAGTGCACACGTCTGCGTCTCAGACCCAGCCTGCTTCCTCACGCTGACGCACGTGCTGCGCGGGCACCTGGACTCCTGACTTGGCCCCACGCCCGCGGCCCTGCGGTCGCCCTCGTTTTTCTCCGTGTGCCCCCACCAAGTGTCCCTCTGCCCGTGTCCGTCATGGGTTGCTCGGGTCCTTGTACAGTGGAGCGAAGGTGCCCGTGGATGCCATCCCAGACACGTGCTTTACGGCACACCGTGTTCGCGGGGGTACAGGGGAGGCCAGGTGTGTCGAGACACTTCCTGTCCAGACGGGAATACAGCCCGGACTCGTTCCGTGACAGTGTACACACTGCGGATCTGGGGGTGGGTCTGTAACTGCCACAGCTGGTACCTCTGTCACCACATCGGTAAAGGGGATAAAAGGATCTGAGATGACAGAGTCACAGGTAATGCCTGTATTGCTGAGGGCTGTTGCCTGTGTCCACAATTAAAAAAACCCTCCATTTCAGTTGGAGGTTCATGAAATAAGGGTGTAGTTCTCTTTTCATCCAGGTTCATGGACCCTGTGCTGTCTTCACTGCACTCCTTCCACTTCCCCATCGTCCCTGTGGCTGCCCCTCACCTGGACACCCCAGGGGCCTCCTGTGTGGCCTCCTTGCCTCTACCCTGGATCTCCTCTGTCCCCACAGCAGCCATTTATCCTTTGCATGTATTTCTTAATCCTCACCTGAAGACATTCTTTTCATTTTGGGGGGAGGGGATAGAGGAAGGGAGATGCAGAAACATCGAACTGAGAGAGGAGCTTCGATTGGTAGCCCCCTGCGCGCCCCTGGTCCGGGATCGGCCCCTGGGCCGGGGGTGGTGTGTGTCCAGGCCAGAGGTTGCACGCACCCGCACCTCGACAGTGGGTCCCACCTGCAGCCCAGGCATGTGCCCGGCCTGGGGATTAGACCCCAACCCTGTGTTTACAGGACGGTACCCAGCCAGCTGAGCTGCACCGGCCGGGGCCCAGCCAGTTACCTTTTTAAAATAGTAAAATGTGAGTCAGATCAGGTTTTTCCCAAATTTTACACCCTTTCATTGCTTTCCACTGCTTTGTGGACCTAAATTTAAACACGTTGAGATGACTGTTGAATCCCTGCTCAGTCTGGCCTCGTCCCAGCTCCTCGTCCCCATGTCCCTGAGCCCAGCCCTGCTTTCCTCACATGTCTTCCGTCGTCCTTTGTTCTCCCCACCACGGGACCACGACACGTGGGGTTTCCACCCTGTCCCACACTATAATCTGTTGCTGCGTACCCATTGCTACAACCTCAGTGGCTTTAAACATCATGCACTCATGTGCGTTTATTGTCTCACGGTTTTATGGGTCTGGTGTCCAGCAGGGCCAAGCTGGGCCGTGTTCTTTAAGGTGCCCCCGGCTGCAGCTGGGGAGTGAGTTGGGCTGGGCCGGGGTCTCGCCAGAGGGCTCGACTGCGGAAGGACCCTGGCCGTGGTTGTCGGTTGTGCGGAAGGACCCTGGCCGTGGTTGTCGGTTGTGCGGAAGGACCCTGGCTGTGGTTGTCGGTTGTTGGCGACGCTCCGGGCACGCTGCTGTTGGATTGCAGCCTCGGGGTCTCGCTGGTGACCAGCTGAAGATGGCCCTTAGCTCCTCGTTACTTGCGCCTTCCCAGCACGGCTTCTTGGCGCAAAGCCAGCACGGGAGAGGGTGTCCCAGCAAGAAGGATGCTCCAGTCTTGTGATGTGATCACTCGGAACCACTGGTGCCCCAGCACTTGGCTGAGTTCCGATGGTTTGGAATCGACTCCCAAGTCCTGTCCGCATTCTGGAGGGGTTTCCACTGGAACCCTAGTCCCACTCCACCGGTTACTGCACCTGTCTGTACTCGCACGTATCCTTGAAAGGAGGAATAGAATTTCCACGCGCCTCTCTAGAGCAGCGCCTCATGGGCAGAATGCCCTGGACTTGCAGGAGCGGAGTCTGCCTCCTAAAACCGTGGAGTCTCAAAGACAGTGATGAGCAGTTTCCCAAGTGTAGGTTGAGAGAAGAGGAGGAAACGGCTTTCTCAGATTTCTCCTTATTTCCTTTTCTTTCTTTCATTTATTCTCCAGTTATTTACAGAATTCCTGCCATGTGCCAGATGCTGGGGTTAGACCCAGAACGAACAGGGCAGCTTGGAGTTACACGTTAGTACAGGCTAGTGCAGACGGACTCCTTCATTCTCTGAAATGGAGGCTCTCCAGCAGTGCTGCTACTGAGCCTGAAACGGGTCTTTAGAAAACGGTGGGAGAACTTTTTGGGTGTCACAGTGAATGAATGCGTGGGGAGGGGTCTTCTGTGCAAAATGGCAAAAATGCCCTCACTGAGGGCCTTTGAGAACCGGCCTCTGCCCCAGTCCAGTGCTCTTCATGTTGGTGGTTCTCGCCGCTGGCCCCATCAGGAGGATCAGCTTTTTGAACATTCCTGTCCTGGGCCCCATCCCTGATAGATCAAATGGAGGTCTTGGGGTGGGACCCAGTCTGGGGATTGTAACAAGCTCCCTAGGAGATTCTAGAGTGCAGCCAGGATTTAGAATCACCGTCTTCAGTCCACTGTTGACTGCCTTCAGAAGAAGTTTGAATTGCAGTTAAACGCATTGTGGTTAAAAGTAAGCAGAAGGCGGTCTGGAGGGGAGCATTTGTAATAGGCGGGCTTTATTAATGTACAGTTACGTCAGAACACAGATCGTTTGGAACCAGCTGGTGCTTCTGAATTTGGGTGAAGTCTCTTAAGCCACGGGTAACAGTCAGCCTGGGACCTGTTGCGGCAGAGGCTATCCATTCCCGTTCTTCCTGCAGCCTTCTCAAAATAGTAAAATGTGAGTCAAATCAGGTTTTTCCCAAATTTTACACCCTTTCATTGCTTTCCACTGCTTCTTTATTCTTCTTTCCTTTCTGAATGTTTCTGCCCAATGTGACGAAGCGCCTGTTTGTGATGAATTACTTTTTTCTCTTTCCCGTAGTTCATCTCCGTCAGTTAGCTGCTCTCCTCTCTGCATACCGTGAGGCTCTCGGATGGGTGCTCCCTCTCCCACCCAACCCCAGGACACTGGGGCAGCGAGCATTCCTATAGTGTGGTCATCCGGTCCGGAAAGACAATGTTTTGCAAGATGATCAGTTTCCGAGAAGCTTCCGATGTTAGGGAATTTAGAGTGCTGGCATAGTCAGGGAAAGATCTAGGGACATGATCAAGAGGTTAGCTCAGACCTCAGGTAGGGAGTTCTCGGAGTAGGTGTTGGCTGCTGGTGGTCTCTCATGAGTTTTTCATTGAGGACTGTCTTATTAGTGGCAGAGTAATTATGAGCATCCTCATTATAAATTTCTCAATTTTTCTCACTGTCCTGGTCCTATCTGACACTGACATAGTCTCACAATATCAGCAAACTTAGAGTGGTTTTCAAATATTTCACAGATGTGTAGTGGAGATTGATTCCACTTTGCTTCCTGTTTTTTACCAAAATAGCTGTTTTTTTCCAAGCCCACTTACTAACTTTCAGCTGTCCTGCCATTGGACTTTTTTGGCATTATTCATCTGTATCACTGAAATCATCTGTGAGTTTCTGTAAATTGATGCCAGTCTTCACAGTGTAGCCCCCTGTCTTTCCTTCTTTAGGAAATTGCACTGGAGATGCGATTTACTCTTTAGTCAGGTCGACTTCTTTAATTTTTAATTGTGGGCTGGAAATGTTATATGTACTTAGGTGTCGTGTGTGTTCAGTGCATGTGTGTATACGTACACGTGTTACGTGGTGAGGATTGGGTGTGGGTATCAGCGCACTCTCGGTGGGAGTTGCGTGCTTACACTGGTGAGCACAGTTTGGTGTGCAGCGCGGACATTCTGAGAGTCTCTGCTGGACCTGGCTCGCTGCCCTTCTGTCCAGGGCGCCTCCGGCACCCTGTGCGTCTGGGACGGCCGTGCTTTGTAAAGGTGGTTCGGAGGATTCGATGAGTTAACAGGTACAACACCTGACGTAATACATTGCAGAACATGAGTTCACTTGCCCATTTGTATAGTAAATATATATTAACTAAGACACAAAAAGTACTAACTATATAAAGTGCAAGGTTGATACATTGGATTACATTAAAAGAACTTCTGTTTTTTAAAAGACACCAGTAAGAGAATGAAAACTCACGTCATGGGGGGACTGGCCAACAGAGGCCTACAATCGGGATATTTTGAGACGTCCTAAAAGTCAGTAAGAAAAAGACAAGCCCGACAGAAAAATGGGCAAGACACTTGAACAGGCACTTCCCAGGAGGTCAGGGCTGAACCTCAGGAGTCATCGGGGACTGTCAGGTGACACCGCAGAAGGCTCCGCGATGCACCCAGGTGACTGACTAAATTAAAAACGGCATGTCACGTGTCGTGGGGAACAGAGCAGCAGGAGCTCCCCTGCTCTGCCCTGGGGCGTCCACGTGGGGGGTGGAAAAGTAGACGCCGTGGCCGTGGCAGTCCCACTGCTCGTGGGGATTCCCGTGGGCAGTGTTGCAGTGCACACCAGAGACGGGTACACAGACGTTCTCAGGGGTGAGCGTCCACATCCTGAAAACCAGAAAGCGCCCACACGCTCACCAGCAGCAGAACAGAGAAATTAATTGTTTTGTCCACATGGTGCCAAACTACAGCCACAGAGAGCAATGAACTGATGGCCTCATTCAAGACGTGGGTGACTCTCACGCATCGTGTAGAGTGAAGGAAACCAGGCGCTTAGATTTAAATAGTGTGTGACTCAGGACATAAGTTCAAAACGGTTCAGAAATAGGAAAAGAGCATTTGTGGGTGGGAAGTCCAGAGTGTTCCTTTGGAGAGTAGGGTGGATATACGAGTGAGGCTTCTTGGGGGCTGGGAATGTTCTCTTAGTTGGTCGTGAGTGTGATGCGTGTTACAGACACACAAATACACTTAGGCTGCTCTCCTTTCCTGCTTGTGTACGGTATTTCCATGAAGATGGCATGCAGTGCGAAGTAGATGATGAAGGCAGTGAGAGACGGACAGCACATAGCCACGTGCAGGAGCGCGAGGAGTCTCTCAGGATGCAGCGCTGATTCTGTTTTTGTAGGGCTTGGAAGGAGTCGGTGCTAGGCTGCCCTTCAGGGAAGCAGAAGTAGCTCGTGTGTATCAGTCGGGGTTTGGTCAGGGGAGCTGAACCACGGTGAGTGTTATGGGACAAGGCATTGTTTATTGCAGGAATCCGCCCATGTACAACTGTGGAAAAAGTGGAAGGAAACAGAGCCCGGGGAGGAATTAGGGGGTCAGAGAAGAGGTGCGAACCGTCCCGAAGCACTGGCATGGGTGGCCAGGCAGCCTGCGTGAGGTCTGGAGGGTCTCGGAAGCCAGCATCACCTTCTGCCAGGGGAGACCACGAAGAACCTAGGATAAACTGTCACCTCTGGGAGGCTGCTGCGTTCTGAGGTCCGCCCCCCAGTATCTGGTGGCACGCGGGAGCTGGGGCGTGCGGGGACGAAGGCGTTCTTCTGCTCAGCGGGGGCAGCAGTTGGGGAACAAAGCTGAGCTCAGGCGAGGAAACCTGTGGGCAGGCTGGAACCCTCTGGTTCTGCGGCTTCTTTCTGTCGCCACCTCCGATGGCACAGGCCTGCAGTGGAGGCTGGTCCACTTCTGCCTTTTAAATGCTGGGCAGACTCAGAGAAGGGGATCCTGGGAAATTCCCGCTTAACCAAACGCATGGGGTAGAAACTGCCACAGTGATGGTTGTACGACTGAGTGTCCTGAGAGTGCTCTGTTGTACATGAATGACATCTCAACAAAGCTGTTACTTGAACAAAAACTGCCACAAGTGGAAGCCTCTAAAGAAAAGCAAGGCAGCAGTGCAAAGGTCAGGAGGTCGGTCACCTGTGGGAGCGAGGAGGGGCTGTGAAAAGGAGTTCAGGCGTGAGAACACTTTCGTCCTTGTTAGGCTGGGGCTTCCGCAAGGGTCTCCTTTGTCACACGGGCTTCCGTAGGTGCATGCCCCGGTGCACGGAGCGGCCGTGCGCCCCAGTCCAGCGAGGCCGGGAGGTGTGAAACCAGGGCAGCTCACCCGGTCCCGGGGGCGCGGCGTGCTGCCGTCTCCTGGCCGGCTTTGCGGTGATCAGAAGATGTTAGCGTGGGTGCTTTGAATGCTCTTCCTTGCGGTCCAGAAGAGGGGCAGTGAGTGGTTGCTCCCCAGTTTGTATGTGTTACTCATCTGTTACTAGGGCTGCTGGAGGGTAGGGGCTGTGGTCTGTTTGTGAACGAGGTCTCCGAGGCTCCTGATGGGTGTGGGAGGAAGTTTTGAAAATTGGTTCATGGGATATTTCTATCATTTTTTACTGTATATATTTGATTTCAAAATTTGAACTAATAAGATTTCTTTGTATTTAAAAATAGATTTTACAGATTCATTAAAACTTTGACATCAAATCTGTTTTGATAATCTGAGAAATTAAAACATCCTCATCAGCTAAAACTTAGGAAAATGCCCGTGTTTGCTCTCCACTTACATGGAACCACTTTTCATTTGAACATTTGTTACGGCTTTTTAAATTCTTTTTGTAATGAGGACACCATTGCCCAAGTAAAGGTGTGCAGCTTTCCTGCCGGGGCTGCGGTTGTACCACAGTTAGGGAAAGGATGTGAACGTTTTTATAAAAGTTGACAACAAGAGTATTTTGTACCATTTGCAAAGACTGGAAGTATTTTTACTGTAGTTATGTACAGTTTTAGCTCCTTTTGGTGTAGAACATAAATAGCATGTTTTTGAGACAATTTTTGATAGATTGTTCATTTTATTTTTTATTGTTTATTCTATTACAGTTGTCCCATTTTTTTTCCCTTTTGCCCCCCTCTATCTAGCCCACCGCTCTCACCCACAGTTAGTCCCCTTTCCATTGTCCACATCCGTGACTTATTCATACATGTTCTTTGACTAGTCCTTCCTCCACCTTCCACCATTTCCCCCTCCCTTCTCCCCCTCCCCTCCTACAGCTGTCAGTCTGTTCCATGTTTCCATGTCTCTGGTTCTGTTTTTCTCGTTAATTTTGTTCAGTAGATTCCACGTATAGGTGAGGTCATATGGTATTTGTCTTTCGCCGACTGGTTTATTTCACTTAGCATAATAGTTTCCATTTCCATCCATGCTGTCTTGAAAGGTAGGACTTCCTTCTGTCTTTCTGCTGTGTAGTATTCCGTTGTGTAAAAGTACCACACTGTTTGAATCCGCTCATCTGCTGATGGGCACTTGGGCTGTTTCCAGCACTTGGCTGCTGTAAATAGTGCTGCTGTGAGCAAGTCCTTTAGAACTGGTGATTCGGGATTCTTAGGGTGTATTCCCAGCAGTGGAATCTCTGGGTCATAAGGCAGTTCCATTTTTAATTTTTTGAGGAAATTCCATACTGTTCTCCACAGGGGCTGCACCAGTCTGCATTCCCACCAGCAGTGCACTGGGTTCCCTTTTCTCCACATCCTTGCCAGCACTTGTTGTTTGTTGATTTATTAATGATAATAGAGAGCCCAGAAATGAACCCATGTGTCTATGGTCAATTAACATTTGACAAAGGGGGCATGAATATACAATGGAGTAAAAACAGTTTGTCCAATAAATCATGTTGGGAGAACTGGACTGGTACATGCAAAAAAATGAAACTAGACCACCAACTTAACACCATACGCCAGAATAAACTCAAAATGGATAAAGGACTTAAATGTAAGTCGGGACACCATCGAAGCCCTAGCGGAAAACATACGCAGCAGCGTTTCTGCTGATACATCTCCTAGGGCGGGGGAAATAAAGGAAAAAACAAACCAATGGGTTTGCATCAAATTCAGAAGTTTCTGCATGGGTACAGAAACCATCATCAAAATGGAAAGGCAACCAACTGTGGGAGAACATAATTTGCCAGTGACACATCAGACAAGGGTTTAATCTCCAAAATGTATAAAGAGCTCATCCAACTCAACACCAAGAAGACAGACAACCCAATTAAAAAGTGGGCAAGGGACCTGAACAGGCACTTTTCCGAGGAGGACACACAGAGGGCCCATAGAGATATGCAGAAATGCTCAGCGTCACTGGCCATCAGAGAGATGCCACTTCACACCTGTCAGAATGAGATGATTTAATTGAACTGACAGGAGCCCCCAAACCCTTGTTTTCATCCACATGGGTTAAATTTATAATATAAAGCCGTATTAGTATTACTTATAGTGCCTCTGAACTGTGAAGTTCAGAGATATATTGGTTACACACTGAGGTTCTGAGTGTTTTATGATTTGAGTTAAATGTCACTCTATAGATTTTGTATTTCTTTAAGAAATGCATTTTTGATAAATTTTATAAACCCATTTTACTAGGCATTGTATGCGTTAATCTGTTCGGTCAGTAACCGTTTTGAGTGCCTACTGTGTGCCCCAAGCCCTGAGGTAAGCCTAGCCATGGAAGTAAATAAAAGGGGGTCACGGTCATGCAGGGAAAACACACATGAAGAAGACTTGCAATATGGTACCGTAAGGGATGAAATGGAATTATGAAGTACATGTGGACAGCGTACATTTGACGCATGTAAATGGTGGGTGTTTTGTAAAAAATGACACGAAAACTGCACTTTGAAGGTGACTGGAAGCTTGCTAGGCAAAGAGCATGAGCACGGGAACGCTCCAGGCTGAAGGAACTGGTTGTGGAGAGGGTAGAAGGCAGTAGTTTGACTCGCCTGTGTGATTAGGTGTGGCCAGCGCAGGGCTCGAGGAGAGAGACAGGCGCGGCCACGTTAGAGAGACAGGCGGTAGCCGGAGCGCACAGCCTTGCGTGCCATGCTGGGCTGACATTTCTACAGGTTTGCCTCCTAAGTCATACGGATCCATTGAAAGATTTTAATCAGAAAAGTGGAGCGATCAGATTTGCATTTTACACTGTCACTCTGTGGGCAGTTTTGAGAATGGTTCGGAGGGAAGCTGGAAGTCACACCAGAGATCATTAAGACCTGTTATTTTGGCAGTGGTGGTAGAGAAGAATCTGACCGGAGAGCTAGGATCAGTAGGATTTATTGTGACCTCTGAGACGTGCTGGGCAGGAGCCAAGAAGGTGCCGAGATTCTGGCTCGAATGAAAGTGGTACTGCAGATAACGACACATGGAGAGAAGAGCGGTTTCAGGAGACATGGAACTTCTCTTTGTGGAGTTGAGCGTAGAGTGCCAGGGGAATGTCTAGGTGGAGCTTCCAGAGGTGATTGGATGTGGATCTGGGGGCTCCAGAGAGAGCTTGGAGAGGCCGGCAGTGCAGGTGGAATTTCCCAAGGGGAGCAGGGAGAACAAGAAACGAGAGAGCTTCTAGAAAGGAACTGCTTCTCTGCACCCGTCTGGCACGTGAGAGAGGACGGGGAGGACAGAAGGGAAGTGAGTGTGTGACGGAGACTCGGAGGAGCAAGCAGCTGGAGAGAGATGGGCTGTGGGTCATGGAAACCAAGGAGAGCGTCTCGAGGAGAAGGAGCCCCAGGAATCAACAGTGCTAGATTGCAAGTGCAATTATATAAATATGAATATATTTTCGGTTCATATGTGATTAAGGTACTAGGAGGAAATGGAGGGTTATTTATTTAAACGGATTTGGGGCAGTTGGCTTACCAATTAAAAAAATCAGCTTAGCTCGGCTGGTGTGGTTCAGTGGATTGAGCACGGGCCTGTGAACCACAGGATTCCCAGTTGGATTCCCAGTCAGGGCCCACGCCTGGGTGGCAGGCCACGTTGCCAGTAGGGGGTGCGTGAGAGGCAACCACACATTGATGTTTCTCTCCCTCCCTTTCCTTCTCTCTAAAAATAAATAAAATCTTGAAAATAAAAAAGCTTAGGTCTCTAACCCATACTTTATACCAAAGTATATTTAAACATTAAATGTAAAAAGTGGAAATACAAAACTAGAAGAAAATAGGGTCCATATTTGCATATCATCCAGTGTTTTTATCGTGATACCAAAATCAGAAAGGAAAAGACTGATAAATGGACTATATATAAATTCACCATTTCCATGTGGTAAGATAGCATAAAATTAAAATGTAAATCGCATACTGGGAGAAGTATTTGCTACATGTTTGACAAAGTAAGGTTTAATATCCTTAAAATATAGAGGTCTATCAGTAAAAATGAGTGGAGATTTCTGGTTAAGCAGTGCTGAGTAATTGGGTAAGCAGTTACTCACTGAAGATGTATTTATCTCCACTTCCAAAATTCTATAAAACTACAGAAGGAATGAAAAGGTATAAACCTACGAAGATAGGAAATATTGGAATGGGGAACTTTTGTTAATGGCAGACTAAGCAGTTGGGCCCTCTTTCCTGAAAGTAGAAAAGCTGGACCAAATTTAAAACAAAATTTGGGTGAAGGTAATTGAGAGCTTAGCAAAACAGGGAAGCGTTGTGGGACCGAGATCTGGGGCAGTGGGGAGTCCGTAGATGCGATTCCGGTTTGGCAGATCTGCTGATTCAGGAAGAGGCAGGCAGATGCGAAGCTGGGAGGCTGAACGGAGATTTTGGTGGACGCAAGGGGCTGGTGGGTGGAGGACAGAAGTTGGGGTTTGGTACAGGTTGAGAAGGAAGGGCCTGGAAGCCTCCCTAGGCTCCGAGCAGAGGCTCCCAAGGCCTGTGTCCTGAGACACTAGCCTGTCACGGGTCCTGAAGCCCAGCTGCCGATTTTCTCAATCCTTGATTTGATCAAGGTGACCTGGACAGAAGCAAATGTAAATACTTTCTGGAAAAAATAACATTTTCTTTCCTTATTAAGACTCAGATGATCTCTGCATTTATTTACAATGTCTCACATTCCCTGGGCAGATGAAAATTTAAGACCGTTTGTCTGAAAACCAAGAGAATCAGTAGATGATGGAAGTGGATGCACAGGGATCTGGACCAGTGAAGTCGTTAGAAAGGGGCGATGTGTGGTCTTCCCTCGTCCATGGGGTGTGTGCCAAGACCCCCAGTGGACGCCTGAAGAGCGGAGAGTGCTGAGCCCTGCATCTTCTGCCTTTTCTTCCCTGTACGTGCATGTCTGTGATAAAGTGTGTAAGTTGGGCACTTTCACGGATAGTAGGTTTGTTCTGACCGTAGATCTAGCAACCTCAACATGTGATTTTTTTTCTTTCCTTATTAAGTCAAGCACACCTTCCCCTTTTCACTTAAAGGAAGTACGGAATGGCTTCCCTTGGGCACATCTGAATTGCCAGCATCCCTATTCTTGAGCTTTGGGGTTATTATTAAGTAAAATGAGGGTTACTTGCATGCAGGCCCTGAGATACTGTGACAGTCGATCCGACTACTGGGCGGGCGCAGAGGGTGGAGACACGGGACAGAACCGGGTGCCGTGAGGGCGCACTCCACCACTCAGAATGGCATGCGCTGTAAAACGTATCAATCGTTTATTTCTAGAAACTTTTATTTAATATTTTGGACTATGATTGACCACAGGTACCTGAAGCCATGGAAAGTGCAACCACAGATAATGGGGGGACTACAGTATATAATATGTTTAAATAAATAGAAGACAAGATTAAAGTCAGGAAAATGGAACTAAGAAAAGGGAATCAAATGTAAAATTCTAGAATTAAAGGACTGAAAATGAATCAGTATTAACATCTGAATTGATTGGGTTTAACAGTAGATTAGTAGTAATTGAAAATAAATATTTGAAATGATGAAATATGGAAAGAATGCACGGGAAATACATAAAAGAATGCCACAGACGTGATATTCAGTGATAATCTTGAGCAAACCTGTGATTGGAATCTCGGTGGGAAAGGCAGGAGCAGCGGCGCACAGGCAGTGTTTGAAGAGGAGATGGCTCAGGATTGTCTAACAAAGCGTCAAACCACAGACTCGCGATAAAGACTCCAAAGTGGACACAGAGAGGTTCAGTAAAATCTCCCTGAAACACAAGATTGTGGAAAAGCCAAGATAATAAGAAAAAAAACAGAGAAATTACATACTACATTCAAAAGAGCAATAAGAATGACAGCTAACTCGTCAACAGAGTAGTCAAAAGACAAAGGGATGATACTTTCATAATGTAAACAAGAAGGTAAACTGCCAGACTAGAATCTGCATCTAGCAAAGATTCCTTCAAAAATGAAAACAAAATGTCACCTTTTTATATCAGCAAGAATGGGAAGAAGTGACCACACCAGACCTGTACTGAAGGGAGTGAGGAAGATTCTTCTCTGGCAGAAGGGAAATGATCCTAGGTGACAGCTTTAAAGTGCAAAAAAAAGTGAAGCGCAAAGCGAGGGTAAATGCAAATTAATATTGATAATATAATACAACAGTAATAATGTCTCGTGTGGTTTAATTAAAAGTACATAACAATAGCATGTGAGTTGTGGGGATGTAAGCAGTGTTAGTATCCTGCAGTCATCGCGTTGTCCAGGAAGTGGTTAAAATACTGATTTACTCAAGACGTTGATAAACCAGGGATGCGTTTTGTAATCTCTAGGATATTCACTGGAAGAACAGTAAAGGGTATGTAGGGGCCGCACTGACAGGGGAGCACTGGTAGCGGCAGTGGTGGCGGCCGTGATGGTGGCGCTCAGGCAGAAGTCAGGAAGACGGACGGAAGAGCACGTGGGAAAAATAGGAAGTAAGCTATGAGATGACAGATTTAAATCCAGGCTATCGGTAATCAATATTAAATAAAAGTGAACTAAATTTCCAATTCAAAGGGAAAGGTTGAGAGATTAGATAGAAACAAAGTAGATCACAACTCTATACTGCTTCAAGGATGCAGAAAAGTGGAAAGTAAATGGTAGAAAAGGATATATCACTCAGAACGCTAACCGAAAGGTAACCAGTGTACCTGTGTTAAAAGAGTGGGATTTAGGGCTGAAAAGCATTCCTAGGGATAAAGAGAACTTTATAATGTTAAGATACGCAATTCAGCAATTGTACATCTGTATGTGCCTAAAAGCACGGCCTCAAAATACACAAGGCAGAAATCGACAAAGCTAACAAAGAATAGACGAATTCACAGTCATGGTGGTAAATTTTAATACACTGTATTAACTAACAGAGTAAATGAAGAGTCGGCAAGGATATCAAAGACATCAGTAAAACATTTAATAAAATTGACCTAATTGTTCTCAGTGGGTTTAGTAGTTGGCTAGATGCAGGAGAGAGAACTAGGAAAGTGAAAATAATAAATGTTGAAAACGAAATACATGTATAACAAAGAAGTAGGGAAGAAATAAGACACTGCATCCAATGACTATAGATGATACACTCTTTTCATGTGAACAGAGAACATTTATCACAACTGGATCTGTAGGGGAAGTCTTGACAAATTTGAAAAGGTTGAGACTGTCAGACTTACAAATATAAGCTTACTCTATGAAAAACCAATCAATATAAATCGCTAAATAGGGCAAAGCAGAAAAATAACATGCTATGTCAATAGATGCAAAAATTGCTTTTGATAAAATTGAACATCCATTCAAAATGAAATCCCTTAACACATTACGAGTAAAAGGTTAAGTTCCTTAACTTGATAGAGGTTACTCAGAAAAATCCTATAGCAAACGTCACGTTTAATGGTGAGAAGCTGGACGTTTTCCTCCTGCGACTGAGGAAGAAGTAAGTTATTCTCCGTGCCTGTTCATTGTTTTACTAGAGGTTCTACCTAGTTCAGAAAGATAAGAAAAATAAAGGTACAAGGATCAGCATGGGAAGGTTAAACCTGATTTTGTGGATGGTATGATTGTGTATGTAGAAAATCCAAAAAAGTCCCCCTATAACTTATTATAATTGATAAATAAGGTCGCAAGATTCAAGGTAATGCTGGACACAAGTGCAATTCTATATACCAACAACAAATAGAAAATAATGTTTGCAATAACCAACAATCAGATTTTTCAAATAAATTTAAAAATGCAAGGAATCTGTACAGAAAACAATAGACATTATTGAGATAACTTATAGAGATCGAAATAGAGGGCTATACCATGTTCATGGACTTGAAGACTCAATATTGTAAAAAGTTCATCTAGACTTCCAATATACTGATCAAAATGCCAGCAGATTTGTGTGTGTGTGTGTTGAACTTGATAAACTGATATTAAATTGGACTTGGAAATGTACACAGCAGGGAATAGCCAGAATTTTGAAGAACAGCAAACTGAGCTGATTTATTCCGCTGGATAACAAGACTTATTTTGAAGTTATTTTCATGAAAAAGATGTATTAGTAGAAGACTAGACACGTGAACCGATCAACGAGAGCAGGCCAGACACAGACCGCTCGCACCTGGACTCTCCGTGTGTGACACGGGCGGCACTGACAGCAGCGGGGAGGGAAGGGACGGTCTTCTGCACACGTGGCGTTTGGTGAGGCGTTCACGTGGGAAGGAAGGAAACGTGACCCCTGCCTACACGCATACACGAAAGGTTGCAAGTCTGTATCAGTCTGGATCCCATCAAGAGAGCAAACCCGAACAGTGAAGGAAAGAAAGAGTTCAATATGAAGAACCTTAAACTGTAATAGGGAATTGAAGTAATGGGGCATTGGCTAGTAGAAGGTGAAGAGCACTGTAAAGCATGTAAGAAGAGCAGATGCACAGAGCCGCTGCTCCCCGCAGGGCTGAGATCAAGTCCCGCTCCCTCCACACCTCGTCTGGAGGGCGCACGGGCTTACTGCGTGGTGGAGAAGATGCCGTGGTGTCATACTGGTGGAGCCTGAGTCACCATAGGGTGTCTTAGAAAAGCTCCCAAGCCACCCGAGGCGGGGGTGCCCGGGCAGCTTCTTGCTGCGGGGGGCTGCCGGCCCCTGGCTGCTCTGCTGTGTCTGGGGGCCTGAGAAGCCGCGTGCCCTGCAGGACCTGGTGGGAGCGCACCACCGGGGGAGCCGGCTGCTGGGGGCGCCGCGGAGGCGGCAGGAGGTGGGTGCTGTGGAGCAGCGCGTTTGAGTAAAGACACCTGGCAGGCTGTAGTACACTTGTGTTATCAAGATGCCACCTTGGGGACAATGTATTTTTCTCCCCAGGAAATAGATCATGGTGTCCCTCTTCCTTTGTATTAATTCAGCATTTATTTGATAAATGTTGTTGAACATTCTATGCCAGACAGTATGTCACCAGATACACAAGCGTAGACAGAATAGATGTTGAACTTGCCTTTGCAGAGTTTATCGTCTGGAAGGACAGCCAGCCATTCGGTTGGTCTGTCGAATTCCTTATTTCACATGCTGTTCCAGTCCCTAAGGGTCTGTAGAGTGGTGATCAAGACTCAGTTTAGTTTCCAAGAAAAACAGCCATTAAGCAGACAATCATAAAAACAGGTGGGCACTTACGAAGTCATACAGGGGGTTGTGAAGGAAAGATAGGGGCTGCTGCAAGAGAGGAGGGTACCTGCGAACGGCCGGATGGAGAGGCACAGGGCGAGGTCAGGGAGGGTCCCCAGCGCAGGAGCCCTGTCCCGTGGAGGTGGGGTGTGTCGCCTCCCCTGTGTGCCCGTGCCCTCCAACCCGGCAGTTCTCCGAACCCTGTGCTGTTGGGGTTTTGTGGAGGCTTCCTTAGGGTCAGTTATTAACTCCAGGGCTAGTTATTTACCTAGCTCTTTTTCCCTCTCTGGGGAGTGGGAGGCGGGGCTGAGAATCCCACTGTTCTGATCGTGACTTGGTCTTTCCAGTGACCAGCGGCCATCAGGGACCCCACCCAGAGTCAGCTCATTAGAATGAGAGGTGTGCCCAGTGCTCTTGTTGCTTAGGAGTCCACAAGGGTCTTTGGAGCCGTGTGTCAGAGACTGGGTCCAGAGACCAGGCGCTGGAACAAAAGACGCTCTTACTATCTGGGAAATCACAAAGGGTTTTAGGGGCTCTGTGGCAGGAACCAGGGCTGCAGACCCGTTATACGGGGTCCAGCACAAATAACGCCCCTTGTTTATGACAAATCTTTTACTACAAAATCATAAGCATGCAATTCTGTAACATAACAGTATCGCACTCAAGCACACCATGTGACGTTTTAGGTGAAATGTTCAAATTAAAACTGTACATTACTACGCCCATGTCGGTAGCCTACTGACCGCACTCCAGCAGCCTCACTCCTGCGGGACTGTGTGTTTTCTCACACCACACAGAGGTCACAGAACCGCGCCAGCTGTGGATGAAGACAGACTGTGGGCGGGTCTGCGTATTGTAGGGGATTGATACCGATATCCCTAATTCAAACTTTAATTATATTTGCTCTTAAAGGATTTAACTATTCAATTATATTTTGAATTCTTTGAGGTAGCTTAGTTTCATGGTATTAGTTTTGTTGACTGTATATTTCTCAGTTGTATTAATATAATTTACAGATCTACTTATCCTTCGGGGCATTGAGAGGTGACTGTTTTTAGTAATTTTAAAATCAAATTGGAATTACATATTGATTTACATATTGAAGTTCTTTTACAGCCCGTCTTGCTTCGAACACTGTATTGCCAGAAGGGGGTGGTGCTGGAGGCTTCGCTGCAGTGACACCGGTGCGGCCGGAGTGCAGCTGCAGGGTGTGTGTTAGGTTTGGAGTCGCACTGCGTGCACTTACTCTGCCATCTGTTAATTGGGCTCATCCTACAGTGTGTCACGTGGCTTTTGCTAAGTTTAGCCTCACGAAGATCTTGTTTGCTTGAATTCATGTAACTCCTCATTTAGCCGAGTCTTGCCTTTTATTTGTGGATTCTGGTGCCATATGAAACTTTGTCATAGCTCCAGAGCTAGGGTCTCCTGACTGCTAAGTACAGGGCCTTCTTTGCCGAGGAGAACTTGAGTCGGGTGTTGTAAGACCATATACTCACAGGTGGGAGTGGCCTATGTTGGAAGGACTTCACCTCTTAACGAGGAAAAGGGAACATACAAAATCACCTACACCCTTTTGTCATAGGTAGTCTACCCCCCATAGAAATTGCTTTATTATATTTTCTGTAGAAAGGTATATAAACATTTAATTGTAAAAGTAATAAATGGTCATTGGAAAATGCTAATAACGTAGAAGTGTAGAGATTGAAAGTTAGAGCTTTTTTTTAAAATTGTACACCCTATGGTATAACCATAGTCAATAACAATTTGATTTGAATCCTTCCCTGGATTTCAAAAAAAAGCCTATGTAAAAACCTGCATATGTAAATTGCACGTGTGTAGGTATGTATGTGTATGTGTCCTGGTAGTTGTGTGTGAGCGCGCTGCCCCAACACACTGTTTTTCTCCTGTACCACAGTCTCTTGTGGCCACTTAAAAAATATGTTTGTTTGTTTGTTTGTTTATTAGAGAGGAGAAGGGAGGGAGAAAGAGGGAGAGAAACATCATTGTACAAGAGAAGTACCAGTTGGTGGCCTCTCTCATGCCCCCGGCCTGCGACCTGGCCTGCGCCCCAGGGACTGCAGGACGACACTCCGTGCCGGTGCACACACGTGGGTGTGGTGTCTGTGGTGTTCGAGCATGGATGTTCTGTAAAAATTTACGTCAGTCCTTATTGGTCGCCCAGTATTTTGCTCTTACGATCAGCAGGGCACTTGCCGTTCTCGTTCGTGTACTTTTGCACACTCGTCCAGTTACTGTCTTAGAGGACAGGCCTGCCAGCCGAGTTGCTCATTAGAGTGTAAACATTTGTACTTTGTCTGCTAGGAAGGTTGTGCCAGCCTCTGCTCCTGAAAGCCAGACGGGAGACCCTCCATTTCCGCAGACCCTAATGGACACTAGGTTCTACCACGTTATCGTGTCTTTCTCAATTCACTAGGTTAAAAATTTGTGTCTCCTTTTAATTTGCATTTCTTTGTATATTCCTGAGACGTAGCATGTTTGGGCCGCTTGCGTTACTTTTTTGAATTATCATTTCATTCTTTTGCCCTTTTTTTCTAATAAGTTCTTCATCCTTTTTCTTTCTGATTTTTATTTAAATTTTTTTAAAGTTTATTTATTAATTTTAGAGGGAAAGGAAGGGGGAAGAAGAACATCCAGTGGTCGCCTCCTGTACGTACCCCTACTGGGAGTGGAACCTGCAGCCTTTCCGTGTATGGGCCCAGTGCCACCAGCTGAGCCATGCTGGTCAGGGCGTGTTCTTTCCTTTAAAAAAGGGTTTTATTTATTTTATTTTTGGAGGGGAAGGGAGGGAGAAAGAGAGGGAAAGAAACATCAGTGTGTGGTTGCATGCCCCCAACTGGGGTCTGGCCCGCAAACCAGGCATGTGCCCTGACTGGGAATTGAACCGGTGACCCTTTGGTTTGCAGGCCAGTGCTCAGTTGTTAGGGTGTCATCCCAGTACGCCAGAGTTGTGTGTTCCATCCCAGGTCGGGGCACATATAAGAAGCAACCAGTGAATGCATAAATAGGTGGAACAAGAAATTGATGTCTCTCTCTCTACCCCCCGCCCCGCTCCCTTTCTCCCTCCCTCTCTAAAATCACTAAGTGAAAAAAAAATGTATGCATAGTTTTTTCCTGGCTAGTCCACCTATATTTTAATCTTAATTTTTAAACCATTATGTGCTTCTGGCAGACCTCTGAGTCATGCCATCAAACTTGGAATTTTTCTGGGCTTGATAGCATACCCAGGAAAGTCTTTCCCACCAGTTATTAAGCAGTCTCCCTAGATTTTCTTTTCTGTTTTGAATTTTTATTCTTAGGTGTTTGATACAGATAAACATTTGTATGTATAACTGTGTATATGTGTGTGTGTATAAACATGCATATATAATAAACATATATATAACAATAAGCATGTGTGTGTGTATATATACATACATATATATATGTGTGTGTGCAAGGTGAGAGAGAGCCCTGATTTCCAGCCCCCACCCTCCTCCGTTAGATGCTTATTACTGAATTATCTATCCTTTCTACTGATCTGAAATGCAGTCTGTACCTTGTGCTTTCTCTGGACCTTCTCGTTCATCGGTCCGCTTGCTCGGCGCCTGCGTGGGCACTGCGCTTTTTCCTCTCTCCTCGTCCACGCCGGTTCGGTCTCTGTCAGTCTAACCAGCGAAGAGAACCTGCTGCCCCTTCTCTGTGTGACGTCTGTCGGAGACGGGGTGCGATTCCGTGTAGATTCATTTGTTTCTCTAAATGATCTGTTACTAGTTTTTATCAGTTGAGACCACAGCTTTTTTTCCCTTTGGCAGCAGAAGTTGTGGGTTGATGAAGAAAACTAATTAAAGCGACTTTCTTGCAACTGAAAATTGAACTGTCGTAATCTGCAACCTGCGTTTCTCCAGCATCGTTCCCCGGCCTTTCTCCCGTCTGCGAGCACATCAAACACAGAGCTACGGAGAGGGCGCGTGGGGTCAGTGGGCGAGTGCCCTTCAGGTCAGAGGGCGACGGCCAGCAGCCTGGGCGGCCCCGCCCCTTTGCAGGGCACGAGGGCTGGACATGTGGAACGCGTGTGCGTGGTGTCGCGTGCACATCGTGGGGGACGCGTTTGGGAGTGCCGGTCTGTTTGGAGCACCCCAGCTTTGACTGTTCCCCTTTGTAGGGCATTGTAGCTTGGTCTGGAGTTCACATTTTGGGAGTTAGAGTTCTTTTTGTTTTAAATTTTATAATGGTGGTAAAATATACATAACAAAGCCATTTTAACAATTTTAAGTGTACAGTTCTTCGGCATTAAATGAATTCACAGTTGTGCAGTTATCACCACCATCCCTCTCCTGTACTCTGTTCCTCTCACTCAAGGGAAACTCTGTCCCGTAAACACTCCCGCCCCATTCCCTGCTCCCCCAGTCCCTGGAGGCCCGCAGTCTGCTGTCTCTCTGTGTGACTTCTGCTCTGCGTAGGCTGCTCTGCGTCTTCTTGGGACATCGTTTCACGTAGCATAATGTCCCCAGGGTCCGTGCACGGTGTAGCCTGTGCCAGAATTGCCTGCCTTTTTTAGGGCTGAGTGATATTTCATCAAGTATGTGCTACTCTTCGTCCATTCATCCATTGATGACACCTGGGGTGCTCCCACCTCTGGGTCTTGTGGCTAAAGTTGCCGTGGACCTGGTTGTGCGAATCCGAGAGCCGGTCTCCTTGCGAGGGTCGTTTTTCCCTCCGTTTTCTCACCTCGTAGTCAGAACTCCAGTCTGAACTTGGCTTCCATTATTCTGTTGAAACCTCCTTCTTAGCTCACCAGTGGTGTCAGAGCTGTTACGTATGAGGAGTATTTTTCAGTGCTTATTTTATTTGCTGTTCCAAGTGTTATCTAAGCCAGTTGACCACGCCTTTCTCCTTGGCCCCTGGTTTTTCTCGCTCGTGCTGGGTGTTCCTTCTTGATCTCCTCCACCTGGCATCTGAAAGGAGTGTTGTGTCAGGGTTTGAGGCAGACCTTCTGCTCTGTTGTGTGGATGTTCCTCAGGAATCAGACCCAGGCCCTTCACTTCCGAGGTTGTGTTTTGAGCTCAGCGCTCTGCCCAACGCCGCAGCAGCGCCGCCTGCCTGGCGTCTGGAGGTCTGGCCGCTGCCCCCTCGGGGGGCTTGCAGCGAAACCTACTGGCTTCCTCTCTGTCTCTCTGTCTCCAGAAAGGGCGCTCACTGCCAGGGGCCCAGGTCAGACCTGGCGGTTAGCGTTAGATCAGCTTTTACACTTAGGACAGCCTTGGAGTCACGGGAAAACTGGTAGAATGTTAGAGTTCTTGCGTACCCCGTGTCCAGCCTCCCCGTTAACACTGACGTGGTGCTTTTGTCCCAGCCGGTGCTGGTGTGTTGTTGTCAATGAAACTCAGGTTGTTTGGGTTTCCTCGGTTTCCCCCCAGTGTCCTTTTCTGTTCCAGGACCCCGTCCAGGATGTCACGTTACATTTAGTCATCATGTCTCCTTAGGCTTTTCTGGACTGTGACAGTTCCTCAGACTTGCTTTGCTTGTGTTGACCTTGACAGGTCAGCTGTTTTGTGGGACGTCCTTCACTTGGGTGTGTCTGCTGCTTTTCTCCTGGTCAGGCTGGAGCTGTGGGTTCTGGGAAGGAGGACCACAGCGCTGCAGTGCCTTCCCATCACATCCGTCAGCATTGCTCATCGCTGATGATGCCAGCCCCACGCCCCTGGCTGGCTGGTGTCTGTCGGGCTCCTCCCTTTGAAGTGCTACCTTTTTTCCCTTGGAGGCCATTTTTGACATCCCCTTCTTTTACTCCACGTTGAACCCAAACCTGTAGGTGGCGTTCCCAAATTTCCATCCTGTCCAAATCACTCTTTACAGCCAGCACTCCAGTCCGAGCCAGGCGGCTTTGGGGGTCTCCCGACTCCTGTCTCTGCTCTGCCCTTGTTCTGTCCCCTCCGAGCCCAGTCTCTGCTCAGATGCCAGACTGGTCTTTCAAAGATGCCAGTTGGATTTTGGTGCCCCCTTTCCTGAACCTTTGAATGATTTCCTGTCGTACTCGATGCCATGTCAGCGTCTCATTGTGGCGCACAAAGCTTGTGTGCTCTTGTCTGTCGCCCTCCAGCCTCCTGCCGAGCCCCTCCCCGCTGGTTCCCTGGTCCCACCACTCGTTCCTCCCCCCTCAGTTCCCCCTACACTCTCAGACCCTTTGCTCCCTTGCCTTTGACATGCCATTTCTTCTGCTTAGAAGATGGTCACCCTCCACCTTGCCAGCCCTCGGGTCTCAGCTGACTGGGTCCTTCCTGGGAAAATTTCTCAGTCCCCAGCAGTGTCAGTGAGGCCCCCTTGCTGTGTGTTTCCGTGGTATCTCCTTCACTGTTCACAGGGCCTGCGCGACCTGCCCTGTCCGAGCCCTCCCCTCCTGGGCGCAGACAGACAAGGCTGAGACCCTCTCTGCTCTCACGGTGCAGCTTGGCGCTCAGTGCAGAGCCTGTGCAGAGTCTGTCTGGAGTCGGGTGCTCAGTAAATGCTAGTGGATGAATGATTTGTTCTTTTTTTAAGTATATTTTATTGATTATGCTATTACACTTTCCCCAGTTTCTCCCCCTTTATCCCCCTCAGCCCTGCACCCCGCAACGCTCCAGCATTCCCCTCCTTAGTTCATGTCCATGGGTTGCACATAAAAGTCCTTTGAGCTCTCTGTTTCCTATACCATTTTGACATCTCCCTATTTTATGCCTACCAATTATGCTTCTTATTCCCTGTACCTTTTCCCCTCTATTCAGCCCTTCCCCCTCCCCACTGAAATCTCTTCATATGATCTCCATTTCTCTGATTCTGTTCCTGGTCTAGTTGTTTCCTTAGTTTTTGTTTGCATTGTTTCTCTTTTCTTTTAGATTCATTTGTTGATAGTTGTGAGTTGTCATTTTACTGTTCATATTTTTGATCTTCTTTTTCTTAGGTAAGTCCCTTTAACATTTCGTATGATAAGGCCTTGATGATTATGAACTCCTTTAACTTGACCTTATCTGGGAAGCACTGTATCTGCCCTTCCATTCTAAATGAAAGCTTTGCTGGATAGAGCAATCTGGGATGTAGGTCCTTGCCTTTCATGACCTGAAATACTTCTTCCCAGCCCCTTCCTGCCTGCAAGGTTTCTTTTGAGAAATCAGCTGATAATCTTATGGGAGCTCCTCTGTAGGTAACTCTCTCCTTTTCTCTTGCTGCTTTTAAGATTCTCTCTTCTTTAATTTTTGGTAATGTAATTATGATGTGCCTTGGTGTGTGCTTTCTTGGATCCAACTTCTTTGGGACTCTCTGAGCTTCCTGGACTTCTTGGAACTCTATTTCCTATGCCAGGTTGGGGAAGTTCTCTTTCATTATTTTTTCAAATATGTTTTCAATTTCTTGTTCTTCCTATTCTCCTTCTGGCACCCCTATGATTTGGATGTTGGAACGTTTAAAGTTGTCCCAGGTATTCCTAAGCCTCTCCTCATTGTTTTGAATTCTTGTTTCTTCATTCTGTTCTGGTTGAATGTTTATTTCTCCCGGTCCAAATCGTTGATTTGAGTCACAGTTTCCTTCCCCTCACTGTTGGTTCCCCGTACGTTTTCCTTTATTTCACTTTGCATAGCCTTCACTGCTTCCTCTGCTTTGCGGCTGTACTCGGTCATTTCTGTGAGCATCCTGATCACCAGTGTTTTGAACTCTGCATCTGATAGGTTGGCTTTCTCTTCCTCACTTAGTTGTTTTTCTGGAGTTTTGATCTGTTCTTTCATTTGGGTCATAGTTCTTTGTCTCAGTGCACCTGTTACATTGTTAAGGGGCGGAGCCTTAGGTGTTCACTAGGGCAGGACGGCCCACTGCACTGCATCGTGTCGCTGTCTGTGGGCGAGGGGTCAGAGAGGGAACAGTGCCACGTGCTGTGCTCTTGCCCCACTTTCAGTTACCTCCCCTGCTACCCACAAGCGAATTGCTCCCTTCTGGTGCTGATTCCTGGGTGGGTGGGTTTGTGTACATTCTAGAACCCTGTGAGTCCCTCCAGCGGACTCTCCTGTGAAACAGGGAGTTTCTCCCACCACCAGAAGGAACCCCCACAGGTTTTTACAGCCAGAGGTTTTGAGGCTTTATTTCTCCACACTGGACCCCTGGGTTGCGCAGTCTGTCTCGCTCCCCAGTCGTTCCTCCCAGATTATCTGCACATGAATGTGGGACCACCCTGGCCGCCAGGTGCCACCTTGCTGCGTATCCTCTTTGCTCCGGCTGCCCATCTCTGCCCCTCCTACCAGTCTGGGTGATTCTTCTTTAACTCCTTGGTTGTTGGACTTCATGCAGTTCAATTTTCTGGTAGTTCTGGTTGTTCATTTTTAAATTGGTTGTTGTCTTCTTTTGGTTGTGAGAGGAAGTGAAGCGTATCTACCTACACCTCCGTCTTGGCTGGAAGTCTGAATTTGTCTCTTAATTAAAGTAGTAGAACTGCAGAATGGGAAACAACTACTCTTCTTTCTTTGCATGCAAACATGCAAGTAAGTCCTTGTCTTTATTTCTCTTGTTCCCCTGATTTAAGCCCCACACGTGTCCTTTTACATGTATCGTGTACGGTGCTGTGATAGGCGCAGCAGTGGGTCTGGAAAGTGTGTCTCACCCTTGAGGGCCGCCCTGTGCGTTTGTGGCTCATCCTCCCACCGTGGGCTGGAGCGCTCCTGTGGAGTGCGGGCGAGGCAGGCTGCGGGCCAGGGGAGTGTGAGCACCTTCCTGACCCTCGGGCTGGTCTGGGCAGGTCTGGACAGATGTAGCTTGAATTCTAGCCCCGCTCTTTTTAAGATGCACAGCGTATGTCTCGAGCTAAACCTTTGTCCATCTGCAAAAATAGGTAGTGGTACCCTGCTTGTAAAGCTTGGGAAGAATCAGCTGAGAAAAGTGCGAGCCGATCAGCATCACAGTCCTGGTAACCAGAGCTAATGGTTATTGCTTTTTAGGTCCTAAGCACCAGGCCTAGCAGTGTTTATCACTTATTTTCATTCATTTTCTCGGCACCCCTGTGAGGTAGGGATGTTATTATCTTCATGCTATAAGCGAAGAAAGGGAGTCTTAGTTTAAAAATTAAATAATTTGTTCAAGGTTGCAGAAGTAGGAAGTGGTAGTGCTGTTACCTCAGCCAGGATCGCTTGGCACGCCTGTGAAGCCCGGAGAGGACCCCAGATTTCCCATGCAGCCACGCGGCCTGTCAGTGCAGCTTCGTTCTTTTGGGCGTTGAACACTTTTTAGGCGTGTGTTGGCATTTAGAAATGTTCTTAATAGTCTTGGGAGGGAGGACCACGTACAGCTATCACCAGCTGGAACTTGTTTCTTACTTTACACCTTGGCGGCTTCGCCAGCTGTGACTGGGACGGAAGGAGGCAGGGCGCGTGTGGGGGCCTGGGGATGGGCTGGACCCACCTGCGCAGTTTTCTTAAAGCGAGAATTGTGGGCTCATCTGGGAGTTGACTGAAAATGCAGATGGTTCAGCTCCTCTCCTGACGCACTGAACTGTACTCCTGTAGGGGCAGGGCTCGGCGACCGCTCCTGCAAATGCCTCGGCTTCAGTAGGGGATCCTCAGTCAGCCTGACGTCTGAGAATCAGCGAGTAGAGGCGACGGGAAGTGGGGGGACGTCAGGGGTCCCGGTGTGAGGGCGGCGAGTGAGCTCACGGGCCACCAGGACAGGAGAGTCAGCACCGGGACCGTCTGTTTCCCTGGCGTTCGGTTTCTTCCAGAATGGTGTTTGGGGGACTTTGGCGCACGATCTGTTAGTCTTTTCCCCGGTGAGGTCGTGCCAGAAAGGAGTGGGGTGTTGGCTGGGGCACAGTTGACATAACACATACAAATCTGAGAAAAAGTTTAAGGATATTTGATGAATTTAAATGTCGTTTGCAAAGCTAGGACCATGTCAGAAGTTGCTTTCGAATAGTCTCTTCTTAGAGAAGCTCTGTCAAATTGCCCTGATTTTCAGTTTAGAGAATACGGCAATTTTAGGTTTGTGGCTGATATGAAAGTTAGTGATCAATATTAAATGATTTAATGATACAGCATTTACGTATTTATCATTTCAGACAAGGAGGGTTCTGTTACGTCACCCACCAAATGACCGGCAGCAGACGAGCAGTGCCAGAGTCGGGTCGCTGGCCTGGGAGGGTGTCTCTCCCCGGGCTCCTCATCCCCGGCCCGGTCGTGCCTGCCTCCCCGCTCTGAAACGGCTTTTTGAAGTACAGTTGTCATCTAATAAATCGCACATACTTAACGTGAATGGTTGACAAGCACGCACACGCACGCACCACGCGGCCGTCGCCTCCACCCCAGTGAGCGTTTCCATCACTCTGAAAGTTCCCCGGTGCTCGGCGCCTCCCTCCTTTATCACTCTGTGGCATCTTTGATGCCATCAGGAAAAAAATTGCATTGTCGAGGATAAAATACTAGGTGGCAAGTTATTTAATTTGTAGTGCCAGCTTTTGTTTTCTTTGTGAGGGCTGTGGTGGAAACAATGCGATGATTGTAGGTACACATCGCTGAATCACTTACAGAGCGTGCGAGAGACAAATAGGGCAGACTCCGTTCGAGGACCTCAGCTCCGGAAGCCTCCTTGCAGAAAGGTTGACAGATAGGGTGGCTCCTGGAGGGGCAGGGGCCGAGGAAGGAGGGCGTGCACCAGCTGTAGGAGCCACAAACTCGGAGAGACCAACTGCTTTTGTCTTGGCTGTTCAAAACTACCATCAGTTCTAACCTGGAAGGAAAAGAGATATATCATCCTCACTTAACTCAAGGGTAGACTTTGCTCAAGTGCATTTTATTCTAGGGAATTGTCTGTTCTATTGGACGACATGTTGATGATTTACTTATTGATTGCTATTTATAATTTATAGATTAATTTTTTTTGTTCCATCCCTGTGTAGAGAATTTTTGAGTTTATTTGAGCCCAACCGACGACAGTTGCTGGGAAGCAAGACCTCATCGGGTTGAGGAAATGCTCCCGAGGGCGGCAGTTTGCATCTTACTTTGTACATTGTTCCAATGTACAAAGGTCCCCAACCTTTTTGGCACCAGGGACCGATTTGCTCACTCACCAGCTGCTCACCTCCTGCTGTGTGTCCTGGTTCCTAACGGGCCATGGACCAGTACCAGTCCGATGCCCAGGGGTTGGGGACCCCTACAGTAGAACCAAAGGAAAAGACGCAGGGGGGTTATGCGAAATCCACTGGTGATCAGTTAGGGAGTCGGGAGAGAGCAAAGGGGGGATATCTCTGGGGTTGGATAAACAGTAAAACGAATGAACACGTACCGTATTTTACATTGGTGGGTACAGGATAGTTAACAGTTAACCATGAACACAGTGAGGTGTTTCGTGGGCCTTGCTCACAAAGGCAAAGAAGTTACCTTGACATTCTGAAGGCATGTTAGCATAGATGCAGAAAGACAGCAGACAGGTTTGTTAAGGTAAAGATTGACCTTTGTCAAGGAATCTGCTGGCCTAGGATGTGACTACCTGCCATGACTTGATTTTAATTAGGAATTTTTAAAAATTGATTTACTGATTTTTAGAGAGAGAGAAAGAGAGAGAGAGAGAGGAAAGAGGGATGGGGGGAAGAAAGAGAAACATTGATTTGTTGTTCCACTTACTAATGCATTCATTGGTTGCTTCTTGTATGTGCCCTGACCCCGCTGCCATGGTTTCGAGTCAGGAAGTTTTAATGTCAGACCATCTGTGTGGTTGCTTCAGGTCTGAGTGTGTAAGGCCCCGACGCAGGCTGCCCCTGAGCTTGTCTGGGTTGGTGTGTGGCCCCTTTTTCCGTCCACACCTATAGCAAGTTTTCGGCTGGACGTTTCTCTCTCTAACCTCTGAATGCGTCTGCTGATGTTAGTTTCCGCTGCAGAAGGCGCTGTGTTGTGGAGTTAATAGCCGTTCTGTAAAGCGCTGGTACGGTATGCAGGGTGATTGGCATGGGCTCCTTCAGCTGTCTTCTAGCTTCTCTGGCTCTCTGAATCTTCTTGGCTCCTTGTGTTCATTTCTTTCTAGTTCTTCCTTGAGTTTTGTTTTGAAACGAATATGCTCGTGGTGAAAATGGCAGTACTTCTGTCATGATTTAACCCCGTTAGAAATGGCGTTCTTTGTTCTGAGTCTGTTTAGTTGGGAAGTGAACCAATTAATTCTCTGTGCTTGTAAGTGCTGGTTGGTCCTTGGCACCAAAAATAACTTCACACAGAGTACAAGTGGAGTGTGTTGGAAAACATAGTTATGTAAAAAGTTGCCCAGACATTGAGAGCTTCATATGGGTGAGAATTTCCCTGGAAAAGTATTTTCGACTCTTGGCCGAACCCTGGTGACTTGAGGGTCTTGTGAAAGTGACGCTCGGGGTCCTTACTTCAGGGACACCCGTGTGGTGGTGCCGTTTTCCAGTCAGACCGTGGCGAGCTCGTGTGCTGGTTATGCACGTGAAGTGTTGAGGGCTTAGTAGGATTTGAGCATTTGCTGTTTAATTCGGTTTCTGGCCATCATTTCGTAAGGGGACTCTTGCAGTAGACTAACCTTCTCTTTCCCTGGATGTAAAAGTGTCGGTGCTACCAGGTAGGGACTTGGTTCAGGTCAGAGAAATCCCAGTAGTCTCTGCGCGCACAGTGTTCCCCAAGCCAGGCCATCTGTAGGCCACACGCGGCCCTAATGAGGAAAAGGGGGCTCTGGAGAGAGGGAGACGGGCCATTGTGGTCCACGAGGCACTCTGGCTGGGGCCCAGGAGAATGTTTTGTGTCCAAGTCCTTTGGAAAAAAATGCAAAGCTCCTTGGGTCCCACAGCTTCTGCAGTTTGGAGCAGAAATGTCCCTTGAACAGATTTGGGGTGAAGCAGACAGTTGTCCTGTTGTGTCTGTGGGGATACGTGTGCGCACCCCAGACACCCGCCTCAGCGAGGAGGCTCCGGCTGTGGTTCCCGGTCGCAGCTGTTGGGTGCTCCCAGGTGCGCTCGGCCTCCAGGCCTCTCTTGACTGACTGCGTGTCCAGGACCCTTGCTGCTGGGGACACAGTAAATCCTGGAAGCCTTCACTTCCCTCCACCCTAGAGGAAACTCATCTGGAAAATGCGGCTAAAATCCTTCACGGATGTTTTTAAATCACCTAAAATTTGGGCTAACGTACTTTTGTGAGTTGGTGAAGTTTAGAAATGATTTAGAAGATTTTTGAAAAGCTTCTGTGAGTACTCTAGACTCTTTGTTTTCAAGAAGAAATTACTTAATAAATTCATGTGTCTTGGTAATAAAGGGGGTACATAGAGATACTTGATCTGAATACATAGACCTTTTTCTCATTCTTAATAGGAAATTTTTTAGTAAAACAAAACTTGAGTAATGTTATACCGCTGGCTTCTTGCCTTTTCTTACAAAGATGCTGAAGTGGTCTGAATAACAATGCTACTAAAACAGCGTGTGCATCGTTTTGATGGGGTATTGATTCCTTCTGTAGTGTGCAGAATTGCTTGCATGCCTCCCAGCAACAAATACATATGTGACAGGCTTTATGGGAGATGAGCATTCCAGAGAAATGAAATGCTGGTTTACTTTTCAGTAGCTGTGGAACTTTAAAAAAATCATGTTTTTAGAAACAAGGCCTCAAGGCACCAACACACTTGTGTCTAGTGGAGGAAACTCTGCAAGTTATTTTTAACAGAACCTAATCAGGGAAACGGAAACCTGATGTTTATGGAGTTTGTTGACAGGCAAGGTCTTGGAGATACTGCGGGTTGGGGTCTGATGTCTCAACGAAGTGAGCAGTAATGTGATCTTTTTGCTGGTGGAGGGTCTTTGTAAAAAAAAAAAAAAGCAACATCTGAAATGCAAATAAAGAGAAACGCAGTGAAACGAGGTTTGCCTGGATTTATCGATTGCTCTAAGCCACCAGAAAGGATAAACTTACTGTTCCTTTTAATAAAACCATTCTCGGCAGTTGTCAGTATTGAAATCTCTAAGTATTTTTGGAATTTGATAGGTATTGTGGGACGACACTGCACTAGGAGGCTGGAAGGAGAGATGGAACTTAAAGTGTGTTTCCGCTAGTTGTGCTCCCCTTTACTCTCAAAATGGGGAGCCCTTGTCGACGCTGCCTGCTAGGGATTCAGGGAAGGTAGGCGAGTAAGATTATGTCATCGTGGTGGCATCCATCCTCTCCGCTCGTGAAGTGGACATGGAAGTTAATGTGACTATTAACCGTTATGCTTGCTGTTGCCGCGGAGTTGTGTTTGGCGTGACGTAGGTGGTTGCTATGCGTTGCAAAGCCAAATCTTAGCTCTCTGTTTTCTTCTTAAAACATAATCGCTCTTAGTTTGCTAATGGGGAAGATAAGTAAGTAAGAGCATTTGTTGAAGAAACTGAAGCCTAAGCTGTCAGATGCTCCCCCTCCAAGATAGTCCTGGTGTCAAGTTTCTGTTAGTTCCATGTAATTCCAGTAGAACTAGCAAGTGATTTTGCCTAAAACGTCTCTTTGCCCCTGTGCTGTGAGAGTTGATGTGAGAACAGATCTTAATAGATATAGTTACACAGTTTATTTTATCATGTATCACTTTATTGCTGTCTTCTAGAACATTGTTATACTAAATGTTCCAATAATGGAAATTTTATGCAGCTACTTCAAATGAAACAAATTTGCAAAACTCAATTTTGGAACTCATTCCTTGAGGAGAGGAAAAAAAACTCACCACGCTGTGACCAAATTAGATTTCTGATATGTTGGCACCTTGTCAAACACGGTCATTCCCAGAAATCAGGGTGTGGGGTCCGGTAGGAGTGTCAGTGCTTCTCAGTTTATAGTTGGGGTTATTTTGGGTTTTAATATGATTGAATGGTTAATTTTGTACAAAAATTTTGTTGGTAACAGGTAATTAAAATTTGGTTTTGTACCTAAATAAAATGGCTCTACATGAAATCAGGAATGACTGTGTTCAATTACCAGGGAGCCTTCTTTTCAAGAACTGCGTTTTAATTTCTCAGAGATGTCAGTTTTACTTACTGGAGCTCCTTTGTTTTGCAGAGATCATGATGCAGCCGCCCTTTTGGATTTCTTTTTAATAATGTGTGACCCTTCACCTTTGATCCCCTGACCTGCATTACCTTGGTAACCATTTCATTTTTTAATTTAATTTCATTTTTTAATTTGGTGTGCAAGCTGTAACATTTCATCTCTCAAAGTGTAACGTGCTGATTTCCTCAAATAGAGATATCCCTTTGAGTGATAAATTTGCAAAATGCTGTCTTCATTTTCTGTATTAAAATTCATTTCAGTTTTTAAAATAAAATGTAATCTGTGTTTTCATCCTTTTAAAATTTTGGTTTAATGAGTACATTTCCCCATACAGTATATCTCTGTTTCTATTCATACTTTGCAATAGCTAAATTAACTTGCGGTTCACACAGATCTCTCTCTCACCCCCCTCCTTCCTTCCTTCTCTCTCTCTCCTCCCCCTCACCCCCTTCCTCTCTCTCTCTTTCTCTCCCTCTCTCTCTCTCTCTCTCACACTCTCTCTCTCTCTCTCTCTCTCACACACACACACACACACACACACACACACACACGGCTCCACAACCCCTTCCCTCCCACACATACACCCTCATCATCGCCACACCCTCCGCCTTTTTGCAGATTAACTCCTGTTTCTTTTAGAAACGGTGGCAACTTGAATTTATTACTCTTAGCTGCCACATTCTATAGCCTTAGATTACATTTTGTATTCTTGAGTATTGTTGGGAGAAAAGGTTTAGCCCTTCAATTCCATGTATGGTATGGGCTAGAAGATAAGAAAGTTGTCTCATTTCCAAAATTCACCTTTCTCCTTTAATATTTTATTTCTTTATTTGAGGTATAAGTTAAGAATAAGCAACATTTTACAAACGTGATCAAAAATGTCCTTTTATAACTCTGCCGTGGTCTGGTCAGCTGTGATGCGCCGTGTACCAGATTGCTCGATGCCATATGCTGTTTCAGGACTGTTTTTCAGACGATGCATTTTTTTTTTACTGTAGTCTTCTTTTTAGAAAATTCTTATTCCAAAGCAAACGACCCAAATCTAAAAACAAAAGTCAAGCGTGAGTTTATTCTTTGAACTGGAAAGATCGTCCCAAGAAATCGTGTTCTTAAAAAAAATCATGTGAGATCTCTTAGCATGGCCTACCGAAGCACAGATTAGTTTTTAAGTGTCTCATTATTTTATTGTCTAACATTTAATGCTGATGCTTTAATTGCACACAGCTGAAGCTGCTAGATGAGCACTGAAATGGATGTAAGTCCTCTCTGAGCTTTGTTGATGCCTATAAAAGTTTATGTCATTCATTAGAGCCACAGATCAGAATTAGTTGTAGCGAGCTGTGCGTTGGTGATAGCAGCACTTACGAGCTCTTCTTCAGGCTTACCAGGCCGTTTCCGTCTGCACTGCTTACGTAGCTGGGAAACTGCCTTGGGCCTGTTGGGTGTCTTTCCACAGAATCGCAAAGCATCAGCTGCGAAATGCAAATAGGTAAAACATCTTATGATCATAAAGCCAGAAAGTACGTGGAGTAAATGTCCCAATAGTTGGGAGCCACTAATGTATCCAACCTTGCGTTCTAAGGTGATTTTTAATGTAAACGCTTTCAGCACCGTGTAGGGATGTTTTCCCCGTCCCATCTTTTATTCATGCTTCTGCTAGTATGTCCTTCCCCACCCCCACCCCACTCCCAGGTGCCACGTGGCTCGGGCCGACTGTTCAGAGACTTGGGGGTGGGTGGGCGGCCCACTCCTGCTCAGGCAGCCCTGAACTCGCCAGAGCCTGTGGGCGCACCGTCTGGTGGTCCCTAGAGAGTCACAGCTCCCTGTTGGCAGAAGAGGGCCTCGTACACGTCCCCTCGGGCTCCCCTGGCATCTAGAGAGAGTCCGATACTTTACTCAGAAGTCCAGTAGGAGCGGAAGAGACAGCAGGTGCAGAAGAGAAAGTTTTGTTTTTAATTGTGATGCTTTATTTCACATTTAGGTTATTAGATTTTTTAAATGCTTTCTGCTTAATACATTTTAAGATAATCTAGTTTTTCTAAGACAGCTTGTGTATGGACACGCTAGTTATTATCAGTGATCATTGCTTATGTGGTTAGTATTTAGGAATTCTTGTAGGTTTTGGCCACGTGGATGTAGTTTTCATAACCAGGGTTCAATGAGAAAGTCATAGTGTGAGAACCAAGGAACCCGCTGACGACTAGCAGGGTTTCCGGATAGCCATTGGAGTCTTTTAAGTCAGTCACATAAAGCTGCAGAACCCAGACCGAGAGACTTCCGTGTCGGTGTTTGGAACTGTGCGTCAGCTGTCGGCCTCCTCTGTAGGGCCCGGGAGCCGTTCCGTCGGCTCCGCTTCGCTTGTACCCGCGTGAGGTGCGGATGTCGTGTGTCTCCGACTCGCTCTCGAGGGTCGTTGGCAGGGTGAATAAGACACCGGTGACGGAGACACTGGGGACTTAGAGGAGGTGCTTTTGAACTTAAACTGCATCCTGTGGCCGGGTCGACATGCTGAGGGGCAGGGCCTGAACCCTGTGGGGAAAGGCCGGGGCGTGGGCTCAGGGCCGGGCTGCCTTGGGAGTTAAATCTGGGCTCCTAACCTTTTGGGAAGAAAAGTTTAGGTGATTAAGAGCTACTTAACCCTTGCTGATAGGTGCTTTCGTTTTGGCTGTTTCTTGCTGTGGAGACACAAGAAAAGAGGCCCGTGGGAGAGACCCAGAATCAGTACTTACTCTGTCCCTTTTGGCCTCCGTAAGCTAACTAGCTCTCAAGGAGTCAGAATGTGTTGAACTAACTGATTAAAGATTTTTACCCAGAGGCCTCAGCGCTTCCCCTTGCTGGATGAGTGGGAAGGACGTCTGCTGTCCCGTGTCCTTCCCAGGGCTTCCACACGTTTTGGTTATCTGAGTCTGGGAGGGAGGTGCTGTGTTACCCCCGTCTGCGCCCAGGAACACTGATGTTCAGGTCCACGCAGTCCCCTCTCGCAGGTCACACCCCTCGTCCGGTGCAGACCTGGGCCCCAGACCGGCGCTGCCCTTGCCCTGGCACCTGCCGCCTGACACTTCCTGGCAGACCCCGTTGCACCCCTCACAAGCAGTGGTTCTGCCATCTGGTAGCAGGGACCTCAGCTGTGCTCCCTACCGCCCTCACTGCCAGCACCCTGACTTAGTAAGGCCTCCAGCCACCCGCCGCCACCACCATGCCCTCCAGGAAGGCCCTGCCATTCATGTGGTACTTGCAGGGACTTCCTCAGTCGTGGCTGCACGTCCAGGTCACTGGTACAGCTTTAAAATGCGGCGTGCCGGCCCCATCCCAGACTCTCGTGCGGCTGCTCAGCAGGGAACCGCTGGCTGATAGGTACAGAAATACAGGAAGTGTACATTACGAGAGAAAGAGTGAGTGATTCGTGCACATGCAGACCTGTGCTTGCAGAACTTGGGCCGGTGCTATTAATTGTTACAGGTAGCTACACTGTAACCTAAAGCAGGCCTTTGTGGGCCAGGTAGTAATTCAGCCGCCCACATCAGCACCCTTTCTGTGGGGAAAGTCCCAGCCACCTTCCCTGTAGAATACCGTCTCCTGTAGATGGGCATTTGACCCCCACAAAACCCAGCCTAGAAACGAGCGCAGGGCCAAGTGAAATTGAGGACCACATTTCTCCCTCCTTCACACTTTTACCTTCCTTTTTCCTCCCCCTCGTCAATGAGGTTACTTCTTCATTCCTTCCTTTCCCTCCCAGCATCTCCTCCTGTCCTTTCTCATTTTCTGTCTAGCAGATGCTGGGGGGCGCGTATCTGTCGTCGGACAGAATAGGAAATCCTTCTAGGGGCCTGGTGTATAGTAGGTGTTCAGATGGACAGTTCTTGATTTGTCTTAGAATGTACCTTTCAAAGGAATAGGTACTACCCCTCATTAGTCTAGAAAGGGTTGGTTTTGTTTGTGGCTGGCTGTCCCTACGTGGGTGGTTTATCGTGGAAATTGAAAGCTTTCAGCCCTAGTGAGTTAGAGAGTTCGAGGAATGCCAGGCAGCAGTCCCGTATAGGGGGGAGGGCCAACAGTAGGCTGGATGGGACTGTTCTAGAGGTGCGTATCCCCTGCTTCCCGAGCCCCTGTGCACAGTCCGCGGAGCTGGGAGGTCTGGGGTCGTAGGCTGGAGCCCTTGTTCGGTGGTGATGACCCCGCTCCTGAGGGGCAACCCTTCCTCAAGGCTGCTCAGTCCGTCACATAACTGGAGGGAGTGCCTTGAGAGGGACAGAGCAGTGGTCAGAGTCACCAGCCCACGGGCAGCTACAAGCCGTGTGGCCCCCACCCCGCAGGTGGGCTCAGCGCCGAGTGGGCACCGGCGAGTTGGTTCTGACAGCCCTCAGCCCCTCTGGGTGCAGTGAGGAGACCGAGGTCGATCGCACGGGAGGAGGGTGCAGGGGCATTTCTGTCCTCCTTCAGTGAACACCTGCCCTGGCCAGAAAGTGGAAGGAGGTAGCAGCAGCAGGACCACTGCCCCCTGTGCCCCTGGGAGACGGCGCTGGTGGTCCCCGTGCTGCTGTGCCACGTGCCTCAGACTTCCACGCCCACCTTTTTTTTTTTTGTTTTTAATCCTCACCAGAGAGCATTTTGAGCATTTTTTTCATTGCTTTTAGTGAGAGGGGAAGGGAGAGAGAGAGAAACATTGATGCAAGAGAGAAGCATCCATTGGTTTCCTCCAATCCATGCCCAGATTGAGGATTGAACCTGCAGCCCAGGTACATGCCCTGACTGGGAATTGAACCCTCAACCTTTTGGTCATGGGATGACGCTCCAACCAGCTGAGCCACACCGGCCAGGGCCCACCCATCTGTAGGCGGGTTTGCACGGGAGTCAGGTAGCACACGTGCCTGCCCCGAATTGTGGCTCTCAGGCTTTGATCATCCAGCCCCTTCTCGCTCCCCTGCGCTGGTCCTTCTGAGCATTTTACCCCTTCGGTCCTTCAGTTTCCCAAAGAGAAACTGGGCTCCTCCCTCCGTTTGCAGTCAGCACCCACACGAGAGGGCGGTCGGGGAGGCCGGCGCTCTGGCTGCGGCTGTGTGCTCTGCTTCCCCTCGCCTGCGCTGGTGCTCGCACGCAGTAGACGCTCAGCGAACTTTCCTCTGCTTCCTGTGCTCGTCAGCACAGGTAATTAAGAACAGGAGCTGATAGACCGCACGTATCTGTGCAGAGATATATCTGTAATTAAAGTTTTAATTAAAGAGACACCAGACCAGGCAGATGGTTCTTATCCCCACTTCCTGTAAACCAGACAGCCACAGCTCTTCCATCTTGCAAACCAGCAAAGTAGAGAGCAAGTAGCACTTGTGGAGGTGCTCCCGGGGGAAGGGGTGCTCCCGCAGGGAGGGGTGCTCCCGCGGGGAGGGGTGCTCCATTATCGAGCCATAATCTAATTTGGGGAGCATCCTGTGTGAAGCCGAATACAGGGATAATCATTGCAGTTTGAAATGGAAATACAATCCATCAAAGTCACGTCCCAACCACAGCTTTGAAGCCTCAAGTCAAGGGCATCGCCATAGGCCAGCTGGTGTATCACGAGGCGTGTGGTTTTGCTAGATCACAAAAGCTGACAGTGTTATTTGGGATCAGCAGCTAAATGCAGCATTCAATTAGAGTGTAGCCTGACTTCTCGGGTCTTGCCACCTCATGGCAGTGCGGTGTTGAGAGGGGACGTGTGCCCACCTGGCTCATGCAGGTCCTCTGTGCTGTCTGTGTCACCGCAACCTCAGTGACCCACCAAGCGCACAATTTGAAAAACAACCACCCCAGGAGATGAGAGAAAAAACGTGTTACCTCTCAGACCCTTGCCCCCGTGAGCCACAGCCATTTGTTCTGGCACCTCTTGGTGGGGTCCAACCCTGTTCACCGTGACGGCGTGGGGCTCCTTAACTCCCGACTTCCCACCCTTCGTAATCGCTGGCTGAGCCGTGCCCGCGATTCGCTGGTGCTCAGGGCAGGTGGGCAGCTACGCAGCCGAAGCGCATACTAGGTGGTGGTGTGTGCTCTCACCACCCACGCCTCACTTGATCACTCCCGCCCGGGTGGAAGCATTGCTGAAGAGGGTTATTTCCTGTGTCACTGGGAGACACCTCAGTGTAGAGGGTTAGGAGGTAGTTCCTACTTGGCTTAACTCTGGGTGACCTCATCTTCCCCATTTCTTTGAAAGGAGAGAAGGCTGTTATATCAAAAAGGGCCCGTGTCACGCAGGGACGAGAATAAGTATTTTCACTCAAAAGACCTTGTCACAGAAATGGCAGGACCTGGAAGTGCTGTAACAACTCGTAATGCCGCTGTGAGTCAGAACTCCGTCCCGGCAGAAGCGCCGAGTTCCTGAGAGCTGGGCTGGCTGCGGGGTCCGTGGGGAGGACGGGGCGACAGGAGTGTCCCTACCTCCTTCTGCTTGGGGAAGGCTTCCAGGATTTCGCAAGATGTCTGTTTTCGGAAGTCAGTTAAATGTCAGCTACTGGGGCGAACCGTCCCCTGTGCTGTGTGCAGGAAACACTGTTAGATCGACCCCGAGCTGGGCCGCAGGGGATTCAGAGGGCACTTGCCATGCAGAACTTGGGCCCGCCTGACTATGAAATCTACGACCTCACTTTGGTTAGAGACCGGACACGTGACCTTTGAGGGCACGGCAGGGTGCCGGGTGTGGGAGGTTTCTCGTGAGGACGTAGTCAGCCCACGCCTCCCTTTGGCCTCGGATAGAGAGGCCCCAGCGGCAGACCGCCTGGGCTGGGAGGGCTCCGTGTTCTCTCTCTGCGGTGGGTTTTGAGGAAGCCATGGCTTGCTCGGTCCTTGTGTGATGGAGGGCGCTCCCCTCGCCCACGCAGCGACTGCGCTCGGACGTCTGGTCGTTTGTTCAGCAGATGCGGACGGAATGGTAGCACCAGGCACTGTCCCAGGGACCAGGAATGGAGCAGTGAGCCAGACAGGACCATCCCCTCCCGGAGCTTATTCTCTGGGTGGGGCGGGGAGGGCGACGAAGGGACAACAAGTGACACTAAGGGAGTGGCTGCACCCCTCCCTCCCACTGTGAGGAGGCAGGGGCGGTCTCCTCACCCCACGGATGGGTGCTGGGCGCAGAGGGGCGGGCGCACCTCACGCGGGTCACACAGCCAGTGAGGGGTGCTGGCGGCACGCCGGCCCAGGTCGCCCACCTCCAGGTCGCGTGCTCCTGAACACCGTGCTGTCGCATTTCTGTCACAGAACCGCCTGGTCTGTGTATTTCTGAATAAACAAAGAAATACGTGTCAGGAGCTAGTAAGTACGACAAAGACCAGTGAAACCAGGAAAACCATCTGAAGGGTCCTGACTGTTTAAATTGTTTGCCAAGGGCGGCACTGTTCAGATGGTGTGACTTGCGCACGGGCCTCCCCTAGGGTGATTGGAAGGAAGTGACCCCCTGCGGGTACCTGCAGTAAGAGTAGTCCCCGCAGAGGGGACAGCAGGGCTGAGGCCCCGAGGTGGAGGTGGGCTTGGCAACAGCCAAGAGAAGGGAGAAGAGCGGGGTCCGGCGTGGTTGCTCTGAGTGTGTGTGGTGGAGAGGGGACGAGGGAGCCGGGGGTGGTGCCCCGGCGGCCCGTCGGTCGTGGGCAGGTCTTTGATTCTTTGGATGGGGAGGGAAGCCGTCTGAGAATCGTGGAGCAGGAACGTGGCATGAGTAAAGGGGCCGCTTTGAAGGGAGTGCAGACGGGAGTCTAGGGCAGGGGCTGCCACGGTATGGCCCGAGGGCCGGATTCGGCCTGTCTTCTGCTTCTGTGCGGCCAGCAAACCGAAAAGCTTTTTACATTTTCCAGTGGTTGAAAAAATAGGATGAATAATAATATTTTGTGACACATGAAAATGATACGCACTTCGAAAGTCACTGTCCACTTCAGTCCCAGTTTATCGGAGCGGAGCCACGCTCATTCATTCACGTATTGTCTGAGGCTGCTTTCGAGCTGCAGCAGCCGAGTAGTTAGGACAGACCGTCTGGCCCCCAGAGCCTAAAGTGTCCCTCTCTGGCCCTTTGGGAGACGTTGCTGACCCTGGCTCAGAGGGATAGGGGTGGAAGCAGGGAGACCACGAGGAGACAGACCACCGTTGCAAGGGCTGAGGGTGCTGGGAGCAGGGCGGACGGGAGTGGTCAGCTGCTGGAGGCTTCAGGAGGAGAGCTGGCGGGCCACGTGCGGTGTGAGGAGTAGGGCCGTGCCGGTGGTTTTGCGCTGAGCTGCTGGAGGAGCGAGAGTCCTTCACTGGGACTGGGAAGACGGAGGGAGCCGCAGCCTCGGAGAGAGGGTGCAGACAGAGCCAGGGTTGGGTTGTGGGTGCGCCAGCTCTACGATGCCAAGTGCAGGTGCTGGATGGGCAGTCACGTGACGCGAGTCTGCACTTGAGAGGAGGGGCCTGGTCTGGGCTGCTCAGTGTTTTCAGCATGTGGAACGTTCTCCGAGCTCTCAGATTGGTGGGATCCCGCAGGGGGTGTGCATGGGTAGAGAAGGTCGGGGGGGCCCAGTGGGAAGAGGCAGGAGGAGAAGGAATAAAGGAGAGAGGGAGGGGACCACCAGAGGAGGAGAGGTGTCAGCAGTGGATGTCAGGTGCTGCTGAAGGTCAGTGAGAGCCGGACTGCGCGCTGGCCGCGGGTCCGTCAGCACAGCGGTCCTTCGAGGGCAGTGGGGAGGACAGAGGCCCGGTTCGAGCTGGTTCACGCGAAAGGGCGAGGATAGGGACTGAGGATAGGGGGATGGTGCTTTCAAGGAGCTGTGTTTTCTGGGAGAGGCAGAGCTGGGTTCAACCGGGGATTGGGGTTTCGCCCGGGAGTACTGCGTGGAGCGGGAGGGGCCCTCAGTAGAAGTGACATTGGGGTCCGTGGGTTCCAGGAGTCAGGTCAGGACCTGTTGGAGGGGCCGGGTGGGGCGCTTGCACTTGGTCTGATGAAGGGAGCACTGCAGGGTGACATCAAGGCCTACGGCAGCACAGTCCCGTGGACACGCAGTGCGGGCCACACGTGTCGTCTTGTGTGTGCTAGTCGCCATGGTCTCAGTGTACGGAAGCAAATGAGGCTAACTTTAATAACATGCTTTATTTAGCCCAGTATTTGTAAAATATGTGAGCATGGCATCAGTATAAATTCATCGAGAGACGAGTGTTGTACATTATTTTGTGGGAAGTCTTTGAACTCAGATGGGTTTTACACCCCGGCACATCTTAGCTCAGACTAGACACAGCTCCGATGCTCACTAGCCACGTGGCTCCTGGCTACCATACTGGACAGCGTAGGTTCTGGGGATGATGGTGGAGGTGAGTGCAAGGTTATCAGGGGAGAGGGGCAAGGGACAGAGAGGCCAAGGTTTATGAAGATTGTCCATGGGGGTCTCAGACCGCCGTGGCCCCTGGTGAGAGGAGCAGGGGTGGAGAGGTAGGAGGGATGCTTCTGCAGCCTCTTCCCGCCACAAAAGGACTTGCTGACCCGGCCCCATCCCCACTTCTTAAAGCACCTGTGAGCTTCTTGCCTCGTTTCAAGCGGCACCTCCATGGAATCATGGGTTTCAGGCAAGATTTCTGAGTCAAAGTAAAATTCCAGGGCACACAGGCCGTGGTTTTGACAGGCTCGTCCCAAAATGGCAGCTTTTCATTTGGGTTTTCACTTTTATCTGTAAGACCTTTTCTTGAATCACTAATAAAACATGAACTCAGTACAAGCTACTCATTACAGCTGTGATTTCTTCCCCCAGGACAAATATCCTTTAGAATCTCATCCACATTCGGTCGTATCTTTAGATTCCTATCTTTATCTTGGCACAGTCCTCGAGCTCCACGTGGCTCAGCAGCCCGCGTGTGCTTCCCGGCGGGCCGCCCGCCTCTCTCTGAGACTGTCCCTCCTCACACGGGCCGGCGCCCGCGGGCCCCTGCCGCCCTCTCGGGCTTGGAGAGGCGGGTGTGATCAGCCTTCACCATGCAGGGAAAATTAATCTATTTGGATCCACGCTGTGTCTTTAAAGGTTCCTAAAGATGGATGGTGAGGTCAGAAAGCTGTTTTTCAGCCGTGTGGTCCAGGAAGAGTAGACGTTTTGAAAGGGTGAGCAGGACCAGCTCAGCAGCACACAGGCCGTGACCTCCTATTCAGATGGGGAGCCCCGGGGGGAGGTGGGCAGACGCCCCCGTCCTGTCCCTTTGTCAGGTTTGGGCGACTTTGGGTCCTCTTTGGTTTGTTTCCTGCCGTGTGCAGATTAACCAGAGTGTTGGACACCCTAGCAGCCCCCAGCTGAGGGAGAGCCCTTCCGGAGCCCGTGTTCACGCACCGGGTGCTCTCGGGTGCCCTCTGTGCCGAAGGCGTGAGCGCTTGTGCGCTTTGCACGAGCCGGTCACGAGACTGCCAGACCCAGGTAGTGTGTGTCGTCGGCGTCCAGCCCGAGCCGCCCTGTGAGAGCTCACGGAGAGTCCGTCTGGTCGCCGCTGCGCACCGTTAACCCGAGTGTCCTTCCCGCACCGTTCTGTGCACGTGACAGGAAACCCAGAGAACACAATTTAGCAATAATGAAAGCTCGCTCATTACATCCATTTTCTTAAGCTCTCTTTATTCTAATTAAAGTGTTTTCATCTGATGGAGAAGAGTATGAATACTAAGAACTGGAAATTAAGCAAGAAATTAGAAGAACATTAATGGCCTTATTCCTGTTTGTTTTGAGGTTTTTCTCTCCACTGAATGGTGTTTTGCTTATAAAATCACTCCTTCCACATAAATCTTTATGACATCATAATGCATCCCAGCAAAAGAAGAGCTGTTTTATGTTGCCACTTTTAAATTATAACCTGTTATGTAAGAGAACCAAAGTATCAGCTTTCTGAAAGCACGGTGGCCACGCCAGCTTAGTTCGGTGCACACACAGTTCTAGTTTGTTCGCAAGTGGAGGGCAGTGTGCATTTTGACCTGTGTTCATTGCTCTTATGTAGACCTGGGCCTCTAGCATGCTTATGTTAGAACTTTTACCTCCAAAATTACAAACTATAACAGTTAAGCTTATAATTGATTCCTTCAGAAATTTACTGCCCAAAGTTAAACTTGAGCCCGCCTAGCCAGCGTAGCTTCACCATTCAGACGGGGGCCTGCAGCAGGCAAGGCCTCGCCCGGCCTCGTGCTCGGGTGCACAGAACTCACACACACCCGGCTCTCTGCATGGTGCCGCGTGTTGTCATCCGGATTTGCCTTTGCCAAGTGTTCATTAATCAGTGCTCGTTAACCCGAAACAACTCCATCTCTGGATGCACATGTAGGCGAAGGTGGAGAAGTGCCACACCCCAAGGGCCTTCATGGTCAAATCCAGCCTTGCTCCCCCGCCAGCCAGCCTCCCCCGTCTCCTCCCGTCCCCAGAAGCGGGCCCTTCACAGCTCTGGCCTTTCACACGGGCGCCTTCCTTCTGCACCCCACCCTTGCTCCCCCATTCTGTTACCCCCGGCAGGCAGCCTTTCTGGAGGCCTGCCTAGGTGGCCTTCCCTCCCAGCACCCCATCTGTGCAGCCTGTCCTGTCCTCTCGCTCCGCTCTCATCCTGGGCACTGCTTTCCGTGTCCCTGTGAGAGCCCTTGCCGTGTTGTCGTGTAACTTACCTTGTGGTTGGGATCCTTAACATGCTGAACGGGGTGCCTTGGGGGCGGGTGCTGGGCCTCACCTGTTTCTGTTTCCCTAGAGCCCAGCCCAGCGCCTGTGTGTGGCTGTGGGGGATGAATGGGGGACGCGGCCTGAACGCGGGAAGGGTAAGGTACCTTCAAGCCAAAGAGGTAAACTTCATAACTGTGTTGGGGCAACAGAATGAATACTGTTTTTGTTTACATAGGTCTTAAAGTTTTGGTGGCAGAGAGCGAATGTGCAGAGAGGGACGGAAGACAAATCAGAAGCTGCTGTCTGATCCCACAGAGACGATCGCATTTTATATAAAAAATGTAATTTACATTTGATTGCCTTGAAACCTTCGATTTGTTGTTCTGGTGCTTTAATTAACTACTTAATTAGTTGAATGACTCCTAGGGAAATAGATCGTAGCTGTCACGGGGACTTCCTCGTAAGAAGCGTGCGGCTCTTCCCGTGGCGTGTCCTTGTTAGCACCACTTCCAGGCCGTGAAGGGGACGGGCCTCTGAGCACTGGACACGCGCGCCCAGGTGGTGGCTCCTGTTTGCTGAGCTCGACCCACCGGAATTCGGTGGTGACACTTCATTGTCATTTTGAGGTTCGGAATCAAGTCCCAAACTGGGAAAACCAGTTAGGCAGCATCCCTCCCAACACGCTCCCAACTCGCCCCGCAAGACTCATTAGCACATGCTCAGTGTCTCACCCCACGCCACTCACTCCATGGCTTCTCCCTGCAGTGGCACTTGCATGAGGGGAGGTGAGTGAGAGGCAGCCCGGAAAGAACAGGCCTCGGAAGGCCTTCTGTCGGCGTGCAGCGTGGCGGGCCGCAGGGCCGGCCGGAGCCGCCTGCCGCCCGCTGCGATTGCGTGTGGTCAGAAGCGCTGGTCCTGCTCCTCCCTCAGGGTCCCTCTGAAATGCTGGAGTTTTCTCGCCCGGGAAGCAACGACGGGAAGTGCTAGGGACTGTGGTTAAGACGTCCGTCCCTCAGCCCTGGGCTCCAGCCGGAAGTCTGAGCAGAGGGCCCTCCCGAAGCGCTGTGTTCTGTTACTACATCAGTACATACTCAGACACGCGCATCTGACGTAGAGAGCGGGCTGTGCACAGCGGCCTCCGACAGCGGACCGGAAGCTGGAGTGGATTGCTGAGCGTGCTTCGTCAGTGAAAATTACTCTAAAATCGGTGTTCACCGGGTCTGAACCATGACCGTCTTTGAACCTTTAGTTTTTAATTTGATCCTTTAAAAAGTTTTGTGGCCTTATAAAGATACAACCTACAACCCAATAAAAGTTATGCTGTCATAACTTTGTAATGATTGCAAAAAAAGATGATAAAAGATCCAGTTTTGAGTAACTGTAGGGAAATAAGTCAGACATGTGGGCACGTGTGTGTGGTGTGTTGGGATACCTATGTACATGTACATGTGTGTTTGATGTGTATGGACTTCAGATTGTCTTCATCCAGTGTCCCCCGTCTCTGCCTCTGGAAATGGGGCAGATTTTCTTCAGTTAAACACAGAAATAGAAGTGATGGTCTTGACCCATTTTACACTTATTTATTTCAGGCTCTCACCACACACTTGTTCACGGGCGCAGCAAGAAGAGGCTCTGCAGAGCTGGAGCCGGGAGGGCTGACACGCCGGAGTGACAGCTGGCGGAACTCTGGGGGAGAGTGTGGCCGTCCTGCCAGCTCCGTATCTGGCTTGAAGACAGTTCTATTAGTGAATTAATTGTACTCAAAACCTGAAGTTAATTTGAACCGAATGTTACTAAAAATGAAATGGTTTGAAGTGACCCACTTTCGCTTCATCCAGGATTGTTGTGATCATTGTGAAGGAGACCCCAGGGCCTGACGTGGCCCTGGAAGAGCAGGTCTCTGTCTGCATGCCACCTGGTCACCGGGCCTCCGTGACCACCCTCACACCCCGAGGCCGCTCCCAGTCCCTCGACAACCTGCTCGTCTCCTAAGAGCACTCCCCGCCCACGGCTAGGTGCTCACGTGCTGCTGCGTCTGCCCCCTGTGAGAATGGAAGCTCCCCGAGAGCAGGGCCTCTGCCTCGTCGCCCTCGTCTCCACAGCGCGCAGGGCGGTGCCGGGCGCGGTGCAGAGCCATGCCAGTGCTGTCCAGTGAGCCAGCGGAGGGGTCAGCGAGCAGTGCGTCCTTCCTGCACGTTTGCCTCTTGGTTGGCCTTGTACGTGCGACTTGCTGAAGTGATTAGGCGGTGAGGTTTGGGGGGCCGATGTGAACATTTTCTTGTGATCGAGATGACTGGCGGGCCCAGGCGGGGCACCTGGGAGACGCCAGAGCAAGGCCCACTCGGTGTGACAGCGCCCGGGCCTCCTGCTGAGGAAGGGGAAGGGCTGGGAGGAGAGGCACGAGCCACGCCTCTGGACCGCTGCAGCTGAGGCCTTCAGTGAGCGTCTAGAAAGGGGCATCGAGAAAGAGAAACGGAAGAGGCCGGCGTTGAACGTGATCCTTGATATTTAACAATTTAAAATAATCTTGGCATCAATTAAAAACGCTCAAATATTTTCTGGATCAGATGGGCATTCACAGGTACGGCCCGGAGGAGATTATTCGGGTAACACTAGCTTGCGTGCCTTTGTCCAGAGCACCTCCGTGTCCCTGCGTCTTTCGCTCGTGCGTTGGGATAGCCCGGATACTGATACTGTTCTTGAAAACTCTTGTGGGGGTTTTTATTTTTTAATGCAAAGCAAAAACAGCCAAGGAGACAGCATCCTGTGGTGTGGGCCGTTATCTCAAGGCGAGGTTATTTGTGGCACTAACTTGTGATGAATTGTTTCAAGAACACACTTTTTTCAGGTATGGCATGTGTGGTCAGATTTTTTTCATTTCAGTTTAAACTTTGGTTGTCCATTGTGCACTGAAGGAATCAACTAAAACCAGAAAAAAACAAAGGCTCATTGCTTGTGAATTGTATTTCACATAGAGGAGAAATACTTCTGATCAGCATTTGTAATGAACTCAGTAATATGTTTCAGTTTCTTGTAAAGAAAGTGTGAAAAGCAAAGATCAGATTTTTATGCACCACGAAGCAAAACAAAAGCAAGAAACCTTCCAGGGCATAATGCATTTTTCATTAAACTTATTGCTGAACTGTTTTGATCATGTGATCTTACCCAGCCATGAGAGTATCAGAAGTGTGAATTCTGGGGTGAAGAAATAATTGCAGGGGGTGGTTAATGAGGCAGAACTCACAAATCTGCATTTATAGTTTTATGGGCAGATAAATCATCAGTGGAAGATACAACTGTAAAGAAAAATTCTTGATTGCATTCCAGAAATGCAAGGTTGAACTTTTTACCAAAATAGCATTTTGCAGCCTCTCAGAGGGACATTGTGAGTAATACATGTGATGTGCTCAGAATAGCAACATAGGGCGTGGTGAACCCTGGTAAATGGTCGTATTTATCCTTACAAGGGTTGTAGTGGGGAAGATTAGATCACGGCTTAGTCGTGCATAATAAACTGCGCTCTAATTTTATTACATGAATGTCCACATGTAATGCAATCAGCGGTAGCTTTTTAAAGCGCAGAAGAAAACGAAATGTTTTCTTGGTGCTCCTCTTGCCGGTCATGTAAAAGATGCCACAACAGTCTATCTGGATGACAACCTCAGGGACAAAAAGATGTGGGCGCACACGTGCACCTCCTAGTTCCCTTTCCATAGCGCGAAAACTTGACTAGTGCACCGTTTTTAGCACGCCCCCAGCGCGGCTTGTGTGTGCTTCTGAGTTGTACAGAATTCGGTAGGAAGTTATGACCAACCGATGCTTAAAGCCAGTGTCAAAATTACATACTTGGCACTTCACTGATTTGAAATCGAGTTTTCACTCAACATTCCTGCAGCTTAAACGTGTGACGTAAGATTTTCAGGAGTGGGCACTACATGAGTTAGCGCCCTCTGCTGGCTCGCAGAGGGCATCAGGTGGAGGGGGATTGACCCGGGACCCTTCAGGCAGCTTTTCTGGACACGGGCCCCTCGTCCCTGGTTCTGTCCCAGAACTTTCCATTCTGGTGGGGGTTGAAAAGCCCCGTGGTGGTTGGTTCATGCCCATCTGGAATGCTGTGTTTTCATGTTTGGTGCTGGTCCGTTTCCTGCTCCCTTTGGCCTGGCCCTGGCGTTCACCAGCCTTCCAGGAGTTGCAGCGAGCCTGCTCTTGCAGCGTAGGCTGTGGGCAGACTTCTGGGCGAGGGTGTTCAGGTGAACTTGCTGTAGGAAGGTTACGCCATGTTCAGATATTCCGTGGGGGACCAGGAGATCCATTTTTGGGTGCATCTCCTCCGTTACGTTTTCAAGGGTTGGGAACCATGTCGCTTCCTGGACTGGGATGGCCTTTGGGTGCAGCTTGAGTCGAGCCCACCCTGTGGGCAGACACTTGGTGGACAGCCCCACCCCTCCCACTTGGGGCACTCAGCCAGACTCGGTTATGCTTTGGGCTTCGGGGTCCGCCCCAGAACGGGGTCCCATCTGCATCTCAGAGGGTAGGGGCCCAGGGACAGCTGCCACTCGGCCTTGTGTGAGTTTCTTCGGCTGTGAGATGGGGCTGCTGCTGAGTCCAGCCTCTGCGAAGGCACGGCGGGTGTGGGGTTGGAGTGGGTTGGTAGGTGAGAAAGTCTTAACCAACCGAATGGCTCACAGTGCTATTAGATACACGTTAATTTCCTCCTCCCCTCAAAAGCTCCTCCCCCTTTTAAATTTAAGAGGTCACATAGAAAACCTTTACTTTAGAATAATTTCATATTTACAGCGAGTTGCAGAGATGGGACAGAGTTTCCATATACCCCTCACCTAATCGCTGCCAGCCTCACTTGGATGGGGTTTTCCTGATGACGCTTCTTACTCAATCCCTGGGAACTTCCGTCACATGCGGCCTGGAGTGCCGATTTGGCGCTTAGCCGTTCGCTCAGGCCGAAACGGCCGCCTTGAATAGTTCTGCTGTGGCTGTGGCGCTTGCTTCCGACCGTCCTTCTGGTTTTACCTTGGTCCATCCCATGCCAACTGGATACAAGAATAACCTTTGATTTCCCGGGATCCTAATACCTAAGTCGTTTCCTGTTTATGCAGATGGTGAGTTCCACCAGTGGCCGGACAGTGGAGGGATGGCAGGGCAGGCCGTTCTTGGCAGTGTTTCGGGGGCCGGGGGGGCACGCTGGAAGCCTCGTGGCTGCTTCTCACGCCTCCCAGTTGAGGGCTCTGTAGAAGCATTTCCACTTTCCACACCCCCCACTCCCTTCACGTACTAGACGAAGTGAGGGAGGCCAAGGGCGGACCTGGCTGAAGCCACGCGGCAAGAACTGGAGCCCAGGTGCACCAGAGCCCTTCCGTAGACACAGGCTGCGCCCCCAGTCCAGGCCTCCTCCAGCACTCCTGCCATAAATGTGGCTTTGAGAAAGCCACTCCCCCCTTTAAACTGGCCACATTCTGCCCAGTGATCCCGTTTGTGTTTTTAAAATGCATGACAATTCTTTGGTACCTAATCGCCAGTTTACGTACTTTGTTTCAGCCGGATCCACACTGAATGTCGTGAGGTGGGCATCACTAGACTTGATTTAACGGGATCACACCAGGGCCTGGGGTGCCGCAGCCGGTTTGGGGGGCGCGTGCTTTCCTCGAGCTCGGGGCTGCGTGTCGCGCTGCAGAGCAGCCTTCACAGTAGAGGCTCGTGCGGCATCTTGCTTCCAAGAGCCACTGAGACACTTGAATGAGAAGATGACGGAGGCTGGAAGGGGATAAGTGGGCCAGGTTCTTGAAAGATCAGTGGGTGTCTAATTAAATTAAACACTAGGATCTGGTCAGGAACAGAAGCGAGTGCCATGAAATATCTTTGCAAGTGTGGTGGGGGTAGATGCTCTTCCATGCACTCTGAGAGCCGCTTCTGTGGTGCAGGCCCTGCGCTCTGCTGTCCCGTTGGTTTCGTCTCTAACTGTGTCCCATTGATCCTTCCTGAAACTGTGAGTGGCGGCTGTGTCAGGCTGCTCAGTCTCACCACGTTTGCTGAGTCTGGTGGGTGCTTTTTCTTTTTAAATCAATAACACAGACAGATCTACAAAGCCAAAGTCAAGTGTAAGAATTAAGGTACGTTTTAATCTTTTGAAGTTCTAACAGTTTCATTCAACATCCATCTTCTCTTTTCTATTTTTTAAGCTGACAAAGCATCCTCGTGTTTGCCTGGTTCTGGCCTGGCCCCTCGGAATTCTGGGGCGGTGTCCCGGGAACAGCCTGGGGGCTTTCTCAGCGCCTCCACCCTGGTGGGCGTCCTGCTCCCTTGCGGCAGTTTCAGACACCCCGTAAGGAAAAGCTTTGTTGGTGTGGCTCTGGTTGCCCTCTTCGGGTTTGATGCTTTCAGGAAGTTACAAAGCAGACGGGCCGTGTAGCTGGACCGAAAGTTGGGTAACCATTGACCTGAGAGGGTCCCTGTTGATATGTTTGCAGAACTCAAAATATGCACATCCTGGGGGAGTGCATGTCAGAATCGGCTCCTGTCCCACTGGGACACCCCCGGGACTGATCCCGAGAAGTTAGACTAGGTGGGTCCCGCAGCTGCCATTGGCTCGTGGACTTGGCTGTGGGTCATTTGAGAGGTTGTCGCTCCTCCCCGGCCTTGAGTGTTGGGAGTCCTGTGGCCTGGGTCGCCTGGGTGAGAGGGAGGTGTTCTGTGTTCATTTGCAGTTCACTGGCACCCGCTGGAAAACAAATAAGATTTTGGTTGTGTGATTTACAGTGATGACTACGATCATCGAGCCCACGCCCCACAATGATCCAGTTACCCGAGTGTTTGCTCAGCTTACATTCTTTCAGCCACGGGTGGGCCTCGTCTCCCTGTTTCTTTCCTTTCTCTTTGCGTCACCCCCAAGATAGTTCCACGCTGAGAAATGGGCGGCTCCATACTGACGTGCTAGAAAGCAGGGCCCGTGCCCGTAGGAGCCTCGGGGCCAGCACAGCTGAGCACACGAGCTCGGGGCTGGGGAGCACTTGATGGCCGGGCGTGGCACGGGGGCCAGCCTGCCTTCCTCACGCCCGCCGTCTGTCCTGGACTAAAACAGGCATTTGAAATAGGGTTTGCGTTTTAAGTTCCATTTTGAGAATCAACCATTCATTCTGAATGCGAAGTTGCTGGGAAGTTTGCTTTAAAGATGATGCCCCCTCTAATTCTGTGAACCCAATAAAATCCAATAAAAATAGCACAGAATAAAATTTAATTACGCTGTACTGAATATTTCATGTGGAATTATGGGGCAAGAGCTGCCTTTAAAAAGCCTTAGGTTTGGAAAGAATAAAGGCTTTGTAGGTTCTTTGGAAGATACTGTAATTAAAAGATTTGCTCAAAAGTATTCTTCCTTTTTTGAAGACTTTAAAGAAACCCAGCCCTGTCTCCCTAAATTGATTACCTCTTAGCAGCCCTGCTCCGAGTGAGCGCGGTGAGGCTGCCGCTCTGCTGGCTTGACGGCTTCTTTCTGTAAATGTAAAACGGCTTTTTAATCTTCTGGTTTAGATGTTTAATAGAAAGTAAATGTTTGACTTGCTTTGGTTTCTGCTGAACCTGTATTTAAATCCACGCAAACAGTTTGCATAAAGTGAAAACAGCACTGGACTAGCTATTTTAAACACTTCAGGATGTAAGAATGCTAAATGGGGTTCCCTTTTAAAAATAGAAATGGCTGCTGCATTTCCATAATTACTGCTAACTAGCACAACATTTTAAATGGTGACGAACTCCGGGTGGAGAAAATATCTGCCTGAAAAAGCCCGGTAAAAGGAAGCCGAAGGTGTTGGGGGGCCGCTGCTTTGTGCGGGGGGCCTTTGCAGAGCCAGGGGCCCGAGGCTGTTCTGTCGGGAGGGCGCGCTCAGGCCGCTCTGTGGGGGCCCTCGGAAGCTGTCCCGAGGCCAGAGCTTACCGGCCTTGCATTCTGAAGCGGGGTTGTGAGTTCGAATCCCTGAACCTGCATTCCGGTTGAGGGAGGGAGGGTGCGGTGCTCCCTGCTGTAAAAGGTGAAGGTTGAGTGTCAGTGTTGGCGAGAGCACGGGCGAAGGTTTGCGGAAATGAAGACGAGGGCTGACGTGCACACTCCGCAGCACCTCCAGCCAGAGGCTGAGGAGAGCCCGGGTTCTGCTCCCCGCACCCCGAACACGCAGCCCGCCTGCGCGTGCTCCTGTCTCCGGGCTGCCCCCGGGCCTTTGCCGGGACAGCCCTGCCCCTTTCCTGTGTGGACAGACGCCTCGTCTCCAGCCTTGTGCCCCGTGCTGTGGCCAGGGCGACCTGTTCACTCTGTAACCAGGGTGAGGCCACCCGCCTGCCCAGACCCTGTGGCGACTTTCCCGGGTGGAGCCGTTGGCCTGCGTGGCCCGGTCCCCGCTTCAGCCTTGAGCTCCCACCACCCACCCCTCCTTCTGGCACCTTGACCGTGGCCATTTCCAGAGCACACCACACACGCTTCTGTTTTGCATCAGCTGTTTTTTCTACGTGCATTGCTCCCCCCCCAGACCCCCAGTCTTCGTGTGCTGGCTGCTTCGTGCCACTTGGGTCTCCCCTCAGATGTCGTCTTCTCAGAGAGGCCCTCCCCGGACAACCTAGCCTGGCGAAGTCCCCTATCACTCTATCGTGGCAGGTTTTTTTTTTTTTAAATAACATTTATTGTCTATTATTGCATAGACAAATTTCTCTTGCTTTTTCTCGTCACCGCCCGCACCCCATGTGAGCTCTTTCAGGGCCACAGGGACCTGCCTGTGTCCTCTCCAGGTGTACTCTTGTGAGTTAGAAGGGCCTGAAAGTGTCCAGGGCATCGCTGATGAGGCGGGTACAGGAGAGGAACCCTGGAGACCACTCCTGTCCAAGGAGGATGCTGACCCGTGTATCAGCACCTGCAGGGACGGTCCTCAAGTCCTGGTTGTCCCAGCGTTTTTGAAACTGTTTAGGGAACATTGCTCTAAACTGTGCCTTTTGGCATTGAGAGTTGAAATTTGGGGATTCGCAGGAGGGCTGTACTTACACAGAATCAGCCTGCGTCCTGGGAGGGATGTCAGAGTGGTTCTAACAGCCCCCACCCCTGCCCCCAGTCACATGAAACAGTGTTCCCAGCCGTCTCAGCTCCTAAGAGGTGGTCTGTCCCCTGCCTGGGTAGGGCACCAGCACTCCCTCTCTTGTGAACCCACTCAAGCCTCGTGTGACACCCGGACCCCCTTTTCTGTGTTTTGGTTTGAACACGAGGGGGCCACTTTCTAAGCGCAGTGTTCATTCTGGGCTAGGGAACAAGTCTGCTAGGGTGTCGGTGTTTGCAGAAGTCCGAACTTCGGTGGGCAGCTTTTAGCTTCCTTGGTTTTCCTCCTGGCGACATGTCAGATTCTTGGAGGGAATGTGGCAAGGTTACTGTTACCGGGAACGTTGGTGAGGGCACTCAGAAGTAGTTCAGGGCGTGCCTCCCGAGAGGGGAGCATCCCCTGGGAAGGAAAGGCTCCACCTGCAGCTCCTTTAATCTCAAGCGGCTTCCTTCTGTCTGAGACATGCTGGCTGAGGCTGAGCTGGGGAGCTTGGGAGGCCTGGTGCTGGCAAGGCCCGGGCAGCTGTCCATGGTGCTGCTCTCTTACCTGGATGCTGCTGCCCGTGGCTGGGCCACAGGAGTGAAGCAGTGGCTGCTGGGGAGCTCACAGTGCAGTGGGCCTGTTGGGAGCTGAGGCCCAGCACAAAGCCCTGGAGCTGGAGGGGGTGGGGCTGGCGCCTGATGTCACCCAGGCCAGGGTGCCTCGACTGTGTGGCCCCCACTGCCTGCCTGGAGGGAGGCTGCAGGAACAGGGAGGCCTGTCCCTGGCCTGGGCAGCAGTGAGGCGTGGACATGAAGGCTGGTAGATAGGACTGGAAACGGGGTTTCGGCCGCTTTCGAAGGGCCTTGCATGTAGGGAGTGGGTATTTGTCCCACGCTGGCGAGCTGGTGGTGCGTGTTTAGGGTCAGCGGGTGGCAGGGAGCACATGTCGAGTGCGGTTTTCTAGTTATTGGAAGCCATTTTTCCCTTACGAGAAACACTGTGAGACGCCGCCCACTGCATTCCCCTACGTTGTATCACTTTTCTGATGCCGCCCTGTGGCTGGTTGCTTTTGAAGGTGACACGCTGGCTTAGTGAACTGAATACTTAACGTGTTCCCGCTCATGCCTGGCTGCTAGTGGTCAGTGACCTGAGCGAGTCTTTGAAGGGCCTTCCCTCAGGGACCATTAGAATTAGTGTGGCGGGGGCTTGCCCCGAGTGGCGCGAGTTGTGTGCGTGGTGGCTGTCGCTGAGGGGGTTGCTCGAGAAGGAAACAGAGCGGGCCGTCTGATCTGGCCTGGGGGAGTGAGGTCGGCCCTCTGGGGTGGGTGTGCGGGTTGTGTTTCGCTGGTGTGGAGCGTTAGCCCAGGAAAGCACACGGTCACTGCTGTCCACGTCTTTTCACAGCTTTGATGGAGCCGAAATGACTTCCTGCCTGGAACTGCTCGCTTTTCCTTGTCGAGTCCGTCCTCTCTTGTCTGGGGTGACTGCAGGCCTTCTGGCTCCGCCTCCCCAGATGCCACAGTCGGGCCCAGAGCCCCTGTGCACCCAAAGGCGTGGCTGGGGAGGCTGGGGCTCCGCTGCTTCAGGGGCTGGCCTGCAGTTTTAATGGCTTGCCTTGGTTTTGTGGCTGGCCCACAAATGTTTCTTAAAGTTAGTGGAGAAACTTACATACTAAATTTTAGCATGTCCCGATTCAGGGAAAACTAACTTTGGAGTGTACTCTACAAGATCCACCCAGTCTGCCTTCCTCAGGTTGTGGGGGCGGAAGGCGGCGGTACAGACTGTGTTTGCGGCAGAGAAGGTGCAGCTCCGGGATGGGGAGAGCACCGGGCAGTGACGGGAGCAGTCCTGGGTGGCGGTGGCTGGTGTGTCGGCCCTCGGGGCGGCGTAGACGGGTTCCGGGGGAGAGTTCAGGAGACACGCGGGACTCTCCCCTGCTCCGGGGGGCCCATCTCGTGTGCTTCCTGGGTGGGCCTTCCGCGGTGAGCCTCCAGAGAGGGCCTGGTTGACCCAGAGCCCCTGGTTGGTTTTGTTTGGACTGGTTTTTTTTTCATGGAAAAGTGGGTGCTGTAGACGCAGCACCAAGGCGCCCCTCCTTCCATCCCTCCACGTGCCTGAGCTCCACGCGTGCTCTCCTGCGTGTCTTTGGGGGAACCGGCGGGGGGGGCGCCTAGGTGGTTGTCCTTGGCGGGGAGGGCCCGCTCTCCTGCGTGTCTGGGGGAACGGGGAGGGGGCCTAGGTGCTTGTCCTTGGTGGGGGAGGGCCCGCGCCATCCCGTGAGTGTGCCTAGGCTGCGGCTCACCGTCGGGCGCATGGGGGACGATGAATCACCGTCACTGAGGTGTGGTGGCTGAGAGGCAGACCCCGGCCGGCGTGTGCTGGCTCGTAGTGCTTTCCTGATGGATGGAGCCTGTTCTGGGAAGCAGCTTATTGTCTCACGTGAACAGGCTTTCTGAAATAAATGACTGCTTTCTTAATATTTTGAATCATTTTCTTCAGCACATGTTTTGTAAGCCGTGGTTTGAAAGCTTGCCAAATATATGCCTTCGCACAAGTCCCTGCGGGGCTGGGTGTACAAGCAGACCGAACAGTGTGATTTAAGGTTGGACATAATTGGAAACTCAGCAATCACTTGCCTTGCATTTGATAGAATGGCAGCGGAGTGCTCTGGAGTCATTTCTGTTAAAAAATTATATAGATAGCACCGCACACAGGCGCACACACGTGCAGTTTCACTGTCCCCTAATAAAGAAGTCATGTCTGCCAGCACGAGGCGGAAACACGGGCATGATGAATAATCACTTGGCTTTTGTGATGGAGGCAGTAATTGACTTCAGACGGATCCGGAGTGATACCACAGATGTGACGGAGCACCTTGGTCAGATGACATAGCGTCTCGGGCGGGGAAAAGTCACACGGTGGCAGGAATACACTTGAAGCCCCGGCCCTCGTCAAGCCTTGCGTCGGTCAGTCTGCTCCTCGTTCTGTCCTTCCGCGACTGAGCCAGGAACCTGGTGCTGACGCCCGCTGAACAGGGTCTTGGGTGTTTCTTTTTTCTTTCTTGTTTTTTGTTTTTGGCCAAGGAGGTTCTTGGTTTTGTATTATTATTTTTAATTGAATTTATTGGGGGTGACATTGGTTAATAAAATAATACAGGTTTCACGTGTTCCGGTCTATAGCACATCATCTGTACGCTGTATGGTGTGCTCACCGCCCCAAGTCAGGCCTCCTTCCACCACCATTTATCCCCCCTTCACCCTCTTCTACCTCCCCCTCCACCCTTTCCCTCTGCTAATCTGTGTCTGAGGTGTTGTTTTTCCCTTAATCCGTTCACCTTTTTCACCCAGCTACCAACGCCCTCCCCCGACAGCTGTCCATCTGTTCTGTGTATGAGTCTGCTTCTGTTTCGCCTGTTAGTTCAGTTTGTTCATTAGATTCCACGTGTAAGTGAAATCCCAGGATATTTGTCTTCGTCTGCCTAGCTTATTTCACTCAGCACAGTGCTCTCCAAGTCCATCATGCTGTCACAGAAGGGGAAGATTTCTTTCTTTTTTACAGATGAGTAGTATTCCATTGCGTAAATGTCCACAGCTTCTTTATCCACTCGCCTATTGGCAGGCACATGGGCTGCTTCCGGACCTTGGCGGAAACACTGCTGTGTGTGTCGCTGTTGGATTGCAGGGTGCCTGTAACCGAGACTTCTCCGCGTGCCTCTTGTGCTGGTGGAAAAAAATGTTCTTCACAGCCCCACTCCCTGGAGCTCTTTAGAAGATGAAGTCAAGAGCTATTTGGAAAGGACACGTAAATCTAAAGTTTGTTTGCCACGCCAGCGGAGACCCGGGTACCAGCAGCTTATGACAAATGCCCTGACGCTGGAGGCCAGACACACCCCGGACCGCCCGCCTCACTCCCTGGCGGCTGGTGCTCTGCAGCCTTGCTGAGGAGCAAGAGCCGGGCGCGCAGGGCGTCACTGCAGAACTGGGCAGGCGTTGCCGCTGCCACCAGAGTCCCTGATGAGGGCCGCCACCGTCGTCCCCGGCAGGAGAGTGTCGATCTGACCAGGAAGGGAATACAACTCCGAGGCAAAGGTGTTACTGTCTCAGCCCGTGCAATTAAATGGGATTCTCTCCAAGTTTTTCCCCCCCTGAAATTGTGGGCACTTCCCAGTTGTTGAAAAAAACCTAACTTTTGGAGTTTCAGAAAAATTAACTCCAGGTTCTAACCGTGACGTGTAAACATCATGATTATTAAAAAATATTTTGGAATATATACATGTATATATATGTGTATATATATATAAATATGCGTGCCACCTGAAAGAATGAGTGAATTCAACAAGGCTCCAAGATACAAGGTCAGTTGTATTTCTTCACATTAATAATAAAAGATGAAATTAAAACATCAGTACCATTTGCAAGAGCTTCAGAATTATTGGGCATTTTAGACTAAGTGAATCTGTGTAATACTTCTACCCTGAAAACTTCAACCTATCGCTGGGGAAAACGAGAGAAAATCCAGGCACATGAAGTATGTACTGTGGATTGAGAGTCAGTGTCATTAAGACAGCTGTCTTCCTAGATTGATTTATGGATTCGGTGCCACCCTCGTGCAAACTTAGACAAGCTGATGTGAACTTTATATGGAAATACAAAGGACCTAGAAAAACCAAATCAACTTTGGAAAAGAACAAAGCTAGATGACTGTATTGTCTGATTTTGAAGACTTCCTATAAAGTTACAATAATCAGGACTGTGTGGTATTGCAAAAAAAGCAGACACATAGATCAGCGGGGCGGGACGGAGAGTCCAAGAGGCCCACGCAGAGATGGCCAGTTGGTTCCGACAGAGGTGCAAAGGCCCTTCCACGGAGAAAGGACGGCCTTCCAGACACATCACAGTGGGACAGCTGAGTGACACACGCAAAAAACCAGGAACATCAGCCCATGCCCCCTACTGTGTACAAACGTTAGCTCAAAATGGATCATACATCTAAGTTTAGAGAAAAACTAAAAAACTTCTAGAAGAAAACACAGGAGAAAGCTTCTGTGAGCTTGGGATAAGCAGATTTCTTAGATACCAAAAGCACAGTCCATAAGGAAAAAAATGGACTTCAGACTTCATTAAAATTTAAAAATTCTGTTCTTCCAAGGATGCCATTAAGACAGTGAGAAGACAAGCCACAGAGTGGGAGGGGACTTTGCAAAGTACATACCTAATAAAGGCCTTGTCTCCAGGATATGTGGAGAACTCTCAAAGCTCGGTAACGCGAAAACAGCCCACTCTAAACATGGGCGAGAGGTTTGAACAGGCACTTTAAGATACACAGATGGCAGCTGAGCACACGGAAGAGGCTGGCCCGATTGGTTATCAGGGGGAGGAGACCGAGGTCTGCAGTGAGATGACTGGTTAGCACACGCCTGCTAGAGCGTGGTCAGAACGGAAGCCCTGACACCACCAGGCACTCTGTGCGGGTGGGGCCGCACAGCAGACGCCGTTTCTTACTGGCCTGCACTTCAGGGCAGCCTTCAATCTGTACTGCAGCACGGCCCAGCGGTCCCACGTGTAGGTACTGAAGCGAATGAGTTCCGTTCATACCGAACCTCGTATGTGAGCGGCGACAGTGGCTTGATTCACGGCCTCCAAAAGCTGCCAGCCCAGAAGCCACCGGCCGGTGAAGGTCAGCAGCGGCGCTGGAATATGCTCAGCAATAGAAAGAAGCAAACTGGATGAGAGCAATGAAGCTCCCCACGCGCTACGCTTCGTGAAGAGAATCCTCAAGAGAATCAGAAGGCCGCATGCTGCCTGATTCCGTTCACGTGACGTTCAGGAAACGGTAGAACTGTGGGGAAAGAGACCAGGGGTTGCTGGGGACGGGACGCGGAGGCGGGGCGGAGTTGGCGGCCACAGGGCGCAGGGGAACTCCGCGGGACGGTGGAAGTTTCCTGTGTTCTGATTGCTGTGCTGCACAGCTGTGCATGTCTGTCAGCGTGTGCAGACACTTCGAGCAGGCACTTCACCAGAGAAGGCATGTGAATGGCCCGTTGTCGTGGAAAGACGCTTACCATCGTCACTCAGCAGGGAGGTACACATTAAAAGCCAGCAGGAGAAACTGTTCGGATGGCTGAAATAAAAAGCCACCGGCATCCAGTACTGGTGGGATTGTGATGCGGCTGGTCGGCGCACCGAGCGGTGTAACTTCTCTGGAGACCCGTCGGGCCACCTTTGAGCGTCCGTGGTGTGACTCAACAAGTCCCCTCTTAAATATTTGCCATAGAGAAGTGAAAATGTATGTTCACAAAGGACTTGTACGAGCAAGACTGTGTAAAGCCCCAGGCTGGAAATGTCTAACTGTCCACCATCTGCAGAATGGATACATAAGCTGTGACAATGGGACGCTCCTGAGCGATAAAAAGAACAAGCTGCTGACAAAACCCAGCAGATGGATCTTGAAAACAGAAGAAGTATGGTTGACCTTGAAACGCAGGGGTTGGGGCGCCAGCCCCCCCTCACAGTCGGAAATCCACACGTAGCACTCGACTCCCACGAAACCTAGTTGCCCATCAGTACCTGCGGGGTTAGGTTCCGGGACCCCCGTGGGTGCGAAAATACGAGAAGGCCCAAGTCCCTGCACTAAAGGCACATAGCTTCCTACACACGGTCGGCCCTCTGCCCCTGCAGATCCCAGACGGCACAGGCGTCGCCGAGAAAGACCCACACACGGTTTAAGCGGACACGCGCGGTTGGAGCCTGTGTTGTCCGGGGTCAGCTGTATGTGTTTCCGAAACCGACCCACGGGGGCCAAAGGTGGTTTCTTGAGGGCGGGGAGGGGAAGAGAGCGAGGAAGTTTCCGGGTGCGCTGTGAAAGTCCGGGTGTTCGTAACTCTTCAGACTGACCGACGGTCTGTACCTTGGGTTGTGTGTCAGTCATACCTCAGTAAAAGTGTCCTTGAGACTCAGCTTTCACAGGCATTTTATCGAGTCCTGACTCCTTTCAGCCGTGCATTGTTGGTTATGGTTCCGTGCTTTTGGCATAGCCTGTGTTTCTGTGTGCGCATCTCGGCGACGTTTCCTAGTGTCCTACTGGGACGAGAGGATCGCGTGACACTGCGCAGAGCTTCACAATATCAAAGGGACAGGTAAGTGACCCGTGCTTTTGACTCTGGGTCCTCCAGGACCTGCCTTTGTTTCTACCAGTTCACCATTTATAGAACGTCATTGTTGCAAAGAACTTGAAGACTTCTGCTCAGTCCTAAGGGGCAGCCACTTCTAGAAGCTGATGTGGCTGAACTCCAGCCGCGTGGGCTGAGCCAGAGCGGGGTGGGGGGGGTGTCGGTGGGACAGGACGGGAAAAGCAGCTCTCGCTCCAGCGTGCTTCGAGCGCCGGGTTCTTGCCTCGGCGTGTTTCCTCTCTGCGCGCTCCACGCGAAGCCGCCCTTGTGCACCGCTTCAGCCTCTGCCAGTCTGTCTGCGCTCCCGCGTTGTTTGCAGTCCACTCTCCTTCTGAGTTGAAGCTGTATATATCTAGGTGTCTGCTGTGCATTGCTGTCTCTCCCCTCTGCTCACCAATGCACTGTCACTCTCATTTCACGTAGGTTTTCTCTGAGGTCTCCCTGGCTGCTATTTTCTCTCTCCATTTCCCTTCCCATCCTCTGCTTAACCACAGAGACCGGGTTTCTGCCTCCTCATCCCATTCAGTAGCCCCCCACTTGGGACCACCCTGGAACACTTAGATCCTGGGCCCCCTCGTCGTCCCTGGCTGCTCCACAGCCTGTGTCCTGGTGTCTGTCCTTTTCTCCGCTGGCTCCGACGCCACTCTCCTCCTGCCTCCTGATGCAGACCCGCCTTGTCTCAGGCTCCCCTTTGAGACTGCAGCGCTTCCGGCTGTGTGCCTGGGCCCCTTCCCTCCCGCAGCAGAATGCCCGCCTGTCTCCCTGTCTGATGCTTGAACTTCCGTTCGTACGCTGATGACACCCACATCTGTCTGGGTCTGTAGGCCCTGCCTCTTGCCCCATTTCACACTGACCGTTCTAACTGCAACACCTAACCCCTGTGTCCCCGAGGCCAGTGGCTGAGGCTCACAGTCCAGGGTCTTGATGCCCTTTGGTGCTTCCTGGAGAGTGAAGGACGACCCGTTGGTTCTCCCTGTAAACTTGCGTTCCTTCCTATCTTCTCCCTGTTCCCCTCCACTGCCCCAGCATGGGCCCTGGTGAACCCCCAAACCATTCCTGGGTCTCCCCACCTTGTTCTTCCTGTCTCTACAACCCACTCCTGCCCTCGGGGACCCCCGCTCTGCAGGAGAAAGCCTCAGCTCCTTAGAGTGACAGGGAAACCCTCAGCCTGTCCTGTCTGCCTGTCCAGGGACTTTGGGAACACCTTTAGGTTTCAGTCGCGTTGTCCCCCCTCGGTGTTACCCTCTCCTCCCCCGGCACAGTGGGTCGCGGTCACATGGTGCTTGGCATGTTTCCTTGTTAGTAATTTGAGCCTGTGTCTGTTACACATTGGGGGCGGTGCCTGTACTTCTCCCCCGTGTGCTGGCGGGCGGGGTGGACGTGGTCTCGGGTGCAGAAGGTGCTCAATAAAGGGCCACTGAGGTGCCGAGTGGCTGCCAGCGCAGCCCCAGGGAGCCCCAGCCACCCCCTCCCTGACAGGCTCTGCCCCGCCCCTCTGGACGCCCTGCCGGGTGAGGAGCTGGCGCACTTGCTGGCCATGATGTTGGATAGTTTCTGCCCTGGCCCTCCAGGTTGCCCTCGACCTCCTGACAAGTCAGGAAGGACCACTCTGATCTGGAAGCTTCCCAGAGTTGATGCCAAGAAGAGGGATTTCCTCCTTTGTGGCCCATTGAAATGGTCCTTGTGCTCTGATTCTCCAGGGTTGTCCTCTCGGGGGGATGGGGTGGGAGCAGGCTGGGGGCGGTCTCTCACTGAGGAGCGAGTGCCCACACCCAGTCCAGCCTGCTGTCTGGGCCACAGATGCTGATTAGAGATGGAAGGAGAGCCTCACGTGGTCAGCTGCTGCTCCCCCCCCAGCCTAAAATAAAGTGGCCCCAGAACCAGAGGAGAGGCTTGCTTCCGGACTGGCCTGCCCCCATTGGCACAGCGAGGGCGGTGGGACTCGGGGGCTGCGGGCAGAGCCGGAGCCGTGCCAGGGACCTCGGCCGTGGGAACAGCCGCGCGGGGTGTCTCTAATTGATGCCTTTAATAATTACTGTTTGAGCAACAGAAGGCCGAGTGAGATTGTTTCAAAGGCAGATCGGAGCGGCATGAATTTGGAAGTTGGCTCAGAAATCTGTGCCTCCCACCCCTGCTCTGTGGCTGTTACCTCAGTGTATTTTTTATCTAATTTTCCTTCCCCCTCGTTTCTGAGTGTGGCAGGCTCTCCCTAAAGGGAGTGAGAGGGGACGGTGCCGAGTGGATATTTTCGTACAGTGACGATTTGCGTCGGGCCGGAGCAGGCTTCCTCGCTAGATCAGAATACGGGCTTGAGCGAAGTTCGCAGCCGTCCTGCCCGAGCCCAGCCTCGCTGTCGTCCAGCAAGGTCCCCGGGCCTAAAGAGGAAATGCAGGTCTGTCTCCACAATAGACGTCATTCTTAGGCCTCAGTATTTAAATATTGGTGATTTGTCTACTGTAACTGCTTTTCAGCTCGTTTGCTTCTTGAAAACCTGGTGTGTGGTTCCCACTGTGCCCTTGAGCTGGTGGAACAGGACTGGCGGGCGTCCTCCAGCCTGAGCAGCATCGTCAACACTCACTGTTTGCTGAGTCGCCAGACATCTGGGCTCTGGGACGGACAAAGGGACACAGTCCCTGACCTCTAGGTGCTCACGCTGGAAGGAGGCCGGACAAAGTAACTTGCAGCCTCAGCTGTGCCCTCCCTGCGGCCCCCTCCCGCCTCCCCGTTCCCGTGTTTCTGGACGGGGTGCCGAGGTTTTAAAGGACGAGAGTGGGTCGCTGCAGTTTAATTCAGGGCACTGGTGAGCAACTCGTACTCAGGGTGAGCTTCGAATGGGGGCCACTGAGGAGTCCTGGGCTTTGTCCAAGCCACCGCTCTGTGACCTTCAGGAGCGGGGCACTTTGTGAGGCTCGTGTGCCTCCTGCCAGACAGCGAGCTTGCCCCATCCCTTGGGGTGACAGTCCCTTCCTGGTGACCCATGGAAGATGGAGTTGACAGCAGGAATGGGGCCAGCCCGACGGGAGCGTGGGCGGCCATCCCCGGGCCAGAGCCACCGCAGCACCTTGTGGCCCTGCTTTCTCAGAGAGCCCTGGGGAGCGGCCAGCCGCCCAGCCCTTCTGCCCCGCCCAGGAGCCAGCCGGTGCTCTTCACACCGGGCTCCAACCCCACCACACCTCCGTTCGCATGTGCAGTCCTCCGGTGACGGCCAGGCCCCAGGTGGTCCGGCCTCGGTCTCCCAGTTCTCCACGCCTGCGCACCTGCTGCTCCTTCTGCCTGGAACCCAGTCACCGCGTCCTGGCCCCTCAGCTCTGCTCAGACGCCCCCTTCGCACGGCTTCCCCCCCACCCTGCTGCATGCCAGCTTTCTTCCAGGGTTTCAGCTGCCTGACATTGTGTCATCTCCATTTCTGTGTGTTATCTGTGTCCCTGGCGGCTACGCCCCGGGAGGAAGGGCCTTTTACTCTCTGACTGCCAGTGTGGCTGCCGGCCTGGGCCTGGTGCAGGGGTGCCCAGAGTTCGGAGGGGTCCAGCCGCTCCCCGCGGTAGGCAGGCTGGTGGCCAGGCCTTTGGTCTCGCTCTCACCATCCGTCCCACCCTTAGCTCGGTTTCCCGCCACCGGGGACCTAGCCCGCTGCAGGTGCTAACCTCGGATATCGGGGGCAGATATTTGAAATGAGAGTTTCGTGTGCTTTCCGTGTCAGTGAATTGGTAACTTGCTCGCCTCCTGATTTCATCCCCATCGGGTCGAGCCTCTTAGGACAGGGGCCCTGTCGTCCTTTCCAGGTTTGGCACAGTCGGAGTCGACAGTCGGAGCCAATAGTCGGAGCCATGGTTGCCTTCATTTTATTTTCTTGGGGCGAAGGGTTGGGAGGTAGACAGAAAATTTTTAATATGAGCTTTAACTGTGACAAGACCCTACTCATGGGGCCCTGGGAGTGCGGTGTGGTGGGACCCCACTCTACAGCTCCCTGGGGGTCGGCCCGAGCGCCCCTCGCTTCGCCCTGCAGCACTGCTTGGTGGGACCGGCTGTGCCTGCCGCCTCGTGTGCGGTTCTCGCCAGGGCCGTGCCGACAGGTAAGTGTGCGGCGTTCATCCAGCCCAGTTCCAGCACCTGCAGAAGCGCGCACGAGGGTTGAGGAATCGTTGCTGAAACTGCTCAATCAATTTAAATTTAATTAAAAGGTTTTGAATCAAAGGATAACATGGTAGAGGACACTAAGAACCACAAGCATCCCGGTCATTTTGTATCATAATCCCCTTCCCGTGTTTTCGGTGGGGGCGGGCAGGATCAAGCGGGCTGGCTTGCCACGTCCTGTCTTGCTCTTCAGGAAAACAAGGTCTCCTTGCCTGAAGGGAAAGCGCATCTGATGTGTCTGCTCCGGTCGTCTGAACCGTTGGGCGTCCACCGGAGAATCCTCGGGGCTTTCAGTAGTCTCCGTGAGCGGGCACACGAGGCTGAGTCACCTAGTGTCTGCATTTGGACGGAGATTTGCGAGTTCAAAATGTGTGTGAGACGTCAGTGTCGCCTCCCTGCACCAGCCGCACTTGGGAGAAGACTTGCAGGTGCGCTTTCCACGCAGAGTCGTCGTCCGTTCTCAGACCTCCCTGGAATGACGTGTGCAGAGAGGCTGCGGGCCCCGGGCGGTGGGTGGGGAGCAGGTGGGGAGCAGGCGTCCCCTGGAAGTTCAGAGCCAGAGAAGGCCCAGGTCAGCGCTGCTGGGCCTAGGGACCTCTCCCGTGGGGGTTGCAGGTCTCAGGCGAATGGGTCTCCCCCCGCGGGTGGCCTAGTGCAGACCCACGGGCTACTTGATGGAGCGAAGGGGTAGGCTATACCCGGCAGAGGTCCAGGTACGTGGGGGAGGGGCGTAGAGGGCTGTAGTCCTCGCAAGGAGCTGGGGAGGTTGGGAGATTGTCAGTTTGCGATGCGGACTTGAGCAGGTGGGGTGGCCCCAGGAGGTGGCCCCAGAACAGGTCACCCACTGCCCAGGGCTGACCTGTCATCTCGAATATGACCCAGGTAGTGTGAACCCGTGTACACAAATGAACTCCCCAGGTCGCATTTTTCAGGCTCAGCTCTGAGAAACGATGGCCACCCTTGGGTGTCCCCCTCTGGCCTTTGCCTAAAGCCAAGAAAGAAAGGTTTCCTGCTTCTGCTTCAGCTGCTTGTCCTGAGGGCGGCCCAGCCTGGGGCGGACTCTGAGCAGCCAACCCTGTCCTATTCCCCAGTCCTCACATCCACGAGCCTTTCTCGCCATGCGTCATCATGGAGTCGTCAGGACCCCTGTCTGCTTTTGGCTCTATCCGGACGGAAAACGAGTAGGTCTTGGGGTCCAGGCAGAGCCCCTCGCTGGATGCCCTAAGCCAGTGTTCCCTGTTGGACGGCCCAGGTGGCTGCTCAGCCGTCGGAGGGCACTTTAGCTTCCTTCTGCTGTGTGATAACTGCAGGTCACAATCCAGATGACCCCAGAGCTGTCGTCGGCTGTCCCTGGGTGACCAGGGAGTGGCACAGGAGAGCAGTGATCTCCAGACACCCACGTGGCACCTGGCTTTCCTTTCTTGCTCAGTGTTCCCCCGGCTCCTGCATGGGGAGAGGCGTGGGGGAGATGAGACCTGCGTGTCTCTCGAGCCCGACCGGAGGCTTGACTGCACGGGCTGCCTTTTCTCTGGGGTGTTCCTGCCGCATCGAGGCTGAAGGGGAGAGCCGGCTCAAGTAATCTTTTTAGAGAACTGCTGGTCTTGTGTTTTGAAGGGGAAATGCTGATGTGACTTGGTGTGTGCTTGAGCCGTTGGAGAGCTGCTCTCTGCTCCCTTGGTCGCCCTGGCATTGCACGACTTGGGAAGGTCGTCTGGCTGCTTGCGTCTACAGAGCACAGAGGACGGGGCAGGGACCCACGTGGAATGCTTCATGGGGAATATTTAAAAGGGGGGTGTGTTCTCCCGTCACCTAACTGGTCTCTGTGGGAGCCCGTGGTCGCCGAATCCAAGGTGCTTTGGGCCTGGCTCTTGGGCCACCAGCCTTTCCGGGTCCAGAGCCTCCTCCTGCTGGGCGTGCTTTGTTTGAGATTGCTCAGCAGTGAGTGAGCTGAAGCGGCAGGCGAGGTGTGGGCCCAAAAGCGTGCGATGCGTCCCCATTGCTGTCCTCCAGGATGTCATCCTAGAGTGCGGTACATCTGCTAATGAGGACGCAAGGCGTGACCTTCCGCTTGGAACAGCTGCATTAATTACATCCTCTCAGACATCCCCCGTGCCTGCCTCTCCTGGCCAGCATCCTGTGCTTCAAATTAGACCCAACCAGAGGGAGCCGGGAGGGGTCCCCGGAGGCCAGATGCCCTCTGCGCCTTGGCTGTGGATGCCGACTTCTGCTCGGGGCCAGGAGTGGTGGGCGGGCTCTGTGAGGTGGTCCTCAGAGGGAGTGCAGGGAGCCGGGGGGCCACGTGCATGAGGCGACCCACCTGGGCCCAGAGGGCACCGCCTGTTGTCACTTCGTTTGACTCCTCGTGCTCTCATGGTCGGCAGTTGTCCGTCCAGAGTGAGGCCGTGACAAGTGTAAACGCCAGGAAACGGCCCCCTGCACAGTCTTCCTGTGTGCGTCCTCCTCTCCGACAGGGTGGCCGTTGCCTGGGAAGAGAGCAGATCTGGACCCCCATCCCTCCAGCCCTCCCTGCCCCTGCCCCTGCCCCAGCATCAGGGAGGGGCAGCTGAGTCGGTGGCTGGAGCTGCTGAGGCAGTTAACTTCCCTGAGCGGTTCATCTGAAAATGAGGCAGAGGCACCGAGACTGCCTCTTGGGTCTGCTGTGAAATCCGAGTCTTTTCTCTGCCTCCCCCGCTGTCTGCGTGCTCCTGCCCTGGGCCCAGCGCCCAGCGCCCAGTGCGTTGTTCCTGGAGGTCACTAGGTGTCTGGTACGTTTGTCGAGCAAGTGAAGGTGACAGTGATTTGCACAGTGATAGCTGGGACACCCTGCCCCTCATCTTTCTGAATCCCTGCCTCCTCCCCTCCCCTGTCCTGCTCAGTAGCTGAAGGGTGAGCAGCCTTGGCCCAGATTTCAGGATCCCCTAGTTGGTGGGTGGCTCTGCTGTGACAGGCCGGAGGGGTGAGCGGGGTGTGCCTGGCTGGAGGCACACGGAAGGCGGTGTTCTGGCTCGGCCGCTCGGCTCTGGGTCCCAGGTGAGCAGGCTTGAGAGGCACTCGAGCTCAGTGGCTTGGGTAGCTGTAACCCTGAAGGTCAAGTCCTTTCCAACTGGCTGCTTCAGGATGCTTCGCTGGCCGGCGGGGTTCCCGCTTGTTTCTGAATGAGACATTATCCCCAAGAAGTCACCACGTGTGGAGATGTGTGTTGTGTAGCTAATGGGACACTAATGAAATATTAAAGTGCATCTCTCTTCCCGCTGGCCTCCTGGGGCCCACCCTCTCTTCTTGCCGTGGTCTGCCCTTACTCGACGAGCCCCAGGGAACTAACATTCCTCCGCGCTGTTCTGAATAACCTTGCAGCCTCCGCTGCTGCTGTGCAGGAGTTGATGGTTTACGTCGGTGACAGTCTGGCAGGGTGAGGTGCTCTCTCTCAGCAGGGGTGTGCTACCTGGGGAGGTACCTTTGGTTGTCCCTTCCATCCACCTGTCCTCCAGGCTGCGGCCTTCTCCCAGGCCCCTCGTGCCCACCTCTGCCTCCCTCTCAGCAGCAGACCTGACCCCATGTCACAGGATAAGCTGTCATAGGCACTCTGGACTTTGCCGGGCTTTGTGCCTGTCACCATGCATGCGTCACAGAATCCACCCACCCAGCTGGGCACCTGGGGAGGCATTTCTGTCCCCACTTTGCAGGGGAGGAAGCTTGGGCGTGGTGGCTGTGAGGCCTGCTCAGTGGCACATCCCCGTCAGTCACGGAGGCAGCATCTGAATCCAGGCCACACACCGCAAAGTCAGGTTCCCACGGGGCTGCCCTCCCAGCGCCGCCTGTCCTGTCCCGTTCCCCCGGTGCTGTCACCGTGCTGTGTGTGATCCGGAGTCAGCCACCTCACCCCTACTTCCACTCCTCTCTAAAAAAGGACCTGAGGGCCATCCTTCGTCCTCACACCAGTGGACACTCCTGGGGACAAAGTGTGTGATGGAGAGGGTCGGATTTCAGGGGCCAGCGCCTCCCGCTGGGCTCCAGATGCGTGCCCTCCTCTTTGCCCCAGCCTCCACTGCGTCCCTCACATCCCTGGCCTGGGTGCTTGAGGCGGCCGAGTGGGCCACCCACACCTGCTCCCGTGAGTCCCATGTGGCAGGACACCTGCCGAGTGAACCCGCAGGGACCTCCCAGAGCCGCTTGCCTTTCAGTGCCCTGTTCCCCAGCCTCGTGGGGGTGCCCTCGCTAGCAGAGCACCCTCATGGGAAGGGGGGCGCTCTGCCCCTGGTGGCCAGCACTCTGTGTGGCCCCCAGAAGCCCTTGGCCAGGCCCCTGGCCCTACTTCTCCCTCCCTTCCCGCCCCCTTCCCACCCCCTTAACTCTCCAGGAGAGACTCTGATCAGCCTCTTCCTGGAAGCTTCTGCCAGCAAACTTGCCTGCCCTGAAGTCCAGTCCTTCCTCGTACCTAGTTTCAAGTTGCTTTTTGGATATGCGCGCTGTGTGATGCCCTCCACTGCGCTGTGCCAGGCTCTGGGCTCCCGGGCAGAGGCCAAGCCGAGGGACGTGCTGGCAGCGGGGAGGCGGGGAGAAGACCAGGGCAGGCTCCCAGCTCAGCAGGGTGTCTGGAGGTAGGGGCGGGAGCCGGCAAGGACGGAGTGGAGGCGAATGAGTAGCCCACTTGGCCCGGGGCATCCTGAGAGGGCCGGAGAGGCTGCACTGTGCGGGGTGTCCCTGCTGACAGGGTCCCATGTGGGCTTTGGGGTCTCATCACAACTGGTGGTTCCTGCGGGGTCTGTGCGATGTGTTTCTCCCCCGCCGACTGTAGGGTGCAAAGAGGCAAGGCCCATCTCTGGCTTTTTGCTGTTGTGTCTGGTGTTAGGACAGCGCCTGGTACATTGAACAGGTGCCGCATCAGCTCTGGAGTGAGTGGGTAGGCACTTGGATTGGGGCAGCAAATTCGGGCACAGAGCTACAGAGCGCCCTGGCTGGTGGCCGCCGGCAGCCATCTATTTGGGCCTCTGCTCCAGGCACAGCTGCCCGGGGCGCTGTCTCCCCGTCATGGGGCCGGTCCCAGGCAGATCTGGGGGAGGGGTGACACGCGCACGGTGGGGTCACAGACCTGCTCGCAGAGACGCAGCCGGGCGAGGCCTGGTCTGGAAAAGCTGGGCTTTCGGTTCAGTTGGTCTGAGGGAACGCGGGGCCTTGTTAGGCAGGGGGTGTCGGGAGCCACAAACTTGGGGCGCTGTTCTGCTGCTTCCTCTCCCTCCCTGGGAACACATTCTTGTCTCCATCTTGCCAGCTTTTTATCTTAATTTACGAGCCTGCCGTAGCACTGATGAAGACGTACTGTGCCTCCTGCACAAACCGGCAGAATCTAATTCTGCTCGGTGCAGAGGCAGGGCTGCCTGGGGGCAGGGAAGTCGGGAGCAGCCCTGCTCCGCCCCCGCCAGCCTTGGGCCTCGAGAAGCCTTCCGATTTGTTTTTTAGTTCGTTGTTTTTTGAAAAAAGGAAAGCTGCTTTAATGGAAGCTTTTAAAATCCAGGAGCTTTGGATTCCTCTACTTTGTCGGGCAAAAGTGGATTCATTTAACTAGTTTTATTTTTTTTAAATGGATATACTTATGAAGGTTTCAAAAATTAGATTTTTCACTCCTTTTACTCCAAGAACCTAGAAGCCGAACTTGGAAACAGTCTGGGTGGCGGGTGTGCGTATTCACTCCGCGGCTTCATGAGGGCCCCGGCCCCGAGGTTCCGCCCTTCAGCCTCTCTCTGTCCCCTGCTCCTGGGGACTCAGGTCGTGCCCCCTGTGTGGCCTCCTCGTGGGGGGCGGGGAGGGGTCAGTGCAAACTAGTTTCAGAAGTTTCACGGGGAGGAGAAGAAGAGCCATCCGGTGGGAAGAATTCGGGGGAGATCCTGGTAAATACTGCTTTTCAAAGTGGGGGAGACCAGTGCAGCCTGAAAGGAGAGTGGGGGCTCTGAGACGTGGCCTCAAAGAAGTGGCGTGCCGCGGGCAGGCGCCTGGGGCAGGTCAGGGGCAGCGTCCGGGGCCGGAGGCCGACGGGGCGGCTGTGTCGGAAGCAGCAGCTCGCCTCTGACCTGCCGCTGCCTCGGCCCCTCGGCCCCTCGGCCCGGTGGAGTGTCGGTCTGGGGAGGGCGGGGGGTCGGTGGTGGTCAGGGTCACTAAGAAAGTGAGCTGGCAGCATGCTGCTGACCGAGCCTGCCTCGTAGGCAGGGCCGGGAGGTGGGCTGTCCCCAGTGAGCTCCCCTAGGCCCTTCACCCTCCCACCGGGAGTCTGCTCCCCCCGGCAGGCTTCTCCCAGACTCCGGCTCAGCATGACCCCCGCCCTGGGCTGTGCGTCCGGAGCCTTTGGGTGTGTCGGGTGCTCTTTGGTGAGTCTCTCACACTGGGCGCGGGCACTGGATCCCCAGAGTCTCCAGGGTGTGCCCTGGGAGCTGGGGCACCACGTCTCTCTGCTCCTCCTTGGTCTCCTCTCATCCCTGGTGGGAGTCCCCGGGACGGCAGGCTCTCCGGTTCTCCCCTGGCTGGGCTGGATCGGGCTTCTCCACCTGTCAGCACAGAGCCGGGCCTTTCCCAGGCACCGCCGAGTGGAAAGCTCGTTCGTTTTCCAAGAAAGGATGCTGGGAGAGACGGCCAGATTGAGTTAGGAGTGCCAGGAATCCAGGCCCACGAGCAGGCGTGCCGAGTTCCTGTAAGGCCCGCCCGCTCTGAGTTACAGCTGCTCTCCACGCGGCTGCAGGGAGGCCGGGCGCTTTCCCCGTGGCATTTACAACAGCTTGATTTACAGGCCTGCGTGCTTGCTGCGCGCTTCACATCAATTCTCTCTCCTTCTTTAAACTTTTAAGCCTTTGCCTTATGAATGAGGCCACTGAATATTTAGGTGCCCTGCGCTTTTATGAGGTCTCAGTCTTTCTTCCTTCCCAGTTTCTCCATAAACACGTTCCGAACACCTGCTCTGTGTGAGATCGCGGCGGGCTCCCCAGGGGTCCGGAGATGAACTCCCCGTAGCCCTGGGCTCCAGGGAGTTTGCCTTGTAGGGAGGAGTGGAAAGAAACCCGCTGTGCACAGAGGCTCCCTGTGCTGTGCACCCCTGAGCACCCTGTAGCGGACACTTGGTCTGTGCCGGCGCTCATGAGGTGCTAGGCCACCACCAACCAAGACCATCAGGGACCCTGAGCTCACCCGGTGGAGGGCAGAGGTGTGGCAGGAGGTGGGAAGGCACAATCACAGGCCATCTCTGGGCCCACAGCAAAACTGTGGTGTGGGTGGGTGGGTGGGTCAGGGAACGTGTCTCTGAGCAAGTGACCTTTAAGCCGAGACCTGGAGGATGAGCAGGAGTGAGCCAGGTGAAGGGGACTGGGGAGAGGAAGACTGTTGTAGTGGGGGGCTGCCCTGTGGAGATGTGGTTTCCAGAGGGAGCTCGGTGTGTCCGAGGAACTGCAGGTCTCCAGAATGTGTGCGGCCCGGGGGCAGGAGTGAGTTGGCCTGGGGTGGGGTTGGAGTTGGCTGCAGGTACCAGGTGACGGCAGCTCCAGCCGGCTGTGGTGGAGAATTTAAATATATATATATTTTAAATCCACACCTGAGGTTATGTTTGTTGATTTCAGAGAGAGAGAAACATCGATGGGCTGCCTCCCACAAGTGCCCCAACCGAGGACCAAACCGCAAGCCTTTGGTGTGTGGGACGATGCTCAACCCACGGAGCCACCCAGCCAGGGCGGTGGTGGGGAGTTTGTACCACGCACCTAGGAAGGCACAGAGGGAGGGGGCGGGCGATGAGATTTCTGTCACTCAGGAGGGAAGGCCAGGGCGGCAAGACGGCAAGAGCTGTTTACAGACCACGAACTTGCTGTTGCTAGTCTGGGCGACAGCTGGACCAGAGTGTTGCAGTGGGGCTGGACAGACGCGACAGGTCCAAGAGCTTAAGAAAAGGAGTCTCTGGGACTTGGTCGGCAGTGGGCAGGGTGTCCAGGGCACTCCTGGCTCTCTGTGTGGGGCAGCGGCTGGAGGAGATGGCGTTCCCTGAGACGCACGTCCCCGGGGAGCACAGGGACTGCTGTGGAGGCTCAGGGGACACCTCGTGCAGTGGGGTCTGAGCCGAAATGGCATCCAGGGGGCCCGGGAAGTGCAGGTTTGGGAGTAGATAGAAACCGCCCGGGGAAAGGCACCGTGTGTGTGTAGGGGAGCATGCAGCGAGCCCGCAAAGCCCCAGCATTTAAGGGGGACAGAGGCAGACCCCCCCAGCAGTATTAGCAAGGTCTGTGTCAAGGGGCCATTGGCACGCCCTCATGGGTGGTGGTGGAGGCACTGGGGGGAGACACTCAGGTGCCTGCCCCAGCATGACCAGGCTGAGAGGGAGGAGCCGGGGCTGCCTCGGGTCTGGGCTGGATGGGGCTACGTGAGGCTCAGCACCTAGAGGGCCCCAGCACCCTAGGCCCGGGCCCTGCTCGCCTGCCCCTGACTTGCCTGCCGTGGCGCTGGCGGTGAGGGCCTTTCCAGCTCCCGTCGGCGAAGCGTCGCGCTGTCGTCCTTACGTGGAGTGCGTGTGGGGAGCCCTGCGCCCAAAGACACGCCGTGTTTGAGCAGGAGCACCCTCTCACCCAGGCCCCAGCCTGCTGCTTCTGAGTCCTGAAGAAGAATAATGTTTTCCTAATCTGAAAAAACTTCACCTTTACGCTTGACTGAAGCAAGGACCACGTTTGTCCCGAGAGCCAATGGGAAGCCGGGGTTTGGGTAATCTATGCAAAGGCCCCTCGGCTGCCCTGCATCCATCATCGCAAGTGACAGAATTTACATCATTAATCATTGGCGGTAATAGAAAAGTCATTGGAATAGAATGTTGTCACAGGATAAATGTCTCCCAATTGCATATAAATGTCTCGGCTTTACTGTACTGTTTGTGCTCTGGAAATACTGTGGCTTCAAAACGGTATTTGTCTGGCATCCGGAAGCCACGAGTATCAGCCCATTCACCTCCCAAGGACGCCCCTGCTTTTACTTCCTGTCCTGCCCCAGGCCCGGGGGTGTGGCCCACACAGCAGGGGGCACGTGGACAGAGGCAGACGGTGCCCTGAGAGTTAGAAAACGCCCCGGATCCAGCGATCCATCGTGCCACCCAGGCCGTCTGCCCTCCCGTGGCCGGAGGGGTTTGTGCCCTTCCCCTCCGTGGCCCAGCCGTGCCGGCAGCTACGACGGCCTCGGCTGCAGGTGCATCGGCTGCGGGCCGACCGCGGGCTGCAGAGGCCAGGTGAGGCCCAGCAGCCAGAACGAGAGCGGAGCACTGCGAGGCCACCTTGCTGTTCTGGAAATGAAGGCCACAGCGTTTTTTGGCTGGTGTCTTTCTGTTCCGTGACCTGAAAACACTCTGTTTTTGGAAAGTGCAGATCTGCTGACGCCTTTTTCTGGAGGGGTGTGTGTGTCTGTCTGTGGCCAGCGCCATGCCTCGGCCCAGCCAGGTGCTGCTGGCGGAGCTGAGGCTTAGGAAGCAGGGCGTGTTTTGCTGGGGTTTGAAGGATTTTGTTTTGTTTGAGCCTCGAGCTCTCCACCCGCTCAGTGGTCTTGGAGTCCTGAGGGCCCAGCGGGAGGAGTGGGCACCAGAAGCAGGCACCCCAGAAGCCAAGAAAGGAGGCCCCATGTTTGCAGGGGCCTATTAAGGATCGGGGTGGGGCTTTGCAAGCATGTTTGGGGAGAAGAGGCTGCTCCCCTGATTCCGCAGGGAAGTTCCTAAACCACAGCCTTTTGGACATAGAAGTGGTACGGGGCCACCTAACCAGGCTGTTCCCTGACCGTGGATGTCACGAACTGGTCAATGTGGAAAATATTTCATTTGGCTGAGTGAGACCACCGAAAGCCAGCGGTCAGCCACTGTGTCATCATTTCATAAGCAGAAGACCATTTTAATGGCAGTGTGAGGGACATGATGTGAAGATCAGGGATAGTGCTTCGCATGGGATAAGTTTCGCTGATGAAGAATTTGTTCTGTTGTATCGGCTCTCTCCCTCGTTCTCGTTTCTTAAAAGGCTGGTGAAGGTGTCCCTAGGCCCCAGTGCCGTCACTCAGCTGCACGAAAGGAGGGAAGGGGAGGTGGGGAGGGGGCCCGCAGGCAGCGAGGCTTGAGTAGCGTCCCGGTTGTTTCTGGCTCCCTAACACTTCGCTCCAGACGTAGCGAAACCGGTCGTCAGCACTTCTGCTGGCTCTGGGCTGCCGGGGCTCGGGGTCCCGGCGATGGTGGGCAGACGGCCGCCCGGCGGGGCCTCCGGGGGGCTGCTCAGCCTCTCCCTCCGTGGTCCCCGAGGCTCTCGGGACAGCAGACGTCCCGTGTGGCCCGGCGCCTGTCCTGAGAGAACCGGTGGCACTGTGGGGCCTCCCGTGGGCTCACAGTGTGACTTCTGGGGGTCGTTCATGGAGAGAGGAGCCAGGCCCCCTCCTGATGGGAAGGCGCTTGAAGGGCCTGCAGATGTGTTTCGAACCCCCGCCCCGGCCCCCACCAACCACTGGCTCCCTGGAGAGCCAGGTGTTCTTGGGGGGGCTGGAATGCCGCCCCCCCCACCACGTGTACCAGGAGAGTCTGGTGGACGGTAAAGGAGGTGGCTCTCCAGAGACGGTCCCTGCTTGCTCCTCTGTGAAGTAATAAATTTCATGGGTAAGGTAGATGCCATCAAATAAGTATCAATTAAGCTCTTTTATGATCATAGCCGACATGATGAATTAAAGTCAATCTAGAGGGAAAAACCAATAAAAGAACAGAGACTTCAGGAGTGCAGCACGAACTCACTGAGCTCCCAGCACTTGCTCTCGCTGATGGGAAGGTAGCCAGCCTTCAGCCCTGGTTGAGCGCCTGCTGTATGCAAGGCCCTGGAAAGTACTGTGGGGTCCAGTGGTGTGGGGAGGTGAAGGGGATACAAACCTGCACTTCTGAATGTCCATGATAAGCTGGGGGGTGGCCCCGTGTCACCGCCAGGACCAGAATGCAAGAAGGGTGAGAACTGGCCCTCATTAACTCCCCTTCGTGACGTGGCCAGGGGGCTGGCCGGTTCTCAGGGACAGGTGCTCTGGGCGTCCCTCGGTTAGAGGGGATTTAAGGATCCGGCAGGGGAGGGGGGCCGACAGGCAGCCCTCCCCAGCCTCTGTCCCCAGGCCCAGCCTCCTCAAGGCCCAGTGTGCGGAATGGAGGCTGGTGGGAGGGGTGGGGCAGTGGGTTTCAGGCAGCCTGGGAAGGGCCTCGTGGGCGAGAAGTGGGCAGCCGCACGGAGTGCTTGGCGGCGGTGTGCTGGCCGCCGGGGCAGGAAGCAGGGCAGGGGCACCTGCCAGCCCCTGGTGTCCCCGTTACTGAAGATCAGGTGCCCTCTGCTTGGGTCTGGCCCAGCATCCTGCCTCCATGGTGGCCCCGGCTCCCCAGCCGCCAGCTAATTATCTCTGCTGGCCTCACCTCCTGGCCTCGATGGAAAGCTGCCTTGAGCCTCCCTCACCACCGCCACCACTGACTGTGTTGGCTCTGCATGTCCCTCTCCTTGGGTGGCCAGAGACTTTAATGCTTTGAAATGTCTGAGGGGGACCTTCCAGTTTCCTCAGAGTGACAAGCCCCACCCCCTGCATGTCCCGAGCTGGCCCTGTGGTGTGGCTGCCCCTTCTCTGTGCTCTTGCGGTTCCTAGGGAAATAGAGCGGGGGAGGCTTTGGCGCCAGCCCACCGCCCCTCTGAGCACCGGTCTTCCAGACAGGTGTGTCTGTGCCAGACCCCGTTGTGGGACAGGGCCGAGTCCCAGGGCCCCCAGGACGCAGCTGTCCCTTCGTGCATGGTGATGAAGCACCTGTCATGTGCCAGGTGTTAGGGACGGAGTAGTGGACAGACTCTCACCTTCCTGTGGGCCTGCCCAGAGGTCACCAAGGCCTGCTGGGTTTGGGTGATAAATTGTTTATACCACAGCTCTTGCCAAAAGGCAGGGGGAAGATAGTGCCCCCAGGCATAGAGCCTGCCAGGAGCAAGGACCCCTCCAAAGCTGTCAGGGGGTGGTCTGCGGCTCCCACAAAAGAGGGGGGCTGGGACGAAACCAGTAACAGCTCAGCTAGGCCTGGGCACGTGGGCACTAAGCCATTTGGGTGGTAAGTGTTGATTCATCACGTGCCAGCCACCATTCCTGGGGCCGGGCGTAAACAGCCTGAGAATCGCCTGCTCTTCCCGAGCTTTCCTTCTAGCTGGGGGGACAGCAGCAGAAACCGAGAAGACGGTGGGAAAAGCCAGCTGCTGGGGAGGCGGCAGGGCGGCAAAGCCTGGCTGGGCTGGGCGACAGGCGAGCAGGGGCCTGCCCCTTCCTGAGCTGGGACGCGGGGCTCCACCGGGGTCACCTCTGAAGTGCGGGAGGTACCCTGGCCTGGCTTCTCCTTCGGCTCCCGGGGCCGGCCGCATTTCTGATCTCGCTGCCTGCGAGGAGGAGGTATATATTTAGACTCCTCTGTACTTTCCGTGGTAACAGTCGCTTTATTCCTGGTGAAGAATGAGGAAAATGGGTCAGCTGTATTTACTAAGAAGCATGTTCCAGCTCCTTTTTCGAGGCTATTTATAAACTTTAGAAAATGCGAGCTAAGTTTTTACATCTCATTGGCAGCCGAGTGCCTGTAAACCCCCCTCTGTTACTACGCGGGGCCTGGCGCTGCGGAGGGGAAGCCAGTCAAGGAGGGCAGAGGGGGGCCTGGCAGATCGGGACCTGGGTGAACTCTGGCCGCCTCGGTGTGCCTCCCGGGCTGCGTTCTCTGGGTGTTTTCCTTGTGCGACACTGTCTAGCTTTCTCGGGCCCGGTGGGCTGGGCCGCAGGGCTGCTCCAAGGCGGGTCGGGTGGGCTCGGCCACGGCTCACTTTCTCTGCATCCACCCATCCCTGGTGCCTTGCCTTGTGTGGCGTGGGGTCACGTTCACGTCCTTGCACCCCATGTGCAGAGAAAAGGTAGCTTCTCTCTCTCGCTAGGGCCTCACCCTACTCTGAAGGGATGAGGGCTGGGTCCCGGAGGTCAGATCCAGGACGGCGGGCTTAACCAGATGGGCCTGAGGAGGTGAGCTGTCTCTGCCCGGCTGTTTGCGATCCACGTTCAGGCTTCCTGAGCACCCCTACCCTGCTCCCCTCTGCACCTTGGGGTACAGAGGGTGTGTCCTTGTGACCTGGTGGTAGCTGAAGGAGAGGGTCCCTGCGCTTGGTGTCTCCTTGGGACCCTCCTGGTGCCTGTTGCAGAAAGGCTGGACTGTTGAACCCCAGGAGGCAGTGGGCCCATCTAGACCCTGTGCGGAGCTGTTGAATAGATGGAGCCCGATCCACTTTGATCGTCTCTGGCCCTTCCAAGGGTGCTTCCAAGAGGCCTTTCATCCTGACAGTCAGTGGTCTCAGCCTTCCTGGCTCCCTGCAGAGGTGCTGGGGCCTCGGCCTTAAGGCTCTAATCCGCCCTCACCTGATGTATCCACCATGGGGCAGCGTGGGGGGTCAGAGTGAGGCTCCTCCCCTCACCCCATGAATGCCTTGGGAGACCTCACCCCACTCCTGTGGGCATCACGTTGATAGCAAAGTGGTAATAGCAGTGATAGTCATCAGTTACTGGTCACTTACTGTCTGTGTCCCCACGTGTGCGCTGATTTCATTTAAAGGCGGAGGGTTGTTAGCGATGATTACTCTCGTTATCGCTGATGTACCTCCTCTGTGTTGGGAGGGGCCTCGGGCCAAGATTCCCCCAGAGAAGTTCCCAAACTTTCTTGGTTCCCCGAGTGCCTCAGTGATTTTTTTCATGACATTCCAGAGCCCAAAGAAATACCTAATAGTTTCATTTATTAAGTAGTTAGATCCAAACACCTTAATAAATATTTGAGTCCTAACAACTTAATAGCCACTTGAAAATATAGTACACATAATTTTTTATTTCATTCTTAAATAACCAAATTGCTTACTAATGGGGTATGTGTGCCCATCGGGTACTGGGCAGCTTTTCAAATCGAACCAAATTGAGAATCCATACTGACTTTTGCAAGGTACTTGCTTCTAATCTCTAACCACAGCAAACCCGGCATCACCAGGATGGGACCCCCCGGAAGGGCTGTCTCGGCTCTGGTGGCGGCACTGGAAACTGCCGTAGCTGGTGGCTCCAGCGGGGTCAGACGTCAGTGTTTGCTCCTCTCGCTGGAAGTCGAACACTCTCAGGTCTCATGAGCGGCCCAGGGCGCCCCGGGGGCCTCGGTGCGCAGTCTGGGAACTCTGCCCCTAAAGCCTCGCGGCTTCCCCCGGGCCATCCATGAAGCAGCATTGCGTTGGAGCTCAGGGCCTCAGACTCCTCGTGCCTCTGGGGGGTGGTGCTGCACAGGTGACAAGGATCTTGTGTCCCACCTTCTTCCTCGCCTCCTCCCCTTCCCTCCCCGCTCTCTCAGGACAGGAAGGGGTGTGCTCTGTGCCCCTCCTCCCTCTGCATCTGACTCTGCCTGGGGCATGGTCTTGTGGTCCAGGCGTCCAGTGTGGGAAGGCACCTGATTGGAAGTCTCTGGGGCACCGATTCAGACAACCTTCCCCCCGTCAGCATGCTTTCCAGTCCGTGACCATGCTGCTGACACCAACAGAAGCCACTCTTGCCGTTCAGGGTTGAGGTTCCCTTTGTGGTCCTGGTGGGTGGTTCTCTACCAGCAGTGCTGAACCCTGTTGCTGCATGGGCCGGGAGCTCCCTACACCATTCTACTGGTAAGACAGGGAGCCTGGAAAGGGTGTTACAGTGCTGTACCCGCTACGTAAGAGAGGGAACCAGGTGTTCCGCACGTTCCTGTCCCGCAGGTGCAGGCCGACTGTAACCAGGTAGGCAGGGCTGTGCTTTGTTGTGTGGGTGCTTCACCCCAGGGCCCTTGCTTCTGCTGCCCCGGTTCTGACACTGCCCCTCCCCTTTACTGTGCTACTCCACCTGCCTCCCCCACCCCACCTCTCCCCCAGGGGAGCGTTCTCTACACCGTGCTCCCCCGGGGGAGCGGCCTCTGGCTGCCCTGTTCCCAGACAGGCCCTTCTTGGGCTGCCAGCCGCTGCACTGGTCCCCCTCCGCGGCCCTCGGCCAGTGCCAAGGTCTCAGTTCACTCTCACCGCAGGCCCTTTGCACCGCCATTCCCTCCTACCTGCGGCCCTGTCTTAGCTGCCCCCGTGGCTGGACGGTGCCTTTTCCAGGTCTCCCTTTACATGCTGCACCTTAGAGAGGCCGCCCTCAAGCACTCTGCCCAGAGAAAGCCCAGCCGCTCCTTTACTCCTCACAGCCCTTTAACCTTGAGCTATGCCGAGGCAGAAACCGCGTCTCCCTGTCTCCGTGGTGCTTTCTCGGCACCTGGCCCTCCTCAGGCCCAGCAGACGTGTCCCGATGAGTAAGGGCTCTCACGGACCACGGGCTTTTTTTTTTTTTTTTGAATAAAAGGAATTCATAGGGTCACCAACTCTTAATTTTGCCAAGTAAGACTTAGAAAAATTCCAGCAGACATAGATCATCAGCGTTTCATGAAAGGAAAGTTGGAAGGACATGTCTCAGAATAAAGGGCAGGTCTGTAAGTGGAATAAATGCAGCTTTCTTGAAAATGTGCTGCGCTGTCCCTTCCTCATCTCCTGGGGGACGAAACGGCACGTGTCCGTCAGCAAGCCTCCGTCCCCCCGTCACGTCCCCTTCACTAGGCCGGGGGCTCCTGGTCAGGAACCGTGTTTTGGACCCGAGCTGCCTCTGCGCACGCTGCTGCCTCTGCTTTGAGGCCCTGTGGGGCCCGATGCTTGCAGACCCGCCCAGGCGCCCTGGCTCGGCGCTTTGCAGGACCGGGCTCGCCTCCCCTGGCTCCTTGGCAACTTGCGACATTGTCTTCATCGTCTGCACGTGGAGGACGAGTTTCCCTGGACATGACCAAGGACACCGCCCCCCACTGCCGCTGCACGTCGTGGCCCTCGCTGTGTGCTTGCACGCCGAACCACTGCCGCTGGCCACCCCTGAGGACGGGGCAGGACTGGCCTCAGGCCACAGCTCAGGGACACGCGGTGTGGAGTGTCCTCTCTCTTCCGATTACTGAATTTAATTTCTCTTTCAACCCTTCAGTCCACCAGGCCACAGAAACATAATCACATTGAATTCTGGGCTTTCTAAGTGAATTTAAAGACCCCCCTGGTTCACTGCTGGGGGAGCTGAGGGCTCCGGCCCTCAGTGACTGCCGTTCCCTGGGGTCCCTGGCTGTCGCTGCAGATGGGCCATGACTGTGCTCCCTCGTCCCCATGCACAGCCTCAGCAGGGCCTGGCCCTCCTCAGCTGCTTCTGTGCCCCTCTTGTGGGGTGAAGAACCCTTCAACTGCCCCGCCCCAGCAGCCGCTCTGGGCGCAGCGGGGCTCCGGTGGAGGGACAGGGCCCAGCCCCCCGGGGGCGCACAGGCCTCTCTGGGGCACTCACATTCCCGTCACCAGGGTGGGAGGAGGCGGACCCACACTCCTGTTCTCTGCTCCACGTCCCAGCCCTTGCCCAGGACACAGATGTCCCCAGTCAGGTTAGAACAAAAGGCTACAGGACAGAGCGTAAGAGAACCTATTCCCATCCCCACGAGTGAACTTGCTGCAGGAAGAAGGTGCTGATTTGGGCTTTTGTGAGGACACCTCTAGGGGGTCTGAGGAAGGGGGAGGTGCGGTACCTCTACACTTGTATTACGTAAAACTTCCAGTCCAGAGGAAGTGCGTAGTCAGGGAGGAAGAGCGAGGAAACACAGCGATGTGACTGGAGTCGGCCGCACGTCTCAGCACCTGGCGCCCTCCTCTCGTCTCGGTCTCTGCGGGGAGCTTAGTGATGCACTAGCGGCCGTCGTAGCGCGGCGCGGCTCACGTGCACTGAGTGCTCACGCTCTGCCAGGCCGTTCTGAGAATCCTGCAGACGCTAATTTATTAAACCGTAACCCGAGCAGGCACAACTGCGCCCTCGTTTCACAGGCGAGGAAACCAGGCACAAGGTGTTTGTGTCATTTGCCTGAGGTCCGTCAGCGTGCTCACACCTGCACAGGGTGGGGTGTGTGCATGTGTGTGCGTGTGCACACATTTGTGGCCGAGACACAGCGGTGAGTGTGCTCACCAGTCTGGGTTCCTGTCCTAACTCTTCAGGAGAGTAACCATCTCTCTCTCGGTGCTCAGGGCTCGAACGCCGGATGAACGAATGAATGAATGAACGAGAAAGGCTGGAATTCTAGTTCAAGCTTTCCCGCCACTAGTGAGCAGAGTGCTGTTCCTTCTCTTCCTTCCTGGTTCACGCACCCGCCCCTACCTGAGCCTCTCACCCCCATTCACATTCCAGTCTTTTTCTAAAAACAGCTTTACCGAGACCTCGTTGACATGATAAACTGCACGTATTTAAACGTGCAACTGGAGGGGTTTGGGCCTCACCGAAGCAAGAGAGTGAACGACCCCCCCAGGAGTGTCCGGAGCCCCTGTAACTCCTGCTCTAGGTCCCCCTGCCTTCCTCCCCAGGCAACTGCTGTGCCATTTGCTGCAGCTGCGCTCAGCGTGCGTTTCCTAGTGTTTTGCATCGACGGGATCTCGCCGTCTGTGCTCTCTTTGGCCTGCCTTCGCCCCTCCGCATGGTTACTGTGCGCCTTATCCGGGCCGCGCGGACCAGCGCATCCCATTTCATCACGGAGCTGGGCTCCGCCGTGTGGCTGGGAGGCAGCTCGTCCACTCACCCGTCGGTGGGCGTTCGGGTCGCTCCCAGCGATCGCCTGTTGCCGATGAAGCCGCGGTGCGCACTTGTGTGCAGGTCTGCGTCGGGCCCGTGCTTTCCCTTCTCCCGCGTGAGCGCCGAGGAGTGGAACGGCCGGACTGTGTGGGAACTGCCGCCGCTGTCCGCAGTGGCCACCCCGTCTTCCGTTCCCACCAGTAGGGCAGGGGTCCTGCCCCTCTGCACCCTCTCCCGCCCGCCCCAGCGTCCCCCGTCCCCCGTTTCAACTGCGGCCATTCTGATAGGCGTGTCGTGGTATTGGGTCAGGCTTTAATTTGCATTTCCGAATAACTAATGATGTTCATGCACTTATTTGCCCTCTCTATATCTTCCTTGTGAAATGTCTGTTCAGCTCTTTTGTCCATTTCAAAAAATTGGTTTGTTTCTTACTGAGCTCTGAGAGCCCTTTCTTAGCAGATACCTGCTCTGCAAAGATTTCCTCTGGTCTGCAACTTCTCCTTCCAGCCTCTTAAGAGCACCTTTGGAAGAGCGGAAGTTCATTCTGATGAAGTTCAATTTACCCGTTTCTTTTTGTTCATTTGTTTTTATGGAACTTTGGTGTCATGTCTAAGCAACCTTTGCCTAACCCAAGGTCATGAATATTCGCTCCTACATCTGATAGATGTTAAACCCAGCTCTATAATCCGTTCTGAGTTACTTTTGTATGTGGGGTGAGGCTCAGTTTTCTGTTGTAGCCCAGCAGCATTTGCTGAAAGCTTGCTCCTTTCCCCACTGAATTATCTTACTCAGTTTTGCAAAAAGCTGCTCATCCCTGTAGATGGGGGTCTGTTTCTGGGCTCCGTTCTGGTCCATCGAGCTGCTTGTCTATCTCGACTTCTGCAGCTTTATAACGGTCCCGAAATCCTTTGGGTCTCGGTAGCGTCAACTCTCCAGCTTTGTTCTCCTCCCGGTGGCTGTGGCTGCTCTCGTCCTTCGCGTTGCCGCATGGATTTTAGAATCGGCTCCTGTTTCTGAAGCAGAGCCTGATGGGATTTCGAGGGGGATGGAGCCCCACGGCAGATGCCTGTCTTCCGGAGTCGTCACCTGGTGACGGTGTCTGGGTGGGACAGCACCTGCCTTCCATGAAAAGAGGGTTAGAGGTCACCGAGCACCTGGGGACGCTCTGTGCATTGACCTGGCTTAGGGAGTCAGGACGGGGCGTTTCTGGCTGAGCTGAGTCTCTGCTGAGAAGTGCAGGACCGACATTCTAACATGCTTGTGGACGTTTCCATTGCTCCTGGGCCTGTGTCAAGGCTCGGCAAAGAAACCACTTTCCTTCAGGACGTGCACGTGGCGGCTCCTTTAATCTGCCCGTGTCACCTGCCTCTGGCTTAGCGCTTTAGGTTGCACAGGGGTGACTGCATGCCCACCCGGGGTGGGGCCTCTGGTTGACCCTCTGAATGGGCCCCAGGCAGGGCTTTTCTTTCTAGAACATTCCTTTGAGGAAGAAAGAGAAGTCTTGGTAGTGTGGCCCTGTCTGGGCTGGCCATGTGTCTCTGTGTGTCCCTGGCCACAGGGTGAGCCGTGGAATCCCTCACGTCCTTGCAGGGGTGGCCGGTGCCGGGAGGAGCCATCTGAACCCTCACGGCAGGCGTCCTCGCTGCCCTCCCTCCCTTCCCCAGCCCTGCTCTCCGGGGTGGGGCTCCGAGGAAGCGCCCCGTGCATTTCGGTGGGCTGCCCCTGGGGAGAGGGAGCCGTTAAACTATCAAAATAAAAAGTCAAGCAACCTCCTTAGGCCAATAGAAAGCACTTAACTCAGACGACAGGCTGCAAAGGCAACAGATGGAATTTAAAGAATGGAGGAAAAGTTTTAAAATATTGGAATATACCTAGTCAATAATACATTAGATTTGGGATTCATAAAAAGAAATAGTGGTGAAAATCTCCCCAAATCAGTTATTATGCGGGAATTTGATGACAGGTCTCCCGGAGTGCTGGTTGTCCCGTAGGTGTGGTGTTCTGAAATACAGCCCGAGGCATATATACTGTCACATAATAAAGTATTATGAGGCCAATCCGCTGTGAGCGCCCCACTCGGCAGTTTGGAAGTAAAACCCTTTCGCCTTTACAAGGCCAAGTGACTCTTAATCCCTCCCGGGAGATTTCACGTTCAGATGTGTTCACTGCCAGCTGACAAAAGAGGCGAGTCCAGATTTTTTGCCCTGGCACCTGCAGCACAGAAATGACGGACGATGAAAATATATTTAATTATCATTCCGCGCCACGTCTCTGTCAGCTCTGTCGCAGGGCTGCAGCTGTCGGCACGCACTTTATTTTAAAGTCAGCGTGCTTATCTGTAGCGAAGGCTGCTCTCTCCGAGTAAATTGACTTGTGGGAGGAAGGGGCCTGCGAGGTCTGGATCCAGCTGAGCAAACGCAGATCTGTATTCCGTGCGCCTGCTTTAATTGTCGAGTCCGCCCCACATCACATCAGCCCAGGGATTTGGCTTTTGTAAAGAAAACATTTGCAAGAAGCAAACTTCTCCGTGGCCTTCCTGAGCCCAAGTGAATGGGTTTCCTTCCCTCACTGTGAAGGGCCGGCCGGCAGTGGCTGCCCACGTCTCTGCCCGAAGCCTGGGGCTCAGGGTTGGTTGCATCTCCGAGGGGAGGACCCTCCTGGGGCCCTGGTTGGACCCTCTCCTTCACCAGAGGGGACCCCACGGAGATTAGAGGGCAGGCTCGGGGGCTCGGAGGGGAGGGCTCTGGGGTGGAGCCTCCGTGCCCTTGGGACTTGTGGCTGTGAGAGGACCAAGGGCCGGGGCGATGAGCCTGACCCCACGGACTTGTCCTCCTGTTTGCCTTCTCTTGGAACCTTCTGGAAAAGAAAACCTGGGCAGAGCGCCCGACGAGGGTGGAGAGTCAGATTTCGTGGCAGGAGGACTGTGGCTTGGCTGTAGGGAGCCTGTGCCGTTAGCTCACACCTAAGGGGACGCTGTTCTCAAGAAAAGTGGCCAGATCATAGGCAGTATCTGCTGTGCAATTTCCCTGCCGCATCTCTTATCAGGAGAAGCCACTATGCGGTGGGATTTAGTACAAAGCGATGGAATTTCCACCAAAAGTAAAATAGAATAATGGGCTTAGCAGCTGAGATACAGGGAGTGGTGACGCTGAGAGTCCCTGAGGGTGCTGCTGGGGTGGGCGGCGGCCAAGCGGGTGCCTGCGGAGGGGGCGGCGGGGGTGAGGTTTCTGTGAATGTGAGCTGGCACGGGGAGGGGCTCATTTCCCCTGACCTTCTCTCCCGTGAATAAGGAGGCGAGATTGCATCTGCTGAGCCTGCAGACCGGAGGCTGGGGAGGAAGCGGAGCTCTGGCTTATGGATTTGGGCTGTGAGCAGGGCGCGCAGCCGCCGAGCTTTCCGCCTATCGATCTGATGTTGCCTGCGAGCTAGAGTGACTCCCACCCCATCCCCCATCAGCATCATCACCATCCCCTCGTCGTCATCCCCGTCACCCCACCACCATCATCGCCATCGTCATCGCCATGATCACCATCGTCATCACTGTTGCCACTTGTCACGGGCCAGACTAAGTCTTTGTAAACTCGTCATCTCCTCGTATCTCAGGAGGCAGATACTATTCTGTTTATTTTGCAGATGGGAAAACGAAGGTGAGTTTTCTCATCTGTAAGCTGAGGTAGGTTGAGGTGAGGAGGAGAGGCAGGACTGAGGCCAGGTCCCGGGGCCCAGTCTCACGACTGCCCCTCCCCGTTTAGTAGCTTTAGACCCATGTGTTCAGTTGTACAGGACAAAGGGAGGAGAGAGAAAGCCAGCTCCACTCTTTTCGAGGAAAAGCTGGAGGACGTTGACAGTGTTGAGTTTGGAGGCTGACGCTTGGGGATTCTGGCTCCCTTGGGGCTGATGCCCCTCAGCTCTGGGACTAGGGCCCACGAGAGAAGGCTGGCTGGGGGCGTGCAGAGCTGTGAGGGGACACAGCGGGGCTGCCGTGCGGTCCGGGCCCCAGGAACCTGGGAGAGTCGCAGCCGCTGGGGGGAGCCCGGGGGAGTGCAGCCCTCGCTGCCGGAGTGGGGCAGGGACGGGTCTCCGGAGGCTCGGCTGGCGGGCCGAGTGCACAGACACCGACCGTGCTGTCCTTCCAGGTCTCCCGAGCGGCCACTGCCTTCCCTCCCGGGCAGTGTGGTGCCACCCTGCCCCTGCCGGGCGTTTGTCCTGTGGGTGTCGCACACTCTGATCCCACTCCGGCCTGGCCACACGGCCGCCAGGAGGCCTGACCTCTGTGTTTCTGGCTTTTTGTGACCTCCTCTGTCACCTGTGGCCCATGGGGGCTCTGGGTTTGAGGCGGGACTGCAGTGTTGGCTGACTGAGATGGTGACTTCATGGCCGAGTGACCTGGACACATGACAGGGTCGCAGAGCACAGAGGACACGCGTTCTCCCGCGCTGTCTGCAGCTCCACCCTGACAGTGGGTCGTGGGGTTCACACCAGCTCCCCACAGCCCCTGGGCCTGACCCATCTGAGTCTCTCTGAGAACAGCTTCCAGCAAGTATTTGTTAAGTGTCTGCTGTACACCAGGCTTGGGGGAACTCGGGGACCATGGTGGCTCGTAGGACTGTCCCCACGTTCACACGCGTTGTTGCCAGGCCGTGGAGCTGTCGGGACTTGAGGCTGTAGCAAGAGGAGCAGGCGTTCCCGCTGGGCTTGTGTTGAAGGTCGAAAAGACGGGACACGCCATGACTAGCTCATCAGGGTAACTGTGGGCAAGAAATTAATACCGATTTCATTTCCGAGCGAGGCTGATGACTCTCCTTCCCACACTAATTTTTATTAAGCATTTTATGTATCATTCCAAAGCCGCAGAGGACGCAGAGGCAGTTTAGACACATTGTGGGTTGTGCGTTTTGTGATTACCATGTGGCCTCTGTCCAGAAAGTAGAACAAATAAACACGATTGCTTTCCAGTAGAAGGGGGGCCCCGTGGCGGTGCGTGGATGGGTGTCGGAGCCCCCAGCACCGCCCACGGTCGGGGCTCGGGACCCAGAGCCGCCCCAGGCACGGGAAAGCAGCGGTGGCCGGCCTCGGCGCTCAGCCCCTTCCCTGTGGGAAGTCCCCCCCTCTGGGCTCTCTGCTGCTGGGCCAGGACGCATCACTCAGGCCCGTCCCGCTGCTCCTGTGAGCCCTCAGGGAAGCCCTCCGTACCCGCCCACATTGAAGTCAGCCTCGGTCACTCTGTCACAGTACGAGGTTTCCTGTTCATTACATCACTTCTTTACTCTCTGAGGGTTCAGCTGAGCATCGTCTCCTCCCTTCCTGTAAGCTCCCCGGGATCAGGGACCTTATCTGCTTGTCTTGGAGTCTCTGGCAACTACAATGGCGCACGGCACATAGTAGGCATGCTGCAAGCATTTATGAACGAACGAGCGAATGAACGGGTGAAAGTCTCCTCCCCTAGACCGTGAGCTCCTCGAGGGCACGGGCAGCCCCTCCTTGGCCGCGTGGCCAGCGCTGTGCATCCCGGTGCCTCGAACTGTCCAACCCGAGAGCTGGGACCTGGGCTGGGTTAGGGCTGCGGATGGTTAAGTGTAAAGAGACGGGCCCCAGGGGAGCCGACAGTCTGAAATGAGCTGCAGTCCCAGGGCTTGACAGGCCATAGAAGCGGGCGTGCTGCTGGGACGCGGGTCATGGTGGGGAAGACAAGAAGGCCACGGCAGGTGTCTACTCTGCAGGCGTCGTCATCGCTTTCGTCTCTTTCGTCCCCACTTCTTCCCATGCCAGGGCCGGCCCTGCCCCAGCTGTGTGTGGGGCGTCCTGACCCACGGGCGCCGTGCTGGTCTCGTTTTCCCCAGGAGGGGCCCGCACAGCCAGGCGAGCAGGGCAGGGCCAGTTCCCCGCTGCCTCTCCGGGCACAGCCCCCCACCCCGGGGCTCTCACAACTGCAGGGGCTCCCAGCAGCGACTCCTGATCGGCTTCAGTTGCTCACGGCCACTGGGCACTGTTGATGCTCTTGAAGTCGAGGACACCATTGGGAGACTGTGGTGTCGCCGAGAGAAGGATGCCTAGCAACCCCCAGGTCCTAGATCGCACAGGGTCCCGGCTCTGCAGCAGCTTGTCCCTGATCTGAGTCCCTTGGGTGGATGCCAGTGTGCCCACTCATGACCCAGAAAGTACGGGGACATGGTACCTTCCTTGGCTCCCCCCGAAACTGCCCCTGGCATGGATTTGGGTGCAGGTGGTTCGTTTGGGAGCTGATACAGTAGGTTCTGTGAGCAGTTAGCACGTGGGCTCAGACAGGGCAGCAGCACGGCACGGAGTGGTCCCTCGGGGGGTGGGTGGAGGGGTTGAGCCGGGACCTCGATCCACCAGCTCCTCTCCCTCAGGGGCTGAGGGTCACTTCTGGGCGCTGGTGGCCCAGCAGTTCTGAGCAGTCCTGCAGAATGACTGTGCCTGACAGCAGTGGTCAGGTGCTCAGAGACGCCTGGACCGGGGTGGGGGGCGATGCAGGCAGGCCAGCCCGCTCTGTAACCTTGTCCAGCCAGCTAGTGCCCGGGATGGGCCAGAAGCCAGGTGTGGCCACTCAGGCACAACCAGGGCTTCTTTCCAGGACTCCAGAAGGAGAGGTGGGAGGCTCTGGGCTTGTAAATTCAGCCACCGAAGTCCAAGAGGAATGTGTCCGTGACGGGCGGCAGAGGCCACTGGCCTTGCTGGATGAGCGCAGCCCCGGGGCCGAGGGCTGAGCTGGGGCTGAGCTGCCGTCTCTCTCGGGGGCAGCCTTGCCCAGCGGGGTTCGGTGCCGGGGCCTGTGCCCCCAGCCGCCTCACGGGCTACCCGCAAGCCTGCCTTAAGCCCCGATTCTCTTCCCACCTCTTTTGAAATCTCACTTTACAAATGGTTTCCTGCACGTTACAAGTGCTGTTCGCCGCGCTTGCTCCCAGTTTCCTAATTGGCCCGTACAACACCCCCTGTTCGGAATTTTTAATCAGCTGTGGCAGGCTGCCCCAGCAATTTAAATAAAAAGTATATAAATGAATTTAGTATTTTAATATTACAGTGACATTAGCCTTATATATGTACTTAGCAATTTCGTGCAGCATGACAATTTTACAAACTATTCCTCTTCATTTGGCTGGTGGATAAACCCTGCAGGGAAAGCCGTGGGGTCTCTGTGCAACCAGCAGAGCAGGGGGTGTGCTCAGGGCGGGGTGGGGGTACCACCTGCAGGCCCCGCTGGTCCTGTCCCCTGAGGCCCAGCAGCCTGGGGCAGTCCTTTTCCCCAGCAATGCCGGCTGCCGTGCCTGGCCCTCCCAAGGCTGCCCCGGGCAGGGTCTGAATGTGCTGGTAGGCGGGACCTCCTTGGACACACCTCGACTCAGAGTGGTGTCAGCGGGCTGGACCCTGCCAGGGATGCCACCAGCACGCACCTGGGAGCCTGCTCTGTGTGAGCCAGGTATGAGACGGTGCCTCCGGGCAGAATGACCACATTAATAAAAGGGGACCCACCTGCCCAGCTTCCAGTAATTGCTATTGAGGGTCTCCAATGTGCCAGGCAAAGGGCTGACCACTCTATCGGCATGATTCATTGTCAAGGTCACGGTGACCTGCCCGTGGCTGGTCCGTCCTCAGGTCACTTGACCCATGAACAGCATTTGACACAGCAGATCCCTCCCTCCTTCCTGGAGCAGCCCACCTGGCCCCGGGGCTCCCACGCCCCCCCTGGGGGCCATGCCGATCCAGAGGTGAATGAAGGAGAGGCTCTGGGTCCTCACGTGCAGTGACGCCCCACTCCAGAGGGCAGGGAAGTGCGGCCCTCAGGGGCCGCCATGGGGTGTGGACGCTGCCAGTGACGTCCAGCCTCCTAGCGCCCTTTCCAGCCTCTGCCCTTGCCTCTGTGCCGGCTCGTCTCAACGTGGCGGCCGGGGGGGGCGGTTTCAGACGCGGTCTGTAACTGAGGTAAAGCACACGCGTGTGGCGCAGAACGGACCGTCGCCCGTTTCGGAGTGTCCCTTCCCGTAGTCTTGCAGCCCCCGCCGCCACCCTCCCACCCCAGGATGCACTCCACTGGCCCCCGGCGCCCGCCATCCTGCTTTCTGTCTCTGCGGCTTTGACTCCCCCAGGGACCTCGTGTAACTGGGATTGTACTGTTTGTCCTTCTGTGTCCGGCCGGCCTCACTGAGCACCACGTCCTCCGGTCCATCCACGTTGGAGCACGTGACAGGATTTCCTTCCTTTTTAAGGCTGGGTAACATTCCTTTGTGTGGATGGGCCACATTTTGTTTTTTCACTCACCTGTCGACGACACGGGCTATCCCACCTGTTGGCGACTGTGAATATTGTTCTGCGAACATGGGTGTACAGGTGCAAAGCGATTCTTCTAAAACCCAAGTCACCATGACAGTCCCCTGCCCACCCGTGGCCTCATCTCTCTCCCAGAAGCCCCAGTCCTTCCGACGGCCCGAGGACCTGTCCATCTGGCCCGTTCGCCCACCCTCAGGGTGCACTCCCCTGGAGCCACGCTGAGCCCCCCCCCCGCCGCCCCCTGCAGATACACTCGCTCCTGCCTTTGGGCACAGACCCGGGCTGTGCGCTCATTCCCTCTGCCCCGACGCCATTCCCCGGGAGCGTGGCTGTCTCCCCCACCTCCCTCCAGTCTTTGTTCCCAGGATGACGCCTGCCTCCCCACCCAGGTCACCGTGCGTCGTCCTGCCCTCCGCACTTCAGCGCAGTATGAACTTCAGCATAGCACGTCGTTTAACTTTCCCTGGCCGCCCCCCGCCCTTGGACGGCAAGGGTCCTTTCTGTTTTGCTCTCTGCTGTGTCCCGAGCACCAAGGGCAGCGGTTTCCGAGCTTCTTCATCTCACGGCACTTAAACTAATCACCAAACTCTGCGGCACACCGAAAAGTATTGTATTTTTTGCTGATCTGACAAAAAATAGGTATGATTTTTGATGTGTTCACACTGACGGCTCTGGTTGTGTTGGCTCTTATCATTTTTTTATCTGACAGGCTAAGGGAAAGGAGCTCAGTGCCCCCAACTAAATAGTCAGGGGTCGCGTGTTTTAAAAATGCTTGTGGTCGCGAGTTGCTGACCTGGAGCGTGCTTGGTGCAGAGTCGTTACTCAATAAATATGTCGAACGTGCCAATACAGTGAATGTATTGAATGGGCACGATTCCCTCGGTAACAGCTTTATTGTGACACAGTCCACCCCTTGCAGTGTACGCCTCAGCGGGTTTGGTACAGTCACTGAGCTGTGAGGCCGTCCCCACGGCCAATTTTTGAGCATTTTCCTTACCCCGAAAGAAAGCCAGTCTCTCCGTTCCTGGGCAGCCGGCGATCTATTTGCCGTCTCCACAGGTCATCCTACTCTGGACGTTTCATAGAAAGGGAGTCCTATGTGGTCTTTTGTGTCTGGCTTCTTCCCCTTAGCATCGTGTTTTCAGGATGTATCCACGCTGTTGTCTGTGTCAGTAACTCACTACTTTTTACGGCGGGATAATACTCCATTATGTGGGTATATCGTACTCTGTTTATTGCTCATCAGCGGACAGACAGTCGGCTGTTTCCACTTTGGGGCTGGAATAATGCTGCTGGCAACATGCACGACAGTCCCCTTTGTGTGCGCTTGTGTTTTCGCTTCTCTCGGTGTCCACCCCAGCGTGGAGTCGCCGGGCCACGTGGTAACGCTGTGTTTAACCCTTCCGGAGCTGCCAGCCGGCCTCCCACCGGCTGGCGGGAGAGCTCCCGTTCCTCCACAGCCTCGCCCGCCGCGCCTCGCTCTCGCTTTCAGCCCCCCACTGGGTGCGAGGGGGCGTCCCGTGGGGGGTTGACCTGTGTGTCGATGACCAAGGATTTGGGGTATCTTCCATCTGTATATTTGTATATCTTCCATTGCTTATCCTTATTTTTTTGGGGGGGAATGTCTATTCCGATCTTTTGCTCATTTTTTAATTGAGTTATTTGTTTCTTATTGATTTTTAATCAATAATAGTTCTTAAGTTCTTAATAATAGTTCTTAATAATCAATAATAGTTGTAAGAGTTCTTTCTATTCTAGTTATAAGTTCTTTATCAGATATATGATTTGAAACATTTTCTCCTATTCTGTCATTTTACTTTCTTTTTTTAAAGGTTTTATTTATTTTTAGAGAGAGGGGAAGGAGAGGGGAGGAGAAAGAGGGAAAGAAACATCAATGTGGTTGCCTCTCACATGCCCCCTACTGGGGACCTGGCCTGCAACCCAGGCATGTGCCCTGACTGGGAATCGAACCAGCGACTCTTTGATTCACAGGCTGGCACTCAATCCACTGAGCTACACCAGCCAGGGCTTGATGGTGTTTTTTAAAGCATAAATGTTTTAAATTTTGATGAAGTCCAATTTATTTATTTTTTCTTTGATTCTTTGTGCTTATGATGTCATATATCAGAAACCATTGCCAAATACAAACTCACAAAGATTTATCTGTATGTTTTCTTCTAAGAGTTTTATAGTTTTACCTCTTACATTTAGGTCTCTGATCCCTTTTGAGTTATTTTTGCATATGGTGTGAGGTAGGGGCTCAACTTCATTCTTTTCTGGCTACCCACTTGTCCCAGTGCTATTTGTTGCAAAGGCTGTTCTTCCCCCCATTAAATGTTGTGCCCTAAACGAGAGGGTTTATTTCTGAACTCTCCGTCCCAGTTGATTGATCTGGGTATCTGTCTTTATGCCAGTAACACACTGTCTTGATCGCTATAATCTGGGGTGAATTTTGAAACTGGGAAGTGTGAGGCCCAACTTTGTTCTGCTCGAGGCCCCTGCATTTCCGTCCGCATTTTAGAGTCAGCCTGTCAGTTTCTGCAAAGTAGTCGGATGGGATTTTGGTAGAGATTGTGTTGAATTTGTAGACCAATTTGGGGGAATAATGTCATCTTAACAGTATTAATTCTTCTGAACTATGAACATAGGATGTTTTCCCACTAATTTAGATTTTCTTTAATTTCTTGGAGTGATGTTTTGTAGTTTTCAGAGTATAGGGTTTTCACTATTTTTATTTTTTGTTTGTTTTAAAAGATTATTTATTTTTAGGGAGGAGTAGGGTGGGGGGAGAAAGAGGCAGAGAAACATGAACGTTAGAGAGAAACATCGATTTGTTGCCTCTCGTACGTGCCCTGACCGGGGCCCGAACCCACAACCCAGGCGTGCGCCCTGGCTGGGGATCGACCTGGCGACCCTTTGGTTTGTGGCATGATGCCTAGCCCACTGAGCCACACCAGTCAGGGCTAACTATTTTTGTTCAGTTTATTTCTAAATATTCTATTTTTTTTTGATGCCATTATAAGTGGGATCATTTTCCTATTTACATTTTTGAACTTGTTCATTACAAGTGTATGGGAATGCAGTTGACTTTTATACACTGCTCTCGTATCCTGCAACCTTGCTGAGCTTGTAGTTCTAATAGTTTTCTGTGTGTGAGTGTGTAGATTTCTTAGGATTTTCTCATAAGATCATCACATCTGCGAATAAAGATAGTTTTACTTCTTCCTTTCCAATCCGGGTGCCTTTTATTTTGTTTTATTTATTTTATTTTACATTGCTTTTATATTATATTACTTATATTATATTATATTTTATTTTTTTCTAGTTTTCCTGGCTAGAACCTCAAGTACAATGGTGAATAGAAGGAATAAATGATTTAATTAATCCTTACATTATTCCAGGAAAGTAATCCCAATTTTTATTCCCATCTGACAGGTAGGCACACTGGAGCTTCGAGAAGTTGAGTCGGATGTCCGAGGACACACGCTAGCAGGGGACAGGGCCGTGGGGCAGCCCGGAGCTGCCGCCTGCCGTTCCCTTGCCAGAGTGCTGCTTCCTCTCTGAGCTGGGCCCTCTCTACAACATGGGAGCTTGGCAGAGGGGCCCCGGCCAGGTGGCTGGCGACACTCAGGGTTTGACAGCAAGTTCCGGGAGCCTTGCCAGCAGCACTGCGCGCCCCTCGGTGTGGTTGGGTGGCCCCCATACGCACGCGTCGGCACGAGCAGCCTGTGACACCCGTACATTCTGCTGGGGCACATCCTCTTTGGTGTCTCGTTCCCTCCTCTAGCCCCGCGTCATATACGAAGGGTCAGTCTTACTGTCCCCGTTTTACTGATGAGGGATTGGCGCTCACAGAGGCTGAGGCGTGGCCTCTGGGAGACGTTGGCAGGGGACAGATGGGGTAGGGGGTCGTGTGGATCGAACATGTCCTATCCGCTGGATACTTTACCTACAACCTTGTACTTAATCCTCACTCAACATCCCTGTCCCTTTGCTGCCGCTCAGGAAGTTGGTGGCTGCTCTCTGCTTGGCCATTGGCCATGACCTCCAGGACACCAAGTAGCATGTCCGTGCACGCAGCTCATCATTGGCAAACCCTGGCTCTGGCCTCACCCGCTCCTGCTGTCCCTGTGCCACGAGGCTGGAGGTGATTAAGGAATTTAATTGAAGGGAAACGAAAATGGAAAAAGATTGATCCCCAGAAGGCAAACCTTGCCAGATTCTGTCACTCCCTGGGACCTGTCCTCTTGCTGCGTCACTCCCCACTTTGCTTTAGCTGCTATCGAGAGAGGCTGAGCAATGGTCCAGGGAAAAGCAGAAACCTGTTCACACAAACCCCTGCCTTTCCAGGGAGCAGTTTGACTAATCCAGTGCCTGTGACTAATCCACTCCCTGGCTTGCTCTTTAGAGCTGGCGGTTGATTGAAGTGGGTCAGATCGGTCCCATTTCACCCCCCAGCCTGGGTGTTCCCCGGGGACACAGGTGAGGGAGGCAGCACCAGTGCGCCGGCGCCTGGCGGCTCTGAGGGTCTACACCGCCTGTCTCAATTCTCAGGGCCGGGGCCGGATCCCATGTGGACGCAGCAGCCTCTTCCGCGGACATCCCGGGCGATTCCATGGGGAGGCCCAGGGCAGTGCCACACGCTGTCGGGAC
>CM052542.1:2858763-2881294 GCA_028533065.1 Trachops cirrhosus
ACCCACCCATCCACCCTCTCATCCACCCTCTCATCCATCCAACCAACCATCTACCCATTCACCCATCTGTCTGTCCATCTTTCCATCCATCCATCCACCCCTCCATCCATCCATCCACTCATTTACCCATCCATCCATCCATCCATCCATCCATCCATCCTCCCTCTCATCCACCCAACCAACCATCCACCCATCCACCCATCTGTCTGTCCATCTTTCCATCCATCCATCCACCCCTCCATCCATCCATCTACTCATTTACCCATCTATCCATCCTTCCTTCCATCCATCCATCCATCCATCCATCCACTCATTTATCCATCCATCCATCCATCCATCCATCCGTTACTGAATGCTAGCTTTGCTTCTTACTGTGTGCATTTGCATCTTACTGTGTGTGTCACTTACCCTCCCTGAGCTGTGGCCTTCTCATCTCTACAGTTGGGAACTACTGACTGCAAGGTGTGCCTCGCCCACTGTGGGGTATAGTTTAATGGTGGGAGTGCTTTGTGAACTCTGGGGCGCTGGGCACACGGGCAGCATGCCACACAAACTGTGAGGGGCCAGTGGCACTGTGTCTGGCCTGGCTTCCCTGCCCCCACAGCACCTTGCCGCTCCCTTGAGCCCAACCCCCGTAAGCCCTCCACCCCAGCCTCTGTCCCCTGGGTCCCTACTTGTCAGCCTGCTGTCCGTACCCTCCAGTGCCTTCTGTCTAGGGCCACAGTCATGCAGAAAGGGAAAACAGAATACTGGACTGTTCAGATATTTCTGGCTTTAAATGGGGGGAAAATGGTGAAGAGTTTTCTTTGGGAAGAAATAATACTTAAATATTTGTTTTACCACGATCAATCCCAGTTGTGAAAACAAGGGTCCATTGCAGGGAATTTGGGAATACAGAAAAGAACTGAGAGAAAAATGGGGGTCACCCCAGACCTCACGGCGAGAGGTCGCAGGTCGTGGGCTGTTGCCTCCTAGTCCTGTTCTGCCTGTTCCAGCAGGTGTTTGTTCTGCTTCATTTCATGAAATTGGGATCATAGATTTGACAGCTTCCTTTTTCAGTTAACAGCATACCGTGAGCGTTCCTCCTGCCATTAAGTATCTGTTGCAGAAGTGGTCTTTCACGGCTGCCTAATAACCCTCTTGTGGCGTTCCCGTCACTTTCTCTCCACGTCGCTGTTCTAGCTTCAAGGAATTTGGTGTATAGTCAGCCCCTTTGTGCAATCTAGCCAGTCTGCGAGAGAGAAGATTCTAGAAACTTTAGAGACCATTTCCCCCTCACCATGCACATCTCCGACTGGGCAGACCTGGAAGAGCGTGGAGGGCCCGGGTCCAACCCAGGGAACCGGCCGTGACCACAGTGGTCTGTGCTGTGTGACTCTGCTCTCGCGGTCCCACCCTGCTCGCGCCCCTCTCAGCCCCGGTCGGGGAGGCACTCTGAGGCTGTGGCTTCGCAGAGCCGCGTGCCCGGAGCACCAGATCCGACCCAGCGACAAGTCCTTCCTGGCTCGTGGCTGGCTGGCTTGGGACCTCAGCCCAGGCCCTCGGGGAGCCAGCCTGCCCCGGAATTTCCCATGTCCCTGACCTTGGAATCCACCTCCCTGTCACCTCTCTGTGCCTAGTCTGCTTTGATTGAGGAACTCTCCAATACAAGATGGAAAAAACCAAGGGTATGAAAGTCACTGCACTTTATAGCCTTTTAAGGGCCTTTTAAAAACAACGTTCATTTTTTCCCTTTTTTTTATGAGCTTTTTGGTACACACAGCACATAACCCCACATAAAACGGCTGAGCATTATGCTGGTGTAGAAACCCCGCGTCGATGTGAAGGTCTGTGGAGTAATGGGCTGGCTTCTGGAGCTGGGGGTGACGTCGCAGGCCTCTAGTCCTAGGAGGGTGTGGATTCCAGAGCAGGCGCCCTTGCTGACCCCGGGGGCAGGGCTTGGTGGTTGGGGCCTCGGAGCAGGAGGCTCAACCCCTTCCTGGGCAATGAGGCTGCCGCGCCTCTGACCCTGACCTCCAGCATCAGCTGCACGTGCTGTTTTGTCCTTGGCCCCGTGGTCCTCGTTTCATGGAAAATTTGCTTTGTTTTCGTCAGCCAGCCTGGGAAAGCTGGTCCCAAGGTGTGGTGTTTACCCTCACGAGCACCCAGTGCAGGTTAGAACTCGCCTGCTGCTCCAGGACAGGGGGCGGGGCATGGGTGGGGGCTCTGGTTTATTTCTCTTCCAAATCATACCTCTTCCATCCCCCCAAACCAAAGCATGGTCCCTATTGTCCCACAAGTTCCAATATGTCATTGTCCAAAGGATCTCTCGGATGACATCTCAAACCCTCAGGTAGCACACAATTATTCAGATCTTGAGGTCTGAGTTATGCTTTGCAGAATAGGAACAGGAGTTCCTGTTTATGGCGTGGTCACTTTGTCCAGGCTCATGTCTGGGACAGGGTGGCCCACTGGTGGGGCCTCTACCAGTGAGACCACAAGAGTATCAGAGAGCTTTAGTCGCTTGCCCAAGGCCACACACGGGACGTAGGCCTGGAGTAGGCCCCGTGAGAGATGAGCAGCTTTAGAAGCCTGGCCAGGAGCAGGGAGCACCAGCGGGCGCTCGCCTCGGAGCATGTCAGGGCTGGCCGAGACTCTGCCACTTCCTTGGACACGTCCTCCCCTCCTGGCCTGTGGCAGGGGCTCCTGGGCCAGGGGGTTGGTGGAGAGCTGGGCCCTGACTTCTCTCGGGGTGCGCGGGCCCCCTCTCCAGGTCACTGCGTCCTTCCTCCTCCGTCAGAAGGGCTTCGTGTGTATTGATTGCTGCCTCCGACCTTCAGTTTTCTCTGCAGCTCCGGTGGTCTGGAAACGTCATCCCTTTTCCCAATCAGCCCAGCTAACCACGGCCAGGGCTTCAGGTGAGGGGGTGTACCAGGGGGCATGCCTGGAGGTCCTCGGGAACCCCCAAGGGATAGAGGACGGCTGTCTGCCGCCACCTCACCACCTCTTTCCTCACTCCCTCTGCCTCGGGGTCGAAGGTGCCCGTGCCTTCACGTGTTAGCGGTTCAGAGCCAGACCTGGGGTCGGGGAGGGGACTCCTCCTTGTGCGCAGCCCAAAGGCCAGGTGCACAGATGAGCCCTGGATGGAGCCGGGGCTCCCGGTCAGGTGGACCCGGGCGGAGGCCCGGCCTGGTGGCCCCAGATGGGAAGCGCACTGCGCTGGGGAGATAAAAGCACCTGGGGCTGACCTGGCCCAGCGTGGTGGCACTCGGGGTTTAATCATCGGACTGTGGCTGGGGAGTGGGACCTGGACCACACCTGCGTTCCCACCCCTCGCTCCTCGTCTGTTTTGCTGCCTGGGGGAGAGGCGGTTTGGACTGGGTGGGGCTTGGCTGCCAGGAGTGTGGGGTCTGGCCTGGGCCCTGCCGGAAGGCTGCAAGAGAAAACTCAGATCGCTCAGAGGGATTTTCTCTGTAACCCTCCAGGCGCGGCTGCGGGAGGCTCTGGGTCCCAGGAAGTGCGTCCCTGCAGAGGTGGCTCCCTCATTTTCTGTGGGGGAAGGCGCTGTAGCAGGCCCTCACCGGGCAGCCGGCGCTCAGCTCTTCCTCCGAGCAGACGTGGCCTGAGCGTCTCCTCTCTTCCAGGCGCACTGCCCGGGACTCCCCCGTCCTTGAGCCCAGAACCATCCTGGGGTTCTGCTGAGTTCTGGCCCTGGAGCCCCCTCAGTGCCTTGGGCCCTAGTAGGGATTTGGGAGGCAGGGATACTCTGCCCCTCACGTCCGCCAGGTGCTTACTTAGGGGCATGCCACGTGCTTGAAGTTCACGGTGAACCTGAAGGTCTTGGGGGTCTGGGGGGTGTTCCCAGGGTCCCGGGTGTCATCCCTCCCACTGCCCTGTGGTTTGTCAGCCCTGTCTTTGTCTGGTCCCCTTCACCCTCTTGTTTACCATTCCCTGTTAACAACAGTAATTACAGTACAGTCGTGAGATGAAAACATGACTAAATTATGACACTGCTTGTGTAACAATCTCTTAAAACCGACTCAGAAGGCAACAGCTGCACAATTAGGCTATAAATTCTGTGGAATGAACTTGTTGGTGGCAACGGTACCTGTGTGGCAGTCGTGCGAACGATAACTAGGCTTAATGGGCTTGCGAGGGAGCGCCGCGGATGGCCTCGTCGGGAAGGAGGCCGAGTTCTTTGTCGGGAGCCCCTCGTGCTCTTACAGAGACAAGGGGCTCAGTGCGGGCCCATTACCCCTCTGCCTGTCGGGGCTGCGGCGGCAGGTCGTCCGTCCGACAGGCTGCGGCGGCAGGTCGTCCGTCCGACAGGCTGACGTCAGGGATTCTCTCCCGCCTGCAGGTGTGGCCTTGTCAGAGCCCCACACGGAGCCCTGGCCGCCAGTCTGGGCCGCGTGGCCTTTGAGGGGCCCCGGGGAGCGCCTGCAGCCTCCCTGGATGGGCTAGCGAGGCCCGCCGCTCCTAAGCTTACCGGGACACTAAACCACCGGGTCCCTGGGGCCGCAGGCACCTCGGATGAGGGTCTGGGAGCCGGAAGGCCACACGGTTCAGTGGGGGTGATGGAGGCGTTCTTCCAGTTTGCCAAGAAGGGTGAAGACTGAGCGGTGGTGGAAAGTGTCTTTGCCTCACCCGCTCTGACAAAGGTTGGCAACCTGACTCAGTGACGCTGTCCCGGGGGCCCTGCCACCTGTGTCCGCCCCGCCTGCAGCAGCACAGCCGCCTCCTGCTGCTGCCAGCAGCTCTGACTCAGGAGTCCGACAGGCTCTCATGGGGCTAAAATTAAGGTGTGGGCGGGGCAGCTTCCAGAGTTGCGAGCAGTCCTTGGCTCGTGGGCCCTCCTTCCATCCCCAAGGCCAGCGATGGCGGGGGGAGCCATCTTGTTCACGTCCTCTCTCCCCGACCCTCTCTTCTGCATCCTCTCTTAAGGATCTGTGCGATTGCACAGCGCAGCCTTAATTCCCACGTAATATAATACATGCACGACAGGACATCTTTAGGGGGATGTTATTCTCCCCAGCAGAGGCAGGCGGAGTGCAGGGCCTTCGGCCAGTTGGACCGTTGTAACCTCTGAGCTGGGCACAGGCAGAGCTTGGACCTAAGGAAGGATTGCTGAGATGATGGACTTGCAGGAAGTCAGAGTGAGAAGAAAGTGTGGCTGGGTCACCTGCGTGGCGTGTCTGTACAGGGGACAGCCGACGTGCCCCCAGAACCCCTCTCAGAGAAGGGTGTGGAGGTGCGCACCCACAGCCCAGGAGCAGACGTGGCCCCCAGCATCAAGGACGGTGCCGGTTCTTCCAGGATGAAAGCATCCGTGGCAGCACGCCCTCCTGGACCACCTCCGCAGGGAGGGTGCATGTCCGGAAGCCGGCCCTAAAAGGTTCAGCTCAGCGGTAACAACTTTCCAACTAAGTGACCACCACGCAGATCCCAGACGCGGCACAGACCCACTGGCAGGAGCCCTGGTGCGGCCTTGTGAGGCTTTCACCGTTCCGGGCCTGCAAGTCCCTGCGCCCGCAGCCTCGGACCGGCGCACTGCCTCCCCCTCTCCGGCCCCATCCTGGCCTCTCGGACAGCTTTCGAGGTGATTTGCAGGCATCTCCCTGGACCTGTCCGCACAACAGATTTCTGGAGCGTGTCCTCGGGGACCTCCAGCTCCAGGCTTATTACTGAAGTCCTTCACCCAGAAAATCTGTTGACGGAACCATTCTCTCTGAACTGCAAGCAAATTGGGAAATTTGAATGTGATGCAATAAGCCTGCAATAAAACAGAGCCTCCAGGACGTACACGGACCGCGGCTCCTCCTGGCCCGCGCCCACCGCGCGCCTCTGCAGCTCCCCGCGCCGTCAGCCTCCAGGGTGGCCACGCACAGTATTTATTTTTTTTAATTAAGCTGCGAGGCTGTGTGCTCACCCTCCACAGATGCTTTATACAGCCCGGCCTTACAAGTTGCTGAAAGTTTTTATTTTTTTTTTTAGCGGATAGTAAAATTAAGCAGTTATTAGTATTCACGAAAAATGCTCGTGGCAGGCTTTGCACACGTAATGAGAAGCCACCTGCAGTTCAAAGCAGTACTTGATAATGCTGTAATTAGATTTGAGATGCAAAAAAGCTCATTAAAATTAAATAACATATTTGTCACTGTTTTAAGAGGTACAGATTGCCTAGAACCATGCTGGTCTCTTGACCTTGAGTATTTTGGCGGAGTCCTTGCTGCCAACAATTGGAAAATAACATCAGCAATTCTGCAGTGAGTCCTGAAAACGTGTTCCTCCTCGGCTCCGTCTGTGTCGAAAAAATTATGTAGATATCCACGGGAAATCACGGATTTGTGTACAGTGCGCTCCAGGAGGGCAGGGTGGCCAGAGCGCGCCCTCTCCCAACAGCAGCCCTGATGCCGCTGGCGGGAGATGACGTGCCTGGGGGAGGCAGGGGGAGGCCAGCGAGTGGGGGGGCACACGCCGCGGTGGGGTGTATCGGAAGCAGCTGTGGCAGCAGCCGCTGCCCGCCCCTGTAGCCCTGGCCGGTGGGGAGCATCCGCTGAGAGCAGGCCCAGGGCCGCTGAGAATCAGACCGTCAGCCGTGCCAGGACCAGTGAGATGCGTCCCAGACTACCAGAAGGTCACAGCCTCGCTGGGGACACCAGGCACAGGAAAGCTGGGTGCTGGGAAAGTAGGTGTTGTTACTAACAGCAGCTCTTGTTTGCGGAGTGCATCCCGTGTGCCCGACCTCCTCGCAGTCTGTGGGGTGGTCCAACTTGCCCTCCGCTTTGAGGAGGTTGAGGCAGTGGCGTGAAGTCACGGAGTCAGCACATTGGTAGCCGAGCCAGGGTTCAAGTCCAGGTCTGTCCTCTTTCAGACCCCTGCTTGGGATCACAAAGTAGCCGGGCGCATGGCCAGAGCAGAGACCTCAGGAGGGAGGGAGTCGGCCGGAGCCCCCAGAACCCACTGTCGGGTGCCCACTGTCAGGCCGGTCATGCTCCGAAGACCCCCGTCTGGGAGTCATTTCCCCCCACAGCAGCCCTGTTACTCCACTTCGCAGATGGGGAAGCTGAGGTGTGAGAAATTGAAGAGCCAGCCCAAGGTCACCACGTAGCTGGCGGCAGAGCTGAGATTAATTAAGCTCTGCCCTTGACCAATACTCTGCATTCTTCTCTTGAAATCTGTAAAGCGTTCTGCAAAGGAAGGATGTAATCTAAAAGCAATCATGGTTATTTTTATTCTTGGAGAAAGCAAATGCAAGTTGCCTTGGGGTGGGGTGGGGGCGGGGGTGGAGACCAGGGGAGTTTGTGTAGCGGGGAGCTCTTATCTGGAGGTGAGCGGGCAGCTGGCCCGTGGGGGTGGGGAGCCAACTGCGGGTTGTGCACAGAGGCCTGGTGTGGCCTCCAGGGACAGCCTGGGCTCCCAGGGCCGGCAGGAGCTGAGGCCTCGTCCGTCCTCCAGGCGGGGACCTGTGGGAAGCCCGTCTGCGGCCGACCGCCCCTCCTCGGGGCGGCGGGATTGATTTTCAAGGCTGACTCTCTTGGCACTGGGTCCAGATTTAGTTCTGTGGAGAGCTCGTCTTTCAAAGTCCAGCTCAAATGTCACCTCCTCTGCACAGACTCCTCTAGCCCCCGGAACAAAATTAATCACCCCCCTTGCGTGCTCCCACAGCTCAGTGGGTACCTCCAGAACAGCCTTATCACATCGCACTCCGATTTATGTGTTTACAGGTCTCTCTTTCCAGCTGATGGGGACGTCCTGAGGCCAGTCCCCTGACACGCAGCCTCTGTGTCCTTGTGCCTGGGGCAGTGCTGTGCATACAGTGGTGCTCCATAAATGATGACGAGTGAGTAAACTCGCCTGCCCGGCTAGGTGGCTGGGTTTGATTTCATTCAGTGGACCCTTCCAGACACTTAGCCCCTCTCGTGGAGGACCTTAGTCCTCACGAGGGGCCGAGCCGTGGGGTTGGTTCTGTTGTTCAGCTGGCACGTGGCCGAGCTGGGACCGAAACCCCCGCAGTCCTGGGCGGGGAGACAGACACATCTGTTCGCAGCGATCTTGCAGATAAGCCCGTTCCAGTTGTGAGTAGTGATTCTTACTAGGGGAATCTCGAATTAATTCTTACTTCTCTTTTTAAAAAACTTGTCTAAATTTAGGAAGGTTTGGAGAAAGCGTTTGGGCTTCGAGGCAGTTCAGACTCCTTTGTTGTAGCCACAGAAACCAGCTCTGGCCAAACCCAGCAGAAGCGGCTCTGCTGTGAGGACGGAACCTGCGGACGGAACCTGCGGGCGGACCCCCTGGGAGCGGGAGCTTTCCCAGGGCCCGGAGACCCCATTGGCAGCACCTTCGGTCTTCATGTCGCCAAGCCCCCATTCAGCTTCTGTGGCCTGGCGGCCCATCACCAACATGACTGAGGGGAAGAACCAAACAAAATTGGGGTGCTGTTATGGCTGTGACGAGGGAGGGATGCTGGGTGGGCAGGAAGGGGCCTGCTGCTGTGAGTTCCTGTTCAGGTGCTTTCCGTGGGCCCGAGGCCGCCCTCTGCAGCGCCCCCTGTGGTCCTGAGGCTGCGGGGCCTGAGGACGCCAGGCTCACCGCCGAATTTCTGGGAGGACTCATTCTGGAAGTGGGCGCGGGGGCGGGGAGCCTTGCTGAGAGGAAGAGGCACTGGCAGTGACCTTTCCCAGGTTTTTAACATTTTGAGGGATTGATTGCATCGATCCAGGCCTGTTCATTCTCAGCCTCCAGAGGACCTGACTGCTCTGTGCCTGCCCACCTCGGAGGTGTGGGGACTGGGGTGCAAAGGAGGGTTAGACCTTGTGTCTCTGGCTGGGACGCGCCAGCCCCTGAAATGCGGGCAGGTGGGGTCTGGCTGGTGTCCCAGGAGAGACAGGCAGACAGGGTGGACCTCGCTTTGCTGCCCCGGTTCAGGGCGGGGCCGGAGGAAGCGGGGCGGCTGTGCGTGGCTTCCTGGCAGGCAGTCTGGGATGGGAATCATCTTGCCTTGTTCTGTCCCCAATCCAAGCCCTCAGCCTCAGGTGGGCCCCCCCCACTGTCCCACTGATGTGCATCCGCTGGCCCTGCCCGGGTCCCCGACTGTGTCTGGGGCGTGGGGGCCGGGGCTGGTCCCGGTCCCGGAGCCCCAGCGCCTGCTGGTCTGAAGGCCGGTGGGCCTCTCTGAGGCACGTGCTCCTGCTCATCACACAAGCGTGCTTGGAGCATCTGCTCTGTGCGGGGCAGAGGTGCAGCGGGGCCGAGGCAGGCCGGTCCCTGCCCAGAGACACGGGTACCGGGTCTCCCCCGCTGCCCGCTGCTGTGCCGCTCCTGCTCCAGCCCCTCCTTTGAGCCCTCCTCACTTCAGCTGTCAAGGTCAGCTTGCCCTTGCTGGAAGGTGGGCCTGGGAGTGAATGCCCTAGATCCCAGGCCACGGAGGGGGTGCAGGGGGGCCCTGGTGCCTCCCTGTGGTCCAACCCTTCTCCTTCCTGTCAGGTCTTTCCCCCTCCAGCCCCTCCTTGGCCAGGCTTCCTAATGCCTCTCACTCCTCAACCCCACCCTCCTGCCTTGTCTGCCCCTCCCAACCCCCCGTCCCACCCACTGCGCCCACCGTGCGGGGGCAGGAGCCCCTGTGATTTACAGGCCTTCTGAGCCGTGACCTATAAACCCTGTTCTTCAGAGGTGCCTGTTCTGGGATTAACCGCCTCTGAAGGAGCCTCTGCCTCCAGACTGTCATGCAGAATGTTTCCGCTGACTGTGAACGTGACCTTTAAAACCCCGAGTAAAAGAATCAGCGCTGCCCAGAGAAGAATGGGGCAAGGAGGAGCCTAGACTGCGCTCCGCCTGCCTGCGGGGCCTGGGACCCTCCCCCAAGCCTGGCTCCATAGCGGGGCTGTGTTCCCCCTGCGGTGCAGGGGCCAGACGCACTGGGGGCATCCTCACCAGGCCCGAGGCCCGAGGCCCCTGTGGGTGGTGGGAGGTAGTGACTGTACCTGACCCTGCTCTGGTGGGAGCACGAGGAAGCATCCCTCACCCCAGTCCAGGCCCTGATGGTGTAGGGGGGTGCCCTGCTTCATCCCTGAGGGCGCCCGCACTTAGCCTGAGACCGCCTGGGTGGGGGGCAGCAGCAGCCTCCTGGGAGCTATGGGTTGTGCAGAGTCACTCTCAGTGTCCCTTCTGCATCCACCTGGGAGGCTCCTGTACCTTGGTGCGCCTTTCATTTGAGACCACCCGCCTTTCATTTGAGACCGCCGGTCTTTGTTGCTTGGGCAGAAAATGTGGGTGGTCGTGGCTGCTTCCCTGTGGTGTTGGATGTTGAAGTGCATTTGCCCTTGGCGGCAGCCCCCGGGAGAGCCCACACGGGTGCTCTGCACCCAAGAGGCTCCATTTGATCTCTCCTGCCCCCGCAGGCAGAGGGTCATGAATAGAAGGGTGACTGCTCCTTCCCTTCTACATTTTTAAAGGAAACTGCAACATTGTTTTGCTTAGTGGCTAGGTTCTCCTTGCCAAGGGGCCTCTTGGGGGAAGCAGCCAGCATGTCTTGCTTGTAGAATGCCACCAGGAAGTCTCTGGAAGGAGGACCAGGGGGTTTCTTGCAGAGACGAGTCCGCTGTGAGGCTGTGGGCTGGTTTTCTGCCCCGACACCCTTTGTAAGGTTTGGGACAGCAGGCAGGGGCTGTTGGGGAAGCAGCTGCCCTGTGTCCGAGGGGATTGAGGCCCTCCTCCGAGGGTCTCAGAGATTCGGTTGTTGTCTCACACACGGAGTCTGGGTTTGGCTTGGAGACCGGCGCAGTCCTCTGCTACCTGGGTGGTGGTGCTGGGGTGGAGGAGAGGCAGCTTTCTGCACCAAGCAAGGCCCAGCTGGGAGGGCCTGGCCAGGCCCTTTATTAGGGGTGTGTGTGATGTGTGTGCTGCTCTGACTTGTGTGTGTGTGTGTCCTCCTGTGTGTGCACGTGCACAGTCGCATGTGTGTTCCAGCGCCTGTGTGCGTGCACGTGTGTGCCCACACGTGTATTTGTGTGCTCTCACATGAGTGTATGTGCACCAGTGTGCACAGCACACAGCCCGGGCTCCTCTGGGGAGCAGAGGCAGTGCTGTTACAAATAAGGCTGGTTTTTATGCTCCCGGCCGACCAGGGAGTGCAGCCAGCAGACCAGAGGTAATGCGTCTCAGCCGCCTGCCTGCGGGGGAAGGTAACTGTGGTTTATAAGTCCCCCTGGCTCGGTGGGCTGGGCAGCGGTGGCAGCCCAAGCCAGGCCGCCCCAGATGGATGGGGGGAAGGGTTGGCGCTGTGTGCCCCCCGAGTTCCCTGAAGGAAAAGAATGACGCGCCGCCCTGTTAGCTAATCAACACTGGGGAGAAAGTCCGGACAACAAGTAAAGAAAACTTAGCTGGCAATAAAATCAGGGACTTTTTATGGTGCTTTTTATGGGAACATTTTCATTTGGGGAGTTATTAGAGTTAGTGCGGGTTGTGACAAAAGCCGCATTTGCATATCACCGGTGACGAGGCTGGATGGAGGCTGGATGCAGCGTTAACTGCATATCAGAGACCCTTTCCGAAGCCAAGCAGGATGACATTTATTGCAGGCTGGCAGCCGTGTGCTTGGCATTAGTCACTGCTTGTTGTGTCCTGTGGAATGTAGATTTTCAGTCTTGGGATCTTCCTGTGATTCCTGGCAGCTGCTTCCTGTGTCAGGAGCAAGCTAGCGTTCTGGAGGTGGGGGCTGAGGCTGTGGGGGGAGGGGTGCTTCCAGGGGGGAAAGGGGGAGGCTTTGCGGGGTTACACTTTGCCTAGGCACCTGCAGGAGGCTGTCACGGGGTGACTGCCGGTCTGAGAGTCAGGCCCCGTATCAGGAGAAGCAGGAATTTCTTCCAACAGTTTTTTTAAAAAAATTGAGATACAATTCACACACCATCCCGTCCGCCCGTTTAAGGTGCACGAGTCAGCCGTATGTCGAGCACAGGCCAATGCAGTCTGTTCCCAGCCTCGTGTAGCAGTTCTCTGCGGGCGTGGATGGAGTTCTGTCACCCCCAGAGGGAACCCTTCCTCCCTTCGCTCTCGCCCCCAAGCCTCCCGCCCCTTCCTGCCCTAATGGCAACCACCCCAACCCTCTGTCCCTGTGGGTGTGCCTGTTCTGGACATTTCGTGCCTGCGGCCTCGAACCACGTGCGACTTCCGGGTGGCCGCTGTCACTCAGCGGGCGCTTTCAAGGCTGTCCCACTGTGTGGCGCGCATGCAGCGAGTGCTGAGTCCCTCCCGCGGCCAGACTGCGCCCCGCCGTGTGGGTGGGCTGCCTTTTGTTTGTGTTTTCATGAGTGGGTTTCCCCCGCTTTTAAAACGTATTTCCTTTTTTATTTTAAAAGATACTCATGAAAGAGTCCTGGTCGAGCCCGTGTGAGCACACCTGAGTTTCCAGGGGGAGGAAGGAGCAGAGAATGTGAGAAGGGAGGAGGGATGACATTTCCTTTGGGAGAGACAGAGCCAATTCTTTGCCGTGGGCCCAGCTGAGGGGCCCAGCGGGAGGTCGGCTGCCTCTGGCCCCAGCTGATGTCGGGGTGGGGGGCTCTGCTGCTTGTCCCCAGAGAGATTTCTGTACTGAAGGGGACTCTCAGGTTGTGTGTCCGAGCTGAGGAGGGCCTCAGTTCCGCGTCTCGTCCACGGCTGGTGTTCTGCTGATGTTGGGAGGGGGGCAGCCACGGGGAGGCACAGCGGGCATCTCTCCGGCCCAGGTTTGGGGAGGGCACTCGGGCAGGGCGGCAGTCAGAACGGCCTCTGTCTTCCCTCCCGGAAAGTCGGGAGGATCCCTCGGTGACTCAGCTCTTCGTTTTCATTACGCTGCTATGTAAATATTTCTGAGGTCTCTTGGTTTTTTCGGTTGGCGTTGTATCATCATTAATAACTAGAGGGTACACTACAAATACGCAAACTAGTAATAATGCTGTACCTAGAGAACGTCGATGAATTGCCAGACAGCCTAAAGCACCCGGCAGCTTGTTCCCTGCGCTGCCTAGACTGACCCCCCGAATCTTGGAACCCAAGATTCCCTCTGCCCCTGCCGACCCGGACGGCCCTCGCAGGGGGCTGGCTGCCGCTTTGTGTGCTCAGGGAACTGCTCTTGCTGCGGCTTCGAGCGCGTGCTCCAGGATCTAGGGCTCTCCGGGGGACGCGGGCTGTGTCGTGTGTGGACTTGCCTTCTGCTTCTCTCTGTGCTGGGACAAGATCAGAAGTAGAGGCTGACCCTCGCCCAACTCCTCGCCCTGGGATACGTTGCAAAGGTCACAGAGGTCAGGGTGGGCACTGCCTGAGTTCCTGTCCCGGGTCCCCCACAGGAACGCGGCCTTGGGAAGTCATGTCAGCTTCTGCATCTGACGTTCATTAATTTAACAGATATTACGGCACAGCGACCGCATACCATCGTGTGCCAGGTGCTGGGCTGGGCAGTGCGTACAGTCCGTGCCCTCTGGGAGGTGACGGGCTGCTGGCGGAGACAGATGAGCACGCAGGCACTGCTGATGCATGTGATCGCCCTGCCTCTGGGAAGTGGAGCTGGGCCGCCGAGCATCTGTTTAGGGCGGATAATTCAGTCCCGGGGGGTCGGGGCTGTGTCCCGGAGGGAGTGCTGTCTGAGGGGAGACCGGGGGATGAATTGGAGACGCCCTGACAAAGGGAGTGGGTGGACGGAGTGGGGGTGGGAATCTGGTGCAGGGAAGAGCGTGCCAGGCAGAGGGAACAGAACGTGCGGAGGCCCTGAGCAGACAGGAAGCAGGGTGCAAGTGCGCTGCTCCATCCTCCTCATCCACGGCCCAGTGCGCCCCAGCCCGAGCTGCGCTAAATCAGGCAGCTTCTGAACAGGATGTAGGTTACGGGCCTGAGCTTGGAGTCTGGGCAGGAAGGAGGTGGTGTCTGTGGTCTGTGGAGGGGGCAGCGGGATGCATGTGGCCTGAGCGGAGGCAGTCTCGGGTGGGGACACCAGGGAGGTGAGGTGGGGGGTGGTATGGAAAGTACCGCTGGGTCCTGGACACCACCACTGCTGTGCTGCCACTTACCCCGTAACCTGGTCAGCCTCCTCCCTGGAAAACGGCCTAATCACACCTGCTTCAGGACTGTGCTGAGGCTGAACAAAGTGCTAAATATAAGTGGTGCCCACAGGGGATGAGGTTTTTTTTAAAATACGTGCTCAAGGCCATTCCCCAGCCACCCAGTTCCTGTGCTTGGAGGCAAGCGTGTTCCCAGTTCCTTGTGTCACATTGTAGTAACTTCAACTGGCTATGTTTCTGCGCTTTTCCTAGGGCATGTGTGGTGTGCGTGTGTGATGTGTATATAAAATACATGATACATAAAATATTTATGTACGTTTTATGTATATAAAACACACATACAAATATATATAAAATATTTATGTACATGAAACACATACTCTCTTTTCCAGTTATGCTTGTGTTGTATCTACTTCATCTCCCATCTGTGTTTGCTTTCGACCGTCTACTGTCTTTGGACGCTTTGTGGTCGCCCTGTCCTGAGTGCGCGCTTCCCCGCCTCTACCTGCGTGCCCGTCTCTGTGCGTTCAGCAACGTCTTCTCCTCTTTGTGCTGCTTTCAGTTCGGCCTTCATTTCTACTCTGGCCTTTCTTGTTTTTTTTTAAATCTCTGCTTCTTTTCTGGGCTCTAAAACCTAATGTTTTAATCTTTTATTATCTCCTATGTTGCCCCTTTGTTCTCCTATTTTATCCCAGTGTTTATTTCGTTGAGGTTTCTGGCAATATTTCATTGTGACTGTTTTCTATTGAGTGCTTTTATGAGCCTTTTGTTTTTCCTGTCCCCTACATTTTTTAAAAGGAAAGTATCTTTCACGGGTCCTGGAATGGTTCCTTTTCGACTAGGGCTCATTTTGGAATGAGGCGAGCTCCTGGTTCTTTTTTTTTTTTAATTCTCATCCTTCCGCCCCCTTCCCTTTGGCAGCCATCCACTTGTTCTCTGTATTTGTGGGTCTGTTTCTGTTTTGTTTATTCATTTGTTTTCTTTTTTTAGATTCTACTTATACGTGATATCATATTTCTGACTTATTTCGCTTAGTATAATACCCTCTGTATCCATTCATGCTGTTGCAAATGACATCATTTTTTTATTGCTGAACACCATTCTGTTGCACATACTCACGCCCCACACCCTCTTCGTCCATTCACTGCCAGCGGACCCCTCGTTTGCTGCCGTATTTTGGCTGTTGTATGCAGTGCTTCAGTGAACACGGGGGCGCGTATACCTTTTCATATTAGTGCTTTTGTTTTCTTTGAATAAATACCCAGAAGTGGAATCGATGGGTTACATGGCAGCTCTATTTTAAATTTTTTGAGGAACATCCATACTGTTTTGCGTAGTGACTGCACTAATTTACAATCCCACCAACGGTGCACTAGGGTTCCCTTTTCTCTACACCCTCACTGGCACTTGTTATTTGTTGATTTATTGATGATAGCCATTCTGACAGGTGTGAGGTGACATCTCATTGTGTTCTGGATTTGCATTTTCCTAATAATTAGTGATGTTGACCATTTTTTCATGTCTGTTGGCCATCTCTATGTCCTCTTGGGAGAAATGTCTACTCAGGTCTTCTGTTCATTTTAAGTCGGATTTTTTTTCAGTGTTAAGTTGTATGAGTTTTTTATACAGTTTGGCTATTAACCCTTTATGGGATGCATCATTTGGAAATATATTCTCCCATTCAGTTGGTCGTCTTTTGTTTTGATGGTTTCTTTTGCTGTGCAAAAACTTTTTAGTTTGATGTAGTCCTATTTATTTTTCTTTTGTTTCCCTTGCTGTGGAGATATATCCAAAAAAAGATATTGCTAAGAGTGATGTCAAAGACTTTACTGCCTATGTTTTTCTTCTAGGAGTTTTATGGTTTCAGCACTAACTTAAGTCTTTAATCTACCTTGAGTTTTTGGTGGTTTTTTTTTTTTTTTTTTTGGTATATGGTGTAAGAAAATGCCTCAACTTTATTTTATCTTGCATGTATCTGTCCAGTTTTGCCAACATCATTTATTGAAGAGACTGTCTTTACCCCATTGTATACATAAGTGAGGATTTATTTCTGGGTTCTCTAGTCTATTCCATTGATCCATAACCTGTTTTTATGTCAGCATCATACTCTTTCGATTATTGTAGCTTTGTAGTTTAATATCGGAGTGTGATGATACCTCTCACTTTTTTCTTTTCTCAAGAGTTCTTTGGCTATTTGGGGTCTTTGTGGTTACATATAAACTTTAGGGTTAGTTTTCTAATTCTGAGAAGATGCCATTGTATTTTAATAGGGATTGTATAGAATCTGTATATTGCTTTAGGTAATAAGGACTTTTTATATTAATCCTTCCAATCCATAAGTAAGATATATCCTTCTATTTCTTTGTATCCTCTTCAGTTTCTTTCTTCAATGCCTCATAGTTTGCAGAGTACAGTTATTTCACCTCTTTAGTTAACTTTATTCCTACGTTATTTTAAACTTTTTGATGCACTTGTAAAAGGATTGTTTTAGTAATTTCTTCTGATTTTCTTCTGACTTTTCATTATTGATGTACAAAAGTGCAACATTTTTTCTGTATATTGATTCTGTATGCTGTAACTTCACTGAAGGCATACTACTTACTAGTTCTAATAGGTTTTTGGTGGAGTCTTTTGGGTTTCTACATGTAGTATCATGTCACCTAAAAAGGATAGTTTTACTTATTCCTTTCTGATTTGGATGCCTTTTATTTTACTTTTGTCTGATTGCTGTGGCTAGGTCTTCCAATACGATGTTGAATAGAATTGGTGATGGTGGTATCCTTGTTTCTGATTTTAGACGAAAGGTGTTTAGCTCTTCCCCACTGAGATGACGTTAGCTGTGGTTTGTCATATATGGCCTTCATTATGTTGAGATATATTCGTTCCTGTGCACTTTGTTGAGCGTTTTTACACAAAATGGTGTTGGATTTTGTTTTGTGAGGTAGGCCTGTGCAGCTGTGAATCTCCCTCTTAGAACTGCTTTGGTTGCACTCCATCGAATTAGTAAAGTTGTGTTTTTGTTTTCATTTGTCTCAAGATAGTTTTTGATTCCTCGTTGGATTTCCTCTTCGATCCGCTGGTGGTTTGGTAGCATGTTCCGTGTCCACATATTTGCGTGTATTTCCAGCTTTCTTCCAGCAATTACTTCCAGTGTCATGCCGTTTTGGTGGGAGAGATGCTTGTCTCCTCCCGTCTTGGAAGAGAGGCCTGATGTGGACGCGGCTCTGTGTAGACTGTGTGTGCCAGGTGGCTTTGGCGGTCTAGGACCCGAGCGGCGCGTGCCTAAGACGTCTGGGCACTGGCCTGCGGAGCTGGATCAGCAGCTCCGGGAGCGGAGGCCAGGCGCCGTGGCACTGCCCAGCTGATCCTGCTTGCTCCCACGGTTTGGGCGGAAATGGACTTGGGTGACGCATCCGATGTTTCCCTGAAGCAAGCCGGCAGGCAGTCCAGAGCCCTTGGATAGAGCCCCGCCCCTGCGTGGTGGTGGACTGGGGCCGCACGTGGTGCTCACCCAGCCCTCCTACCCTGGAGGGTCTGGCGGTCCCCCGAGAGCACCCATGGCTCTCCAGTCCTCTATCAACAGGCCGTCTGGTTTGTTGCAGGAAACTGGTTCACGTACAAGATACATCTGCACAGGCTCTACCTGCTCAGCAGTTGCAAGGAGCCTCGGAGAATTGTGGGAAGCCGCGGGGAGTTGTGGGAAGGCGGAGGGAGCTGGAGCCGCGCTGCGCCCTCGCGGCCGCGGTGGCTCCTCACCGAGAGGGGCGAGCTGTGGTGGGTGACACCCGGTGCCAGCTCCCTTTGCTTTGGAGCATAGGCCCGGGCAGTGCAGCTGAGAGCCGGCCGAGGCGGTCCGCAGGTAGGCCCGAGCCCCCGGCCGCACTCCTGCCGGCCCTGGGCGCCCTGAGGCCCCCCGCAGGCGGCCCCTCCGCCTCTCTGTTCCTCTCTGTCGTCTCGGTGGTGCGTGTCAGGAGCGGTTCCTTTGGGGCGGGTCGTCGGGCGGAGTCTGGCTGCCAGTGCGTGCGTGTCCGACCTTGCTCAGGGGAGCTGGCAGGCAGGTGGCCTGAGTCGGGGGGTCAAGCAGGGCTGGTGCCAGCCCTGCTTCCTGCCTCCCGCCGCACCCACGACGCGGGCACCCACTGTGGGGTCCTTTCTTTGCTTCTATTTCTTTTTTCCTGTGTGGGATAGAGCTACAGTTTATGCCAAAATCAAATTGAATACGATCCCGGCTGAAATGTTGAAAGAGACACTCTAGACCAGTAGTTTTCAACCTCCTTCGTGTGGCAGTACTCATAAGCTAATTTCTGTAGTTACTCGGCACACCGAAAGATGTAGTTGCCAATTAAAAAACTAGGTGTAGTTTTGATTGTTGTTGTCATTTTTTATGTGGCAGTCCGAGGGAAAGGAGGTCAGTGCCCCTGACTGAATAGTCAGGTGTTGCGTGTTTTAAAAATTCCTGCGGCGCACCGGGTGAAAGTCACTGCTCTAGGCGACAGCTTGCAGCTGGGTGCTTAGGCCGTGCGTGCTGCCCTTCGCCGAGGCGCTGTCCGGGTGCACTGACGCAGGGGTGGTGCCCCGAACGCTTCCGCAGGTGTCCCTGTGCGTGGTTGGACAGGCTGCTAGGTTTTCGTGGGCTTTCTTTCCACGCCCTTCCAGCAGCCAAGCCTCAGATGAATTGCCGAATACGTGGTCTTCTCGTGCCAGAGGACACTTTCTGCCCTGTCGCCCCCACGGTACTGGCTCCTCTCCGCGAGCCACCACCCACGTTCCGCCTCAGGCTCCCAGGAACCCGGCCAGGGATCCCGGATCTGGGCCAGAGTCACGTGGCGTGTGGTCGGCGTAGGGTGGGGTCACACGCCGGATCCCACGTCCTGGCCCAGGCCACGGGGGAAGGAGGGGAAGGAGCGCTGGGCGAGTTTTTTGGGTTTCTTTGAGGGTGACCACAGTGGGAAGGGGGTGCTCTCAGCAGGAACTGGATCAGCAGCTCCGGGAGCGGAGGCTCTATCCAGTTCAGGGGGTGCCCCTGTTTGCGAGATAAAGGTGGGAGCGGTGCTTGTTGGACGTGGAAGCCCGCTTGTGCCTGCAGTTTCAGCGCCGCTTCCCTCTGCATCAGCCGTGGCCCGTAGATCTGTTTTACCCTTCCTTTGAAACCATGACATTATAGGAAGTTGCCAGGGTGGTCTAGAGAGGCTGATGCGTCCTTTCACCAGACTCTGCGGTGACAGCATCTCCCGTGACTGTGGAGCCACGTCACACCAGGAAGCTGACGCCGAGACAGTGTGCGTGTGTATGTCTGCCTGGCTCACGCCACGTGTGTGTAGATTTGCGTAACTGTGGACACACTCAGATCCAGACCTGGCCGGCCACCTCAGAGGGCTCCCACTGCCCTTCACCGTCAGCCCGCCCGCCGTCCAGCGGCCCCAGACCCCAGTCAAACACTAGTTGGTTTTCTGTCTCTGCAAGATTATTTTACATTGTAAACTTATTTATTTTTACTATAATAACATAATATGCTCCCAGAAGCTTAGTAACGTGGAAAATATTTCCCTCATTTGCCGCACGCAAAGCGCCGCCGTTGTCAGGTTGGTGCGCACCTTCTGTGCCTTCTTTCTCGCGTGTGCACGCAGTTCCTGTTTTCACAGCCCTCACGTACACACAGGATTTACAACCCGCCTTCCCGCCTGACACACCGTCAGTGTTCTTTGCACGTGCTGGTTGGAGCAGAGCAGTGAGACGCTAGTGGCATTTGGGGTGGGGATCGCTGGTGGCAGGGATCACGGGGCGGCAGGAGAGCTGCCGGGCAGACCAGGCCTCACAGAAGAGGCCATGGGCCCCCTTCAGCCACGCCTGCCATCCTCCCGAGGGCCCAGCAGCCCCTTTGTCTGGCTCTCCGTCACCCAGCTGCTGGCGCTCTGTCGCCCCGGGACTGCCACCCGGCATAAAGCAGGCGGAGAAAACCTTGGAAGGAGTGAATAGCGGGAGCCCGGAAGTTCTGGAAGAAGAGCACACATGGGTCCCGCCCTCCCCTCGCCCTCCTCAGGCTTTGTGAGTAATCACACGTGGGTGTCGGCTGTGGGAGTATTTATAGCAGCGCCTCTTTTGCTGGGATGTCAAAATTTCTTCTTTGTGGCACCACGCTTATGAAAAGGTAATCAAATAGCAGAATGCAATTGTAGTCGAGTCATTCTTCTGCAACTTTAATGAGGATTACAAATAAGTAGAAAGTAGAGAATTTGAAATGATAATGTTCCGAAGAGTTTGTGAGCACGTGAGCAGAGGGGTGCTGCTCCCCGCTCCCCGACTACAGACACCGCAGTTGTGTCTTAACTGCTAAGTGGCTGAAGCACCTTCTGGGGAGATTTCTCACTGAAGAGCAGGTCCACAGGCAGGCCTTTTATTAAAAGGCACTTAACAGCTTTGAAATCTTATTGCATTAGAGCCTCCTTGGTGCAGGACAGTGGTGTCTGTGGTGGAATAAAGACACGCGTGGCCATTCCCATCGCTGTCAGGTAAGAGGTGGGAACGGATTTCTGCTCTCTGAAGAAGGAAGGGAAGGAGGAGGACGAGGCTATGCTGGAGAAGCAGGTGGGCTCGTCTGCGATGACATGGACGTCATCACTCCCACCTGGGTGTGACTTAGTGCACTCTGCCCCCCCCCCAACCGGAGCTGGCGGCTGCTCTTTTAAGGGCAGACCTCGTGTGTCCAGGACAGGCTGTCACAGCAGGTGGGTCATCTTGACGTTGTGTGCGTAGGGCAGGGCTCTGCAGAGGCAGCGCGGACCCTGCTTTGCACGTGGCATTGTGCAGAGGGAGAAGAGCAGGAGGCTCCAGAAGGGACTTGGTTGGTGTCCCCTTTGCGTCCTCTCTACTTCCCGACAAGGAGCACGTGCACGGCGGAGGTTCGCTAAGCTGAGACGGTCTTGTGCGGAGAAGGAGGGAACTTGGTTGCTAGCATGTCTACGGATCGTGAGCTTCTGTGAGTCGCAGGGAAGGATAATACGCTTCTTAAAGTCCTGCGTGTACTCTCAGCGGCACACCTGGTCATTGTCTGTAATAAAGATAAAACAGCATCGTCACAGATGCTTGCTCATGTGTTTGAGTAAATTAATATTGGCTTGATGTTTGACAGGTATTTGAATTTTTCCTTTTTCTGCGTTTGGAGCAAGGGTCCATGTTTAGTGAGCATTTTCCGTGCCAGTGTCTGCCATAAGCCTTTATTCATTCCGTCTGATTCCACTGAGTGCCCGCTGGGTGCCAGGCCAGTCTTTCCAGGCTTTGGGGCACCTAACCGGGCAAGCGTGGTCCCTACCCTCATTAAGCTTACATTCTAAGGAGGATGCTGTTGGGGGGGAAGAGGGAAGTCCCATCCTGCTGTCATAGGAGGCGATTGGCCAGGAAATCTTAGATTAAGGAGGCTTAGTCCATTCCGGCTACCGTAAGGCAATGCCATGGACCAGGTGGCTTATAAACAACATTCGGTCTCTGGGGTCCCTTTTATAAGGGCACTGATTCCATTTGTGAGGGCCCCACCCTTAGGGCCTAGTCACTTCCCAAAGCCCCAGCTCCCTACCATCACATTGGAGCTCAAGATTGCAACGTGTGAGCTTTGAGGACACAGACACTCAGTCTGTAGCAGGGGCTGAAAGCAAAGGGAAGTCAGGGTCGGGGTAGAGTTTATTCTGAATTCACACCTAGCCTGAACCTAATTTGTTCTTGACATTGGGCATCTTTGGCTCCTCATCTGCCAGGCCAAACCTAGCTTTCAGGGTTGTCGTGACCTCCAGCGGTCAGCCCGTGCCTAGACCCTAGTGGCTGCTCACGAGTGTCCGCTCTCCCTGTGGCCATTGGAGTGAATGAAAGATCCCTCTCCTCTTACTTCTTTGGCTGGTGGGAGACTTAAGCTGGAGAACCTGCCGGTCACACCGAGGACATCTCCCAGAAAGCAACCTCCACATCTCCAAATCTCAGAGCCAGAGGAACTTGCCCCATCAGGACCAGTGCACTTGGGAGGCCCATGGTGAAATCTCGTTTGAAGTTTGATGCTGTGGCTGATTTTTGGTGGGGTTCACATTAAAAAAATTTTATTGCTGACACTATTACAGGTGTCCCCCACTTTCCCTCCCTTTTCCCTGCTCCACCAAACCCCCGTCTCCTCCCCCAGTCTTCACGGTACTCGTTGTTTAAAATTTGGCCTGGAATGGCATTCTGGTGTGAAGAAAGACAGAAGCTGGCGCTTTCCGGGCCCCAGCAGGGCGCGTGCAGCAGCTTGGGACCCTGTAGCGTGGATTGGGCTGTTCTGATGGGGAGCTCGCTTGTAACACAATAAATACTGTTTCGGTGCTAGGAGCCGCAGTGTCCAGGTGTGGGACCAGGAGAGGGAGGAACAAGGGAGCGGGGGTGGGGAGAGACAGGAGCCGAGAATCCAATTTTTCATACAGTAACAAAACAATACAGTTGTGTATTCCCATAATATCCCTTCAGTTTCTTGGGGTCTGGAGTTGCATCTATTTTTAAAAGCACCA
>CM052542.1:2881394-2912419 GCA_028533065.1 Trachops cirrhosus
GACGCTCGTCCGAGGTCCTCCCGTCCGCTTTGTCCTGCCGAGGCCCCTCAGGGCAGGGAGGCTCCTGAGAGGGGGGCTTTGAGGAGGCCGGACCCCACTCCCACAGCTGGATATCCCGGAGCATCGCCGGGCGTCAGGACTGCGGTCTCCTGGTGCTCTGAACTGGGCGCAGGAGGCTTCAGTTCGGCAGAGAAACGCTGTGTGTTGCAGATTTGTTTGTAATGGGGCTGGGCGATCTTTGAGCCGCATCCGAGTGGACGTTTTCTCGGTCAGCCTCTCGTGGGTTTAGAGCCCCACCGTTGGCCGTCTTGAACCTATTTGTTTCAGAACCTATTTGTTTCAGGTCCACAGCCCCCCGCCTCAGCCCTGGCAACCCCTCTGGACGGGCCCCAGCCACAGGCTGCCCTCAGGATTGTCTCAGTCCTCTATGATTTGGACGTCGTTAATCAGCGTGCCGTTATTGAGCTGTTCACCTTTACTCAGATAAAGGCGCTTTAAGGGTCATAGGGCTCTTTTTCATTCATTTGTAATAGGGTGTCTACTCTCTTCTCCCAGCCTTTTTTCTTGTACATTCTATTGCCTGCTCCATGTCCGTCTGTCCCAGGGTTTTGAAACCTTCTCCAGAATCCTTTTAAGCTTTTTTTCTTTTTTTTTTAATTTCTTCCCCATGATGCCCCAAACAGTGGGAACTTTGGAGAGACAACACTTCCCTGGCTGCCCCTGTTCTCTGGTTGTCATCTCAAAAAATACATCAGTTGTCTCCCAGTCTAGGAATTGTGCTTGGCTCACGAGGTGGTTATGAATTAATCATCTCTTAGAATCCCCCTCAGTGTCAGGATGGAACTGTTCCAAAGTGCTAGAGTGCAGGGAAGGTTACCTTTTTTTATTTAAATCAAAGGAAATCCAATTCAGGTCCCCGTCTGCCACGAGGAGAGGTCGGCCCCACGTCTGGAGTTCTCGGGGCGCTCCAGGGTTACGTGAGAGCCCAGAAGAACCCCCCGCCCCCAGAGTGGCTGCGTGGCTGCCCCAGCTCGCCGAGGCCAGTGGAGCAAAGTGAGGCCATCCGGGCTGGGTAGCCCTCTGGCGGCTCCACTGCTTGCCCAGCAGGGTCACCGGCCCCGCCCCCTTTTGAGGTCCTGCTGCCCCTGCGCTGCTGTATCTGATCAGGCGCAGAACCTGCACCCGAGACCCTCCACCCGCATCCTCTCCAGACCGAGGAGGAGCCAGCGCCCCAGGACCAGGCTCCCCCATCCCAAGATGGGTCTCAGCGGTCAGGAGGTCGGTATGCGAAGACCCTGTCCAGGCCTGCCTTCATGGCGCTCAGCTTCTCTGCCCAGCCCTGACACCTGAGGGGGTTATCTCCTTCTCCATGAAGTAAATAATAACGATAACAAAATGTGTCCATTCATCCAGCTAGTCTCAGGTACTTGCCATTTTCCTGGGAAAAATGGAAAAAACCTTCTTTTTTTTCATTTCTGATGAGTCTACAAGATACAAGTTAATTTTTCAAGAGATTATCCTGCCAGATTAAATTCTCAATAAATCACCCTGGCACACACGGCTGGCTCTTCTTGTGAAGGAGGGGCTGCCACTGTTTTCTGGGGACACTGTTGGGCAGAGATGAGGTGGCTGCCCAGAGTCGCACCGTCAGTGGAGCTGGAAGCTGATCCCGGTTCCTCTAAAGCCAGTTCCAGCTTTGCCCACCGCCAGCAGTGTGAGCTTTGGGGGGGCAGGGAGGAGCACAGAGCATGGTCCCTGCCTTTTAGGGGCGTGGATCTTCTCAGGAGGAACAAGGGACCCAAAGAGTTAAGTAAACAAGTTAAGGGCCGAGGGAGTACCCTGAGCAGCACCCCTAGCTGTGCCGGCCCTTTCTCTTGCTTTGCTGTTTGTTCCTACTTTGCATTTCACTGTGGGCATCTCTGGAGCAGAGCGTGTGTCTCTCTTCTCCTGAATTCCCGAGAGCCGCACAGACATCGCTGTTCGGTGCCCACACGAACGAACGAGTGAATGAGGGAGGGAGTGAGTGAGCACCTTAGGAATTTGAGGAGCAGGGCCTTGGAGGATGGGTGTTCTTCAAAGGAAAGACGAACACCAGTTTAGGCAGGCGGGGAGTGTGGGGCAGGGAAAAGGGAGGCAGAGCCAGAGGGAAGCTTTACCCAGGTATAATTCACATAGGGTGCAGTCCACCTGTTTAAGACGTACGAGTCGGCGGTTCTAGGTGTATTCACAGAGCTGTGCACCCATCACGACAGCCAGTTTTAGAACGTTTTCATCACTCAGAGGGGAAGCCCCCATGCCTTGCCTGTCATGTCCCCAGCCCCTGGCAACCACCCGTCTGCTTTCTGTCTCTGGAGTTTTCTGCTTTGGACACGTCATATAAGTGGGCTCCTATAACATGTGACCTTTTGTGCCTGGCGGCTTTCACGTAGTGTGCTGTTTCGAGGCTCGTCCGTGTTGGCTGTGTGTCTGGGCTTCCTTGTTCCGTTGCTGAGTGATAATCCACAGCGTGGGTGTGGACCGGGCGCCGGGGATGCGACACAGGTTAGGTGCCCAGCACCTGGACTGAAACTGTTGGAGAGGAACTCGGCTTCCTCGTGCCAGCGCTTTGGAGAGCGCAGGGGACAGCTGGATCGAGCGAAGCAGGGCGCGTCGGGGGGCAGGGGCGCTGGTGGAGTCTGTCCTGGGTTTCTCTGCAGGAAGTGATGAGGCCCAGAACTGGGGAACAGAGAGAGAAACCAGCACGGGCAGGACAGTGCGGAGGACACATCAGCAGGACCTTCTGGAGCACGCAGACGGGGCCTGGGAGGCAGATGCAGCATTTTGGCCTGAGACAAGAAATGTGTGGTGGCCGATGGGAAGGAGAGGCGTCTGCACTTGCACCTCACCTTTGGGAGTGATGGCAGGGACAGTGTTCAGTCAGCTGCAGGGCTCCGGAGGGAGGGAGGACCTGGGAGACAAGGCCTCCCTTCCGAAGGAATTGCCTCTGGGAGAGAGCAGGTCCACCCGAGGGACAGGCCCTCGGAACGGGGAGCACATCTGGGATCCACGCCAAGTGCTGCAAGGAGGTGAGCACAGGCCAGGAGGGGCCAGGAGGGGCCAGGAAGGCTTTCTGGTAGGCGGCCCAGAGGCACACACTCTCCCTGGAGGCTGGATGAGCTGTGCCTGGACAGAGAGCGGGGGAGGGAATATTCCAGACCCAAGCCCGGCAGAGAGCAGGGGCAGGGGATGGGAGAGGGGTGTGGGTCGGGCCCTGGCCTGGAGCCCACCACCTGGTTCCAGAGAACACGGAGCACGGGCCAGGCAGGCAGGGTGACACCCGACAGCAGATAACAGTGCGCTCTGTGCACCTGGCGCCGGCCGCTCTCCACAGCAACCTGCAGGGCAGGCTGTGTTATTGTCACTGCTCTACAGATGTGGAAACTACGGTTCGGAGAAATTCAATGCCTGCCCTCAGTCACATGCCTGAAAATCGCTGGGTTCTTAAAAAGCTTCCACTCTGTGCAAACGCAAGGCGGCAATGACTACAGCATGTTTTAGGTTGGCTAGACTTTCTCTGCTGGTGAGTCTAGGAAGCTTCTAGAGATGAGATTTCAATTCAAGTCTGCACTAAGTGAGGACTGAGCACTTGAGATCTGACACTGAGTAGGACACACCCCTGACCCTGTCCTGCAGAGAAGGGGCACTCACACATCGCCTGCCCGGTCCTCTCCACCTCTATGCCTTGCAGGGAACACCTGTTGACCAGGAGCATAAGTGCACGAGCAGGAGCCTGGTCCCTCTCCCGCCTGGTGGACTGGGCGTCTGAGCAAAGACGGGAGAGAGCACCGTGTGCGGAGTCTGGGGTGGATGGAGGTGGGTGCGGGAGGGTGGCCCTGGGACTAAGCGGGTGAGGGATGTGGGGTGTGGGCCCGCCACGGCACAGCAGCATCCCTCTCCCGTGAGGAAGTTTCCCGGACTCTCCTTGCCCTCCGTGCTGCAGTCCCACCCAGCACGGTGGGGCTTCCCAGGCGACCCCACCCTCTCCGCCACCTGCCCCCTCCGGCGCAGGTCTCCAGCAGCTCCAGAGCGAGAGACGCCTTTAAACTGCGTCCTGGGGAGGAGGCTCCCGAAGAGGAGCCCGCAGTGAGCGCCTGCATTCCGCAGCCTTCTGGAACAGCGCAGCTTTTCAAATTTCAAGCCACAATTTGTATTCAAATGAAGGTCATTTGAAAGGTGTAACATAGTAAACAGCCATTATTTCATTTTGATGGTGGCACTAAAATTATAGTGTTGGTTGAATTATTTTAGTGTAGGACCATTACCATCTCCCTAAAACACTTAGAGGGGTTCTTAGAACGCTGCTGCAATCCTAAAATTAGGAGAAAAGTAAAAATCACAAAGCTGTGGTGGTGGCAGTGTCGTCTGGGGGAGAGGACCCGCGGGGCATGGGACACTTGCCTGCCCCATCCTGTTCACGTCCCCGGAGCGCTCCTCACACACCGCAGCTGTGAGCCGGCTCCCCGGCTCCCTGAGTGCTCGGAAAGGAGGGCGTGGTAGTGCTTTGAACTGTGGGACTTAAAGGAATACCCCCACCCACGTCCTCTGTCATGCAAGTCCCTAGAATCCCAGCACTGGGACTTGACTCCCGTGGGCTTTTCTCCCAGAGAGGAGCCCCTTGGAGAGGCAGCTCGCCCACCCTCCCACCACCCCTTGCTGGGGTTTGCCCTCAGCACAGCTGGCTCGCAGGCCGCCCCCCCAGGGCTTGCCCCTCAGAGCCTGCGGTTGGAGGTGGGGTCAGGGCAGGCGCTGGCTTCCCCCACGGCAGTTACCGTTCCGCTCACAGCAGACACTCGGAAGCCTTCCTGTCCCCCGCAGGCCTGGGGCACGGCCAGCCCGGGCTGGAGGAGGCACTAGCTCGGCTGAAGAGATGGGCCCACTCTGAGGCCTCGTTGCAGTGCGTCACGCCTGGTGTCGCCGGGAGTCGCGAGCGTGCAGAGAGGCAGACCCAGGACAGACTTCCGATCTTCCCCCTCCACGGTGCAAATCTGGAAACAGGCCCCAGACCCCTGTGACTCCTGGGAGGGACGTGCAGCCTAGCCCCTGGGCTTCCTGTCTGGTGCGGCACGTGCGTTTTCGACGTCTGTTCCCACGTGGAGCGCTTCGGGTCGGTTGTTTGCAGAACTCAGTCCCTTGGATTTTGGAAGAGTCACGCAGTGTGACGAGGGGCACAACCCCAGTGGCTTTTGGAGCGACGCCCTGTGAGCAAGCACATCGGTGTTTCCACAGTGAAACACGGGCACATTCACGCTGCGTTGGATAACGAAGGACGAGAAGTCGTGTCCGTGTAGACTGTCTTGCCGCCACCTGGCACCAAACTGAAGAAGCAAACTGGATTTCCTGAGCTTTCTGGATCCAGAATTTCCAGTGAAGGGTGTGGCTGTGTCTAGCAGTGACACGTGCTCCTTGAGGAAGGGGAAAGGTTCAAAAGAAGTGCTTTTAGACAGTGATGGCGATTGTCCCCATTTAACCAATTTCTAGACTTTTGTCTACGTATTTTTACATAGCTGGGTTCTTACTCTGTACAATTTTGTATTCTACTTTTTTTTTTTTGCTTAATTGTACGTGATAAACACTTAAGCCTTTTTGATGGTCACGCAGTGTCCATCGGAAGCCGGAGCTGTTCTCCCTGCAGCACAGGCTCCTTCTCCGTGGGGAGTAGACCACCCACAGAGCACCCTCCAAGGCCGCTGTCTAGCTGCGGGGCGTGCCCTGGGAGTGGCCAGGCCGAGGCCTCCAGGAGCTGAGCAAGGGTGAGCCATCTTCGGGGCAGAGCTCGGGGCTGTTTCCAGAACGTTTCTCTCTTCCACAGGCAACTGGGAATCCCGTTGACTTGGGAAAGGAGGGCAGGTCCTGGACGGGTGGCTCTGCGTTTGTCTGCACACGCCACGGGCAGGAGAGGGGCAGAGTGGGGACTTCACCAGGCCCCCCCGGGGGAAGGAGGGTCAGCCCTGGAGCACGAGTGTCCTGCCTGCAGTTCACACTGGAGGCCCTTAGTTGCTCCCTTCACGTCCCAAGTGCTTTTCCCGTGATCCAGCGTCCTTCCTCCAAGTCACGGCCAGCATCACCCTGACGCCATCCCCCTGTCCTTAGAGAGGCGGCAGAGAGAGGCTCAGGGCCTTTGGTCCCGGAAAGAATCCCCTGCCATCTCCCCTTCACCCGCAGGGAGCCTCCTTTGGCTGTCCGGCCACAGTGGTCCTGGGTGAGCGGGCCGCCCTGGGAGGCCTCTGCGCCCAGTGCGGCCTGCCTGCCGGGCCGGGGCTCGGTGCACAGCGGGCTGCTGGAGGCAGGGGTCCTGGCCCCAGGCTGGAGCGGGTGTGGGTTCCAGATGCCACGACCGACCTTGAAGGCCTTTCTGGGTAGGGAGACCCCTGAGCTGCCCTGTCCATACTTTTCTAGATGGTTCATCCTCCAGAACTCTGCTCGGGGTGTGGGGACAGTCAGCGGGGCTTACGGAGTGTGCCTGGCGCGAGTCCCATTTGCTGGCTTTTCCTGAGCTACTCTCCCCCGAGGCTGCTTGTCCCAGCGTGAATTCGAGCGTATACTGGGAAACCTGCATTCTGCACACGCTACCTGTCTTGATGTTTTTTAGAAAATGTTTGTTTTCAAAAGGAGCTACTTTTTAAGCCCCGTGTAACCCTCCGCGGCCTCATCCCGCCCTTTGCCCCACCACATTCCAGCTGTACTGGCGCCTTTTGGTTCCCAAGGCAGTGACACTGTTCCAGGCCCAGGCCTGTGGTGCCCACTGTCCCTCTCCCTCCGCTGCCTCGTCGGCCAGCTCTTACGAAGTCTCAGCTTAACTCTCAACACCCCAAACCCACCAGGCACCCCTGGTGTAATCGATCGTTACCCTGTGTTCTTTCTCATCATATTTACCGTAACTTGCCTTTATATGTTTTATTGTATTTATTTATTTTGTTACATTTTATATTTTTCTTCCCTACAGTGCTTCATGAAAGCACGTTTCACAAATAATTTTACTGTTCTAGCTCAGTGCCCGGCACATGGTAGCTACTCAAAAAAATAGACCTGTTGGAGGGATGAGTGGCAGGATGGATGGGCGATGGATGGAGGGATGGATTGGAGGATGGATGGATGGATGAGTGAGTGTGTGGGAGAGCGGATGGGTAGTTGGGTGGATGAATGGTTGGGTAGGTATAGGGGTGGATAGGAGGGTGGATGGATGTGGATGACTGGGTAGATGGATGGGTGAATGGATGCATGGACGGATGGATGGATGGATAAAGGGCAATACCAAGGATTTCTGGGCCATCCCATGAAAAGTAAGCTCAGCATTGCAAAGTACCACTAGGCCCATCCCACATTAGCCGACTAGACTCTGACTCTTCTCCTAAGTTACAGAACAAGCTCAAGCCAGCTTAAGAAAAAGGGGAACTTAGCGTGAGGGCATCGCGGGGAGCAGGATGCTCAGGTCGAAAGTGGAGCAGGGGCTGGCAGGCCACCCAGACTGTCCCTCTCCGGCCTGCCTGCACCTTGCATTGTCTCCCCTTGGCAGACTAGCCGCCGTGTCTTCAGGGCGGGACAGCGACACCCTCAGTGCTGGGTGTGTCCGCATCAGGTCAGCCACGTGAAGAGGCGACGGCAGGCCCTGGAATCCAACCCCAGATGCCCGGGGAAGAGAGTGCGCAGTCATCTGCTGCTGGGGGCCGGGGCTCTGCATTTGGGCTGCGAGGGCACACCGCTGTGACGTGTCGTGGGGCTCTTCCCAGAGAAGGGGGTCGTGTCTGCCACATGGGCTTTCCGTAGGCCCCCCAGTGGGTCTCATTTCCAGTTGGCCACCGTGCGTGCATCCCGCTTGATGACCATCTGGCCCGATGCCGGCGAGGCCTGGCCTGCACTGACGGCGAGACGCTCCTCACCTGCAGGCCTGGGGAAGCTGCCCGTCTGGAGCGGGGAGCACAGGGCAGCGGGCCGCCCTGCGGAGCTGAGGTCAGCCGGCCCAGCCTGGTTTGGGGAGGAGGACATCGTGGCCCCCCGGTAAAGGCTTTCTGGGTTTGCCCAAGTGAGGCGCCCTCCCTCCCCCCACTCCCCGGTGTGTCCGACACCCACGGAGACACAGGAAGGAGCCAGTGCCTGGCCTCTCAGATGAGCCTCGCTCTTCCGCCTTAATCTGGTTTGCAACAGGCCGTGAGCTGCCGTTCCAGAATAGACATTTTCTCTGTGAAAAGAGAGAAACCTCTTTATGCACTTTCACAATGCGGAATCTAATTTAGGTTTCAATAAGGGAAGGAACCATTATATCACCCTCCTTCAGTGCTTCTTGTCATTACGTTATATTTTTAAAAATACTTTCATCGGGGGCCCGATATACACTTACAATCTCTCTGCCTTTATTTTCTTTTAAGAACACATATAATAAAACTCCAAGTTAATAGCATGAAAATAATTTTTACAATAACAGTTGTAGCAAATCTTAGCCTTGCCGGGCGAAGGTGGCTAGACAGAGTGAGGCAATTACGTGTGTTATTAGCAGGGCAGGGAAGGATTGATGTGCAGCGGGCTGCGTGGAGGCAGCAGCCCCCAGACGTGAGCTCCATGTCAATGGTGGGGTTCTCTCAGATGATAACTCCCTTCATTAACATTTTCACACATCGCTGACTAGCAAATGAGGAGAGAGGCCTCCGGCTCCCAGATCCCTCCTGCCTGGGTGCTCCCTGCACCTCTGCGCCTGGGCAGGGCCTCCTGCTCCAGCCTCTGCCTGCCGGAGGGTTAACTCTTCCTGGGCGGACCTGTTTCCCTCAGGGATGGGAGAACGTTCTGGAATCACAGGCTTAGCACTCATACTTTTGAGGGGTCGCTCCTGGGGCTTGCTCTGCATCTCCCGGTTGGTGCCTGCAGGTGCTTATAAGAGGATGTCGGGTCTGAGGGGACCAGGCGGGGCCAGGCTGCTGCCACACGTCGCCCTGCGGGGTGTCCTCCTCCCGGAGACTCCCCGCTCAGGTGCTGAGTCACGGGCGGCGTATGGCATCCTTTCAGCCTCAGCGGACGGTCGTTTGATGCAAAGTCTAGCTCTCCTCTTAACAAGAGGAGTAGTGGCCTTTTGTCTCCAGCCGAGGCAGGGAACACAGCCCAAGCTGTGACTGAGGGAGTTTTGGGAGGGCTCACTGGGCAGAGTGCCCCCCTAAGAGTGGGAAGTGGACACTGGTCAGGTGGACTGAGTGCGGGGGCGCAGTCTCGTCCTGGGAGAGGCTGGCTGCTGCTCAAACGACTTGGACACCACACTGCCTGCTCCAGAGGGACTTACAGTCTAAGGAGAGAGAGGGGCGTGGGCTGGGATGGGAGTAAAAGACAGAAAACTGTACTTGAACAACAATTAAAATAAAAAAAAAGTAGAGAGAATGTGAGGGAAGCAACAGTGTCCTTAGGTTGTTCAATACCAACAATGGTCAGCGGATGCCTGCAGCGTGAGAGTGAGTGCTGGGTCATTCGGAGGACATTGCTGGTTGCTGCCCCGTTAATCAGGGGAGGCTTCCTGGAAGAGTCTGCAAGTACTGGGGCTCCAGGAAGATGGCTCCTGGTATGTTGTCTGTACCTGGCACCGTGTTAGAAGAATGCCGAGGAGGGGAGTTAATGCAGAGTGAACCCCGCCTTCCTGCAGGCTTCAGAGCATCGGTTTTCAGCTCAGCCTCTCTGCTGAAGTACCTCTGCTCCTTTGTTTTGGGACACAAACCTTGGTGACTCAGGGATCATTATTTCATAAACTGACTCTTGGGCAGATTTTGCAGTTTGATTGGGCTCCCGATGGCACATGAGACCCCCCGGTCCAGGGTCAGTTCATTCCAATGCTCCTTTATGTCTCTGGCTTAAGGCCAAGTTTTCATAGCTGATCTGATCCAGGTGTTCTCAGCCCTGTCTGTGCATTTTCATCACCTGGGAGAACTTTAAAACTGCTGGTGCCAGGGACCCTCAGAGAATTTATTTTAAATGGTTTGCAGTGGGGCTCAGGCTCCCCAAATGATTCCAGTGTCCAGCCACAGTTGAGGATCCCTGATACCATTCAGGCGGGTGACCTGGCCTTTGGGTGAATCAGCTGGATGAAAGTGGGTCTGCCCAGATCACACCGGTGGACAAATGGAGATGCCTTATCGAGCCCCTCCCTCTCCCTCCCTCTCCTTGACAACCTGGAGCTGTTCATTGCTCTCAGATGCGACGTGGGATGCGCAGGCCCCAGTGCTGTAGGTCATCACGGAAAAGGGCACCTTGCCCTTGGTCCTAGGGATCCAGGTTCCCCACCTCCCTGCCCCTCCTTCCTTTGCTCCATCCTCCCAGACTGTGCCATGTGGTACCCACCCCAGCCCGTGGTCCCTGGGCAAGCCTCATCTGCAGCACGAGCTGGCTTCTGTCATCTTTGATCTCCTCCTGCAACCGTGGGGCTCAGCCGGCCCCGTTCGACTCCAGCGCTGCTCCATTAGCAGGGGCTGCTCTGCGTCCCGTGCCTCCTCTCCGGGAACATGATCCCCAAACTGAAATCAATAGACCCAGGACATGCTTGGAATCTAGAAGCTCCAGTCTTTCCCAAGTTCTGTTTTCTGGTCGGATTCCTCCCAGTGATGGGTGCTGGGCTGTGCCGTGCCGGGGGAGTGGCCCCTGTGGGTGGCTGTGTGGGGTGGCCCCACTGGGGGGAGGGGCCGAGATGGCACAGGGCGCCATCCTGCATCCTGGTGCCCATCAAGTGTTAAGGCGCACAGGAGCCAAGCCTAATGAAAATCCAGCTTCATTTTGCATAATCAGGCGCTATTGAAATGATCCTTTCAGTTCTGCATGCTGCAAATTAACAATCTGACTTATACACAATAAAAACCCAAGTATTGTACCAAGTGATACTTCTTAGGTGGTGGGTACACAGATGGAAATTCATTTAATGAACTACAAGCCCCCGAATGGATCCTAAATTGTAATTATCCCGGAAAAAACCCTAATAGAAAGTGAAAAGAGCTTTTTGTATCCCCCACCCCTGCTTCACGACAGCTAGTATTCTCCGAGCTTACGCTCGCGTTGTCGGAAATGAGCATCTTCATATGAAGAGGTCTTTGGGGCCTGGCCAACTGGCAGGGCTGGGCCGCATGCAAATCAGCCAGCTCCGCCCCCCACCCCCACATTCAGAAAGGAGAGGAATTTGCAAAGACTGTGGTGCTGAGCAAAATGTGACTTACGTGGTATTGTGAGGAGTTTAACCCACAGCCATGGTGTCACCAGTGAGTAATGTGGCTGGCTGCCTGTGGGATCGGGGAGACCTGGGCTTTGAAGATTGGGCTGGCAGCGTCTCTGCTGAGCCTGTGAGGCGGGTGCCCCCAGCCTCCTCCTGGTAGCTTTCCTTGAAAGATGTTGCAGTGGGGGGAGGCCATCAGAAGGGTTCCACTAGGCCAGGAATTGCTTTCCCCTCTGACAAGGCGGCAGAGGCAGGGGGACGGTGGATGGAGGAGCCTTAGGCAGACCAGAGCAGAGCCAAGGACCACCCCTCAGCCATCGCCCCCTTCCAGCCTCAGGGCCCGATGCAGAGGGAGCCACTGGGGACAGCCCTCTTCCCAGGGGCCAGCCTCTGGGAAGGGGGTTAGGAGCGGCTGTGGCCTCCACCGAGAGTGCCACACTTGATAAGTATCACAAGCTGTTCCATATTTATTATGGGCAACAATTTGACTAACGGAGAATTTAGATTAATAACGTTCAGGCTGGAGAAGTAATTTCCTTTGAGAAAGCGATTTACATGCACTCTGCCAGAAAGAGCCGTCACCGCTCTCCTGCCGTGTCAGCTCAAATAATGAAGTTGGAAATAACATGGAAGGTTAATAGGTCCAACTTATCTCCTTAGAACTGAAAAGGAAGATTTACACTGTAGAGGCTGTTTTGCATATTTCCACAGGGAATTGAAAGGTTTTTTTCCCCCAAACAAGATTTATGAGAACCCGTGGTTCAGGTATCCGCTCCGTTATTGCTCCTAAGTGAGGCAGTAAACCTCTTCATTGGGGTGGGGTCCTCAGGCCGTAAAGAGCCCCTCGCCGACCAGGGCCTGTGTGGGACACTGGTGTCACATGGAGTCTTCGGAGGAGAGCCGCCTGCTTCGCACTCTGAAGGTGACACCATTCGTGTGCTAACTACTGAAAGAGATTTAAACAATTCTACCTCCTGGATATTTAAAACATTTCTTGAAAAATTTATTTTGTCATCATTTACTGCCACCAGAGCTTGGTGGGCCGACCCTGGCCTTGAGGAATGTGGGGACACAGCTGGATCAGAGCAAAGGAGAAGGCAAGAGTAGAGGGGCAGTGTGACTTCTGGACCCCAGGCGGGACGGGAATGGATGGAGGCCCATCCAGCTCTCCGCCGGCCTCTCAAAGAGCTTCCGTCTCAAAGAGCTTCCCGGAGGTTGCACCCGACGCCTTCTGCTGACCTCTCATTGGCCAGCTCCGTCTGCAGAAGGGGTGGGGCGGGTCACCTTCTGCTCGCTGCCCTGCCCTGCCCATCAGCGTGGACTGTTTCGGAAGAAGGGGAGATCAGATGTTTGCAGGCCACCACAGTCTGAACACCAGCGCTTAGTGCATTTGCTCGTACTCTTTTTTGTCTCCTGTTAGACGCATTCAAACTATGAAATTCCCGTTAAATCCTCCTGAAGCTATGTCCCATGTTTTTTTTTTTTGCCCCCAGGTCGAAAGAATTGTAGCTAACATTTTTACGTCCATCATGTTCACATTTTACTGTATTTGCGTGGTCATGTACCCAGTCATGTATGTCTTCACGAATCCATCTCAGTTCCTGAGGCATTTCATAGAGGCCTCAAAAACTGGCAGTGCGTGCCACCCCTAAATGTTTCAGAATGCGTGTTGTGAACTATTTACTTTTTAAGGTAGAATTTATATGTAATGAAATGTACAACCTTCCGTGCGCCGATCGGCGATTTCTGACAAATGGGTGCACCTGTGTAATCCAGACTCCCCTGAAGACACAGACATGTCTGTGACCCCTAAAGATTTTCTCTTCATTCTTCCTAGTCAGCACTCCTCCCCCCCTGGCAGCCACTGTTCTGATTTTGTTTTAACCATAAATTATTTTTGCCAATTCTGGAACTCCATATAAATGAATTCATATCATATGTACTCTTTTGGGTAAAGTTCCCTTCACTCGGCATGTTTTTGAGATTTATGCGTGTTTTGCAAGTGTTGGTAGTTTTTCCCTTTTTATTGACGAGTACCGTTCTGTTGTATGACTGTCCCAGAGTTCGTTTATCCATCAGTAACGGGCATCTGGTGTTTCCAGTTTTTGGCTGGTATGAATAAAACCACTGGGAATATTTCATGCACGGCTCTTCGGGAGATGTTTTTTATATCTGTGGGGTAAATGTCTGGGAGAGAATTGTTGGATGCTATTTTTTCTTTTAAAAGAAACCAGAAGACTTTCTTCCTGAAGAGATCACGCGGTTTCATGTTTTCGGCAACAACGTCTGATCGTTCCAGTTGCTCCACGTACTCGTTACCACTTAGCGCTGTCGGTCTGTAATTTTAGCCATTCTGGCGGGGGAACGGTGGGCCTCACTGTAGCTTTACATTTCCCCGATTACTAACCGCAGTTTGCACATGCTTGTTCGTATTTGCTTATACGTCTTCCTTTACGAAGTGTCTAATGTTTTACCTATTAGAGATTTTGGATTTTCTTTTTATTACTGGCATGTAGAAGTACTTTATAAAGTATGGATACAAGTCCTTTGTCAACTATATATTTTGTAAATATTTTCCCCAAGGGAATATGGCCTGCTTATTCATTTTTCATGATGGTGTCTTTTCAGGGACAGAAGTTTTAAAGTTTATCGAAATCTAATTTATTTGTTTTTTCCTTTCCTAGTTACTGCTTTCTGCACCCTCGTTAAAAAATCTTTGCTTGCCATCTCATTATGAAGATGCTCTCCTGTGCTTTCTTCTGGAAGCTTTATAGATTTAGCTTTTACATGCATGTCTGTTGTTCACCTTAAATTACTTGTTGTAAATGGATAAGGTAGGGGACATTTGTTATTTTCCACACTGACGTCCAGTCATGGCAGTGCTGTCTGTTGGAGACTGTTCTTCCCACGTTGCATTGCGTCGGCGCGTTTGCCTAGACTGGCCGTGCAGAGGGGACGTGCCCTGGGCGCCCTTCTACCGCCCCGTTTGCCTCGCCTGGTCTCACTGCCTCATGATCTCGGTTGCTGTGGCTTTGTAGTATCGAATGTGTCTTGAACTTAGTCTTCCAACCTTGTTCTTTTTCCAAATAGTTTTGGCTAGTCTACTTTCTTTGCGTTTTCATATAAACTTTAGAATCAACTTGTTAGTTTCTACAAAAAACAATCCTGCGGGTATTTTTAATGGGATGGCGCTAAAGATGTAGACCAATTTGGACACAATTGTCATCTTTAAAATACCGAGTCTTCCAGTCCAAAAATATGATCTATATCTCCATTTATTTAAGTCTTCTTTAATTTTCCCGTTTTACAGTATTTAGTGGAAAGGTTTTACATATCATTTGTCAAATTTATTCTTAGGCGTTTTATGCATTTTGGACACTATTTTTAAAATCTCCAATTAAGATAATGGATTTGTCCATTTCTCTATTTTTGTCAATTTTTACTTCTTCTATTTTAAGCTCTGTTATTGAGCACATTACATTTATAATTCTAATGTCTCTCTAATTAATTCCCTCACTTATTATTATGAATGTCCCTGTTTCTGGTAGCACCCTGTACCTGGAAGACAACTTTTCATAGCCGCCCCCGCCTTTCTGTGCTTATGGTTTGCGTGTGTATCTTTTCAGCTATTACTTCTGTCGCCTTCAGGTTTAAAGCACGTTTCTTGCAGCCTGCATGTAGCTAGTGCGTCCGTCTGGCAGTCTCTGCTTCTTAAGTGGGCTGTTGGTCTGTTCACCGTCAATGGAATCATCGCTGTGGTTGGAAGTATGTCTGTCATGCTGGTATTTGTTTTCAGTTCGTCTCATCTTTTTTTATTGCTCTTTTGGTTGAATATTTAAAAAGAATTTTATTTTAATTGCTCTGTTGACTTTTTTACTGTGCTCTTTGCACGTTTTGCATTTTTTGGGTGGTTGCAGTAGGTCATATAATAAACATATTCTCAACTTTTTACAGTCTGCTTAGAATTAGTATTTGCCCACTTCATGTAAATTGTGGGAACCTTGCAGCTGTGTAGTTTAATGTATATTCACCTCTTCATACTACACGTGTTATACATGTGACATCTGTATATGCTATAAGCCTTGTAATGCGTTTTACTTTTTTTGGTGGTGATTTTTTTATATTTTATTTTTCTGAATATGTTTCTATTTGGCTTTATTATTGGTGGGACTTCTTATTGGGTATAGACTTTCTGGTTGACAGTTTTTTTCTTTTGGCACATTAAAGATGATATTCTCTCTTCTGCCTTCTTATTTTGATGAGAAGTTATTTATTTCCTTTATGAAATGCGTTGTTTGTCTCTGGTTGCTTTCCAGATTTTCCTTTTATCTTTGGTGTTACTTACTCTGCCCATGACGTGCTCAGGTATTTTTGCTTTGTTTTGTTTGTTTTGTCTTCCTGAATCTGAAAATCTCTGTTTTTCAACACGTTTGGTAAAATTTTGTCCATTATTTCTTCAAATGTATTTCTGCCTTATTTTCATTTGTTTCTGGTGGGGATCCAATTGTACAAATATTGGATCTTGAATTATTTTTTCACAAATCACTGAGGTTTGTTCACTTTTTAAAAATAATTTTGTTTTTCAGATAGATCAGACTTTATCAGTCTCAGCACAGCTGACATTTTGGGTCAGATCGTTGTTTTTTGTTTGTGGGACGCATTTGCTGTGCATTGTATTACGTTTAGCAGCATCCCTGGCTTCTGTGGCTAGATGCCAGTGGCATAGCCCCCCAGCTGTGGCAACCAAAGATGTCTCCAGACATTTCCAAATGTCCCTGGGGGCACAAAAGCAACTCTAGTTAAGAATCACTGAGATAAATCAACAGAAATTATAGTGAACAGAGCCTTCAGGTTCACTAACTCTTTTTTCTGTTATCTTCAATCCAATGACTGTATTTCAGATATTTTATTTTTTTGGTTATAGAATTTTAATTTGCTTCTTTTGTTTTGTAGTTTCCACCTCTCTGCTGAGATGACCTGTTTATTCAGTAGAAACATATTTTCCTTTATTATTTGCACAGTTGTAATAATTGCTTTAAAATATTTGTCTTCTAGTTTCAAATTGTTTTAAAATATAGGTCATTATTATTCAGGTGTGGTGCAACCAGCAAATCAGAAGATAATTGCCTTTGAAAATGTAGTTTGTTACCCACAGTTGCCAAGAGGAAGGGGCAGTGTGCCGCGTTGGGCCGCACGGGGAAGCACCAGGGCTGGTCAGGAGATGGACGGCGGTGGGTGTGGTCAGGAGCCTTCACTGTGGTTTCCGTGGGAAGGGAAAGCAAGCAGGACGAGCAGGAGTAGGGTGGGCTGGTTTGAACGATTCCAGCAGGCTTGAGGCTGTGGGGTCTGTCCGTCTTGTCTGGCGCCTGGCTGTGAGGCCGTTAGGGCAGCAGGATGGTGGCGTGCGTGTGTGAGCTCTGAGCTCCCAGTGAGGGAAGTGACGGGGGTGTGGGCTTCGGAGTGTTGGCTTGTGTGTGGGAGGGGCACTCCCGGCCACGCGGTTTGCTGTGTCAGAATTAGCTAATAATATTAGCTATCTTAGCTAATAATATTAGCTATCTTAGCTAATAATATTAGCTCTCTTAGCTAATATAGGAGGGGCCGTCTCTTCCAGGTGCCGGCAGGACCACAGGATGTCAGAGCATCAGAGTGAAAAGACTTGCTGAATGGAAACATTCTTGTCGTCTCAGAATCAGTCTCCACCGATCGCCTTTTCTCTTGAGTGTGGGTCACATATTCCTGCTTGTATATTTTGTAATTTCGACAGACAGTGATTTTACTAGGTGTTCTAAGTATATTAAAATTTCCCTTACAGTTTTTCCTTTAACGAGGATCAATAGAGTGCTTTTTAGTTCCCAAATATTTGGATTTGTGAGTGACCCTTTTGTTAATATTTTTAAATTTTATCATGTTATGTTTTCAAACATGGTTCCCCTGATATTGATTCTTTTGTGTTTACGGAATCTTCCTTTATGCTCAGTGCATGCTTAATTTTTGTGACTGATCCATGTGTGCTCAGAAAAGACGTGCATTCACCGTTGGGCGAATTCTCCAGGCATTTCTTAGCTCAGCCTTCGTAAATCTCTTTATCTTTGTTATTTGCTTTTTCTCTGTCTGAGCCGTTAATTTCCAAGAACAGTATGTTAAGGTCTCCGACAAAATTTTTTGATTTATCCGTTTCTCTTTGTAGCTCTGTTAGTTGTTACTCTGCATTGGTTCTGGGGACAGATTTTTAGGAGCATCCCTTGCGTGATCACGCCGTCTCCTGGCGTAGTTGTTCCTTTCCGACGCGTCGGATATTTCTCTGTCCCGCTCATCCAGCCTCTGGCGCCCAGAGCGTCCTTTCCACCGAGCGCTTTACCTCTTCCTTCAGTCCTGGGAGCGTCTCGGTGGCCGGTTCCTCACGGTGTCCCCGCCGTGTCTGTCCCTGCCCTACAGAACATGGGTGTTGACAGGGCTGCTTCTGTCCTTGTATTTCCCCCGCTTTAAAGACGTTTCCCATCTCTTCATTCTCTTTCGATGCTTTTCAGGAAAGTTTCCTGATGTGAGTTTTCAGCTCCTAAATGATTCTTTGGCTCTTTACTGAGTGCTTTATTTTAGGAATAAAATACGATAAATCTGCGCCCCTCGAGAGGCCCGGAGCACCGTGTGTGCCAGGCACGTGCCCCCAACTCTCCCCGTGCATCACTCGCGCTTTTACCACCACTGTCTGCCCCTGCCTGTCAGCCACCAGGAGGAGCCCCGACTCCCGGGACCCCTCCCAGGGAGGCCTGGCCCCTCTCCTCCCCTGGGAATCCGCACCCATTCTCTGAGCCTCCTCCGGAGCCCCTGTCCCCACACACGCTCACGGCACTCGATGTCTTTGCCTTAGTGGTTCTCTGACTCGCCTGCCAGGGCGGAAGGAAGGGCCAGGGAGCGGCACGTGCTGTCCTTTGTTCTCTGACACGTGGTGGGTGCTCGGTAAAGACTTGCTAAATCAGTGACTGGTTAGGCCAAGCTTGTCATTTTGCACATTATTTTTTAAGAGCTCCCTTTTATTGGATATCTTTGTGCTGGAAAAAATGCTAGGGTCTCTTCAAGTCACGGTATTATTTAAATACTGATTTGTTCATCACTATAGTCATTTTTGGTTATGGTAAATTGTACATAATACCAAATTTGCCATGTCAGCCATTTGTAAGTGGACAGTTCACTGGCATTGAGTACATTCCCACCGTGTGCGGCCACCCCACCCACCACCCCCTCCAGCACGATTTTCACGTCCCCAAACTAGAACTCTGGCCGTCAAGGAAAGCTTTTGTGTGTTTCTTACCCCGTGTCTCCACTTGGTTCTGCTGTACAACTGCCTGGTCCTACCTTACATTCCTGGTGTCTTCTCTGATTTCTTTGAGGATGTTTATTTGCTTCGTTTGAATTCTTGTGCCTTATCTACTCTTTCTGCTTTGTGGGCACATACAAGGTGTCTCCTGTCTTGCTTTTAGGGTGGCTGCTGTCCTAGAGGTCCTATTTATTGTATTTCCCTAGAATCAGGGAGGGGTGGTGCCCAGACCTGCACTTGGGCTTTTCATGGTGAGTTTTGGAGAAGGGAGGGGGTCAGGGGGTCCCCTCAGGGTGGAGGACTTCAGTGATATGAACGTCGTATCTGGGCTTGCTCATTCCCTGATTTCAGGTGGTCCCTGCCCACACCCTGGCCATCCTGGCCCCGGCGGGCTCTTTTCTGAGAGCCGCAGGCCTTTGCTGCCGTCTCCTAGCTCATGGGGCGGCACATTCAGGGGCCGCCCGCCCGTGGCTTGTTGCCGTGGTTGTAAACTCCGCATCTTCTCTGGGCCTTGTCACCGCAGCTGGCGCGGCGCTGCGTGGGCGCTGGTGCTTCTGCTCTTTTTCTGGCCTCGCCCTAGAGATAAGATGGGAAGTGACTCTCTGGGGTAATGCAGGAGGGCCTTGGGACTCTGGAACACTTCCCTGCAGCCCGGATAATCGCGGAGATGGCTCCTCTTCTACCTCCCAGTCCAATACTTCTCGCAGCCTCTGCAAGGAGAGCCAGCACCCTGTGTCAGCGCACTTCCTGTGACCTTCCTCTGTTTTTGAAGGTCTTTGTTCTGAAGGTCACTGGTGCATGGGGCTGGCTCCCAGTGACCTTGATTGGGTAGAAGTTGCAGAGCAGGGACACTGATGACTCAGGAGCCTGTCTCATGGGGGAGTACCTGGAAAGCAAGCAATGGAACAGTCTGGAAGTCTCCCCAGATCCTGTGGAGCAGGCCTGGCCGTAGCGCCACAGTCCCGCTCTGGCAGGTCCTGCAGACCTTTTCCTTGGGGACCTGGCTCTGACCCTGAGTGTTTGTTCACTGCACGTGCTTACTTCCAAACGCAGTTTCTCCACTTCCCCACCCCAACTGGTTAACCTCTCCCAGTTCCTGCCTCTCTGTTTGCCTAATGGGCTGCTGACGCCCCAGTTTGCAGCTCCTGGAATAAAACAGTCAGGTTCGGTTTACAAAGAGACTTTGTGGGAAGCCACAGACATATTTTTATAGCATTCCAGTGTCTTTGACAGGAAGGGGGACTTCGGAGGTGACAGGTCTGGCTGATTTCAGCTTATTTTATAGTGACTCACTAATTACTCATCTAAGGAACACAGATCCCAAGCTGTTGGGAACCCCCCACAATTTCTTTTGGCTGCACACTTCAATATTTACAGCTAATTTGTTGTTACACTATAATTTCGTCTACATTTTACGGACCTGAATATTGGAGCCCTAGTATCAGGGGAAAATTTCATTGGAAGTTCTTAATGATCAAGAACAACTCATGTCTTTGCAGCACTGCCCACGACCTCATCTTCCCTGACCCTCCAGTCTCCCCAGAACCCGGAACCCGGGACCCGGGACCCGGGACCCGGAACTGGACTGTGTCATTTGCCTACTGCTGTGGCTCCCAGCACCTAGGACAAAGCTCTCAATCCATATTTGCCGAATGAACAAATGACAGCTAATGCCCCTGCCACTGTCTGAATCCCTTTTCTCAGCTCCGTCCTGAGCTTGAATTTTTTCAAGGCTGGAAAGCTCACCACTTGGCACGGTGACCTGCCTGTCATTCCTGAGTGCTACAGATGGTCAGCGAGTTCTGCTGTCTGTTGAGCTTAGATTATTCCCCTTGAATTAGTCCTCTGGAACCTCAGAGGACGCCCTGAGCCCATCTTGTCCACGACAGCAGCTCTGCTGTTGAAGACAGCCGTCATGGGCTCCCAGGGCGTCCTGGACAAGCACGTGTCCCCTTCCTTTCATCTGCTTTGTAGAACTTGATGTCGACATTCTCCTCCGTCTTAATTATCCTCCCCTGTGTTCAGTGCTGCCTTGAAATGTGGTAGCCAGGCCAACACCACACCCCCAGCGTGGCTGCCAATCAGAGCAGAGGGCTGTGGCTTTGCCGCCCCCTTCTCTTGACCTCACCCTCACATTAATGCCACCAAGCTAACACCTTTTGAGTTTGTGCTCAACTAAAACCCTTTTCCAGTGGATTCTTTCCCTGGTCCCGGACTCCGACCAGGAGAGGCTTTGAACCGAGGTGCAGGCTCTTGACCACTGAGCCAGGTGGGAAACAGAGAGGACACTGGGCTGGGGGTCAGGAGACCCACCCACATGATGGCCTGGTGGTAACAATCAAATGGAATAGCCTTGCATGAAAGTGCTTAGAGAGCCGGAAAGGCTGCCTCTGATGGCAGTGGAGCTGGTTTCTTCTATCCTAGACCCACTGAGGTCTGTGTGAATCGCGTCTCAGCCCACCAGAGTGTCTGTTATTCATGGGATTTCATAAGAGTACTTTCTATGACTTGATTCAAGCCGTTGATAGAAGCATCCTACAGGATAGGGCTGAGGGCCAAGCCCATGGCACGCTGTTGGAGGCCTCCTTCTGGGGTGACCAGGATCTGTTACTTTATATCTGCAAGTTCAGTTACCCACCCAACAATGAATCTACCCGACTCTCCTACCATCTAGCCAGTAAGGGCTCAGCTGATGCATAAGGACAACCTGTGGGACTCTGCCGGCTGCCTTGCTGAAACCCAGAGGCACTGGGACGCACGGAATGTGGGTCCTATCAAACACGGCTCACTCTGAGGATGCTGTGTTGGCTCTGAGGGTCACAACTTCTAAGCGCTCCCTAAACCTGTAGTCCTCAGCATTCCGCCCACAGGACATAACACAAGTCACAGCAACTCCATGAAGGCCCATGATAAAGTCCATGGCACGTTGCTGGTGCTCTGTTCAGCTCAGGGCTTTTCAACCTGGCCGCCGTTGACGTTTTGACCTGGGTCGTTCTTTGCTGTGAGGGGTGGGGGCTAGTGAGGTGGAGGCTGTCCTGTGCCTTGTAGGACGTTTAGTGGCATCCCTGGCCTCTGTCGAGTAGATGCCAATAGCACTTGTCTCCAGCTGTGACAATAAAAAAATATCTCCAGACATTGGCAAGTGCCCCTTGTGGGGAAAATTGCTCTGGCTGGGAACCACTGGTCTCCTAAAGGAGAAGGGGCAGCAACGTTTAGAACGATAATACCTGTGACACCACCATGTTTTTCTGAACTTGGCTTCAGAATAACACAGGTTTGTGTTCTGCAAAGGATAGTATCAAAACGAGTTCGATGGCTTTGATCTTGCTGTGCCAGCACTGGGATCCAGAAGCATGTCTGGTGATGGGCAGTAGGGGTTGGGGTGGGAGACTGGGATTAATTCTGGGGCGTAGGCCCCTGGTTAAGTGGGTGGTCCCCGTGAGGACAGTGGCAGTCGGACTCGACTCCTGGAGGGGATGCTGATGGAACCCCAGGTCTCCCCAGTGCTTGCTTCTAGCAAAGGTGTTTTTGGGACTTTTATTGCTGTCAGGGGCAGCAAAACCAAATGAAGGGGGATTTCTCAATTTCTTTGGTCTTAAGAAACCTCTCACTCAGGTAGGTTGGTGGTCGGGGAGGACACACGGGTACTTTGTTCAGGAGTGATTGTTTCCATTAGAAAGAGTAATGGTTTTCATATGCCGCCGAGAATGGGCCCATGTCATCGAGGGGCGAGGAGAGGATAATGGGAAGTCTCCAGTGGTACAGAGTGTCTGGCGTGTGCCCTCGGAGGTAACAGAAGTTGTGAGAGGTGAGTCAAAGCCTCCCATTACTCGTCAAACATGAGATTATTCACCGTTATTATTTTTAGTTTGAAAATTAACTCCCAAAGCAGCCGGGTTGTACTGTCTCTCAAAGGCATTGAATGTATTCCACCGTAAAATGTAAGCTGTTTTGAGATGATCTGAGCACAAGAATGCATCCAGTTACAGTAAATGATTTCCCTAGTTTTCTTTGAAATAAAAAATAGCCCAGCATGCTTAGGAAATGGGGTTATGGTGGACACTGCATTATTTTCTGGATGGATCACCTTATGCACTGAAGTCCTATCGTCCAGTTAATGTTGAAAAATTGTCTGTTTGAAGAGAGAGTGATTGCCAAGGAGCAGAGAGGCCATGTCTGTTTTTTCCTTCAGAATGGGGAGTGCGCCTCAGTTGCACTCAGACTCCTGAATGAGGCAGCCGGGACCTCAGCTGCACGACATGTGTCAGGGAGCCCGGAACTGGTTGGGAGGGGCGGCCCCCCCGCCCTGGGCCGGCTTCCGGAAGGCCAGCCCGGGGGCGTGGCCAGCCAGCTGGGCAGAGCACCGGTGATCCCGTACTACAGCTAAATGTTCTCCCAGTCCCACGGAGCCTTTAGAAATGTGCGCATTTTGTTTGCGTTAAAAAAAATTGTAAGTCATTTTCATGATGTCAAGCATTTAGGCAAAAAAGTGTCCCTAACAAAACTGTGCCAGCCAGCGGGAGTGTGGAAACCATCTAATTTCAGAATATAGTGGGCCGGCCCCTTCAGAAGCTCCCCGCTCTACTCGTCTCCCTCCTCCACACCTGACCTTAGCAAGAAGGTCCAGACGCACTCAGTCCCTCCTTCTCAAGGACAGTTACTTAGTCTTGACTTCTCACACTGTAATTGAGTTTTCCTTTTTTTTTTCAGTTTGAAAACTTTTAAACCTTCAGAGAAGTTGCAGAGGAACATGATGAGCACCTGCCACCTTCCTGTGGATGGGCCCCCTGTAACCATTTCGCCACATCTTTTTCTCACCTGAGAAATTCTTAGATGCCAGCCTCACCAGGCTTGTGGGTCGTCTGGTTACACTGAGGCCAGCGTGCCAGATGGGCACTCCATTTGCCGAGCCTGACCGATGCCAGGTGCCCATCTGAAGGCTCCTGGAAAAATGAGGGGGGCATTCTTCCAAGGGGCCCTGAGTCAGCTGTGGGGAAGATAAGCAGCTAACCCACCCATGAATTAACTCATGACCTTCTCTCTCCCTCCCCCCCCTTCCTTCTCTCTCCTCCTTCTCCTTTCTTCTTGCCATCAACGAATGCTGTCAACAGTGGCTTAGCTAGACTTGGAGTGAGACTGTGAATTGCTCCTTAGATCTGTCCACGGGCTTCGGGTTTGGAAACTTCCCAGATTTGAATCTGGTCCTGCTTTGGGCAATGGAATGTCTTCTGGTTCTCCCAGCTCTGTCCTTGAAACCCTGGACTGTGAGATCTGTGAGCACAGAGGTTTGTGAGACAAGAGTGTACGTTTTCCTGTTACTGATACATGCTTATTATAGGAAATCCAGAAAGTACAGAGAGAGGAAAGGAGGGAAAACTGAATGGGGCTCTTACGCAGGATTGCGGCGTTAGTCGAAGAAATCCTGTTGAATTGAAGAGGGCTGGCTTGATTCCTCTTACTGTTTAGGTGACGAAAAGATGAACAGAACAAACAGCGCTTTCCTCCTTCCCGAATCACCCTGTGGCCCGGGCCCAGGGAATCAGCGTAGTGATTGGGAGGAGATGACGTAGGAGAAGACACCCCCGGACCTGAGGGAAGCTGGGAGGGGGCAGAGGGTGCTGAGCGGAGGACTTAGCGCTCGGCTGCGCTGGCACAGGGCGTGTGCTGTGACTGAGCTCGGTCACCTGTCACGTACAGCCACCTCCACGTGTCCCTCTTTCCTTCCTGGCCCACACTCACACTCTGCTGTTTCTCCTTTAGCCGCCACGAAATCCAACCAACATTGGCCTGGTTGTGCCATTTTTAGATTTGTTTTTCTTACCAGAGGACTTAGGTATTTACTTTGGTTTATATCCCGTTTGCTTCTATCAAGCACCTGTGATGGCTTGTGATAGCTTGTGGCGTCTGTCTCAGCAGAAGGTCCCTGGGGAAGGGAAGAGCTGGGTTTGGCCCAGTGGATGAGCCGAGGTGGCCGGGCCCCAAGCAACCTCCCCGGAGACCCTGGGCCAGCGACCAGGTGGGCACGTTCTAGCCCATGTCTATACTGGATCGGTTGGTGAAACTCTACGAGTGGATGGTTTTGTCTTGGTTGTTTAACTCTCATAAGGCGTTGGGACCCCTCGCAAGTGGCTCTGGAAGGAACTGGTTGGCCAAGCGGTGCAAGCTGTGAAAGCCCTGGGCGGTGATTATTTCGTATGAGTAAGTCAGAGAAGTTCCTTTCTGCTCACTTACGGCAGCATCCAGAACTATCTGAGCTATTTGGTGAATGAAATAATTAACCTACTTGGTATGTGTTAAGTGACCTACGGATAAATGTTATCGTTTAGTACTGGGGAAGAAGCTAAGGGGGATAAACAGCCACTTCAGATGACTCCGGGGTTGGGACCCTCAGGAGGCTCCACACCTGTCCGCCCCTCGCCTGGGTCAGCAGGTGCTGTTTATCCATCACCCTTGGCAAGGGAGCCGGGTCCTGGGTCATGGGTCGCGTCCAGTTTGCCGTGGTACAGTGTTACCAATGTTTGATTTTGTAGTGGCTGTAGGAGAAATGGTGCAGTGTGAGTGTGGGACAGGAAGGAAAGAGGGACACCATGGAGGTGGCCAGAGATGATGGGTGAACGAGCTCGGTCATGGCCAGCGCCCAGGGCCACCGCAGCCAAGCAGTGAGGCAGTTTGTGCGCTGCTTCGGAGCCGCCTCCGGCCGATGAGGCAGCGGGTTTGGGTCTGCTTTGCACCCAGGGCCCCGGGCCAGGTCGTGTGTGCTGAGCCCTGCGCCCTGCATTTCCGCTCCTCTCCTTTCCGGTCCATTTCCCCCGTTGGAACGTAAGCTCCGCGAGGTGGGGACGGCACACATCCTGTCACTCAGAGGCTGGCAGATGGAGACACTCCTTAGTATGTGTCGTGTGTGGCCTTGTCCTCACCGACAGTTACACCTCCTGAGTTCCTGATGCCCCGGGACTACCAGCCTTCGATGCCACGAGGGCCTCTTCCTACCCCCCAACCCCGCTTCTCGCTTCCTGCCCTCTGATTAAGTGCTGTGAATGCCGTTCCTTCCGATTCTGGCCTCTTCTCACTTCGCAGTGCTCACTTGGTAAAAACCACAGTCCTGGATAAGCAGGGCGTGCCTAGGACCTCCCTGCACCCGTGCAGCTGAGCGGGGCCAGGGAGCGAGTGGCCAACCGGGTGACTGGCTCTGTCCTCTCTGCTGTTCTTGATCCTGGTCTCCCGCCTTCCCGGTCATCTATTTTCCTCTCTTTCCTAGCTTGTCCCGTCAGCACGCAAACGTGCCACAATTGGTCCCATCTTAAAAACGCCTCTTTTGACGTGGAGAGTGGGGAGCCCTTGTGCACTGTTGGTGGGAATATAAAATGGTGCAGCCACTGTGGAAATCAGGATGTCCGTTCCTTGAAAGATCAAAAACAGAGCTACCACGTGACCCAGCAATTCCACTTCTGGGTATCTCCCCCAGAGGACTGAAAGCGGGGTATCGAAGATCATTTGTGCACCCGTGTTCTTGGCAGCACTGTTCACAATAGCCCAATGGGGACATGACACCGGTGCCCACAGAGGGATGGGGGGTAAGCAAAGTGGTAGATCCATATGGTGGAGTTCGGCGCAGCCTTGAAAAGGAAAGACGTTTGGACACGGGCTGTGGATGAGCCTTGGGCACGTCGTGCTGAGTGAAGTCAGCCAATCACAGGAGAAACACTGAGATTCGGCTTATCTGAGGGACTTTGAGGAGTCAGATTCAAAGACAGGAAGTAGATGGTGGAGCTGGGGCGGGGGAGGGGAGAATGGGGAGCCGTCAGTGAGGGCCGAGTTCCGGTTTGCGGGAGATGAGAGGCGTCCTGGGGACGGTCGGGGGCGGCGGGTGCTCAGCTGGGCGGATGTGCTTGATGCCCCTGCACCAGGCACCTGGAATGGTTAGGAGGTAAACCGTGTAGGCATTTTACCACAATAAAACAAGTTTAAAAGGTAATACACAGACATTTGGAAAGTTCAGAGAGTTGTAAAGAAGAAAGCAAAAATCAGCAATTAGAAAACATTCCCTCTGACCTCACCCCCCCAGCTACTGCCGTTTCTCTCCGTTCTTTCCCTGAGAGCGTGGAGAGAGCGCCCTGTGCCCACGTGACCGCTGATCGCCTGCTCTCCCGCCAGCCCACCGCTGGGCGCCCCCCTCCCCCGCCCCGTGCCCACGTGACCGCTGATCTCCTGCTCTCCCACCAGCCCACCCTTGCGCCCCGGTGTTCTCGAGGCGTTTCCCGGTCACGGTGACAGGTGTGCCCCTCCCCTCGGGTGCTTCCCATCTCCCCCACGCTTCCTTTCTCTCCGCGGCACCGTCACTGCCTGACAAACCGCAGATGATGCCCACGATTCTTTCTCCTCGTTAGAATGGAAGCCCCAGTCCCGCGCGCCCAGGGATCCTCGTCTCTTTTTCTACCCCTCTGTCCCTAGCGCCCAGGTCACTGGCTAACGCATCGCAGGTACTCGATAAGTATTTGAATGGATGTGTTGAACTGATGGATGGGAAGCCTCTCCCCTGCCCCACCCAGCAGAGGGAGCGTCTGAGCAGAAATAAGATGATGCCCCGTGTGTTTTGGGGCTGCAGTGGGCCTTCTGACGGCTCCCGGACAGCCCAGTTTTCAAGTAGGACTGGCCACGAAGTGGTCTTTTAAAAAATTGTGCTGTAATGCGCATAACAGAAAGCCTCCCGTTTTAAACAGTTTCATGTGTGCACTGCGGTGGTATCGAGTGCATTCACGTTGTTGGACAGCCATCAACCACCGTCCGTCTCAGAACTTTTTAAAATTGAGAAAGAGAGAGAGAGAGAAACATCAATTTGTTTTTCCATTTATTTGTGCGCTCATTGGTTGATTCCTGTATGCGCCCTGATTGGGGATCGAACCTGCATCCTTTGTGTATTTGGATGATGCTCCAATGGAGCTGCCTGGATGGGGCCATGTCCAGAACTTTTTTATCATCCCAAACTGAAACTGTGTTCCCACCAAACGATAACACCCCTTTCCCCTCTGCCCTGGCCCCTGGCAGCTGCGATTCTGCTTTATGTCTCTATGAGTTTGTCTATTGTAGGGACCTCACGAGTGCGTTCTGATCCTGGCTGCAGGTAGCAGGACGTCAGGACGGAACCAGGCGTTGAACTCGGGGGCCCCAACTCGCTGCTTCCCAGGCGTGGATCTGGCCCTTCACAGCGTGCTGGTTCTTCGTATGTGTGTTCCTGGGGGTGAGGGCAAGGATGCCTTTTCAACTCTCAGCTTCCAGGAGCTGGCAGGGTTGTCCTTCACGTCACGCTTCTACTCTCCCAGGCCCTCCAGACTCCCGTTTTTTAAAGCCCAAACCACAAATGGGGCCTGAAAGCGTCCCCCGAAACCAAGGATGAGGAGGCCGGGTCGTGCCGCTGCCACCAGAGGCGAGCCTGTGATCTCGGAATATATAGAAACCTGGCACCTGTGCTCGTTCTAAAAATATAGCTCTTAAAATAGACCAGGCTGCACGGGAGGGGAGTGCGCCCACCGCGCGGGCTCCGAGGGGCCGCCGTACTGAGGGGAGGGGACAGGGCCTACTAGGGGTGGCTCACAAGCTAGGCAGGTGCGTCCTGGGGAGGCGCCGGTTCCCTGCCGACGGGAGGGGGAGGCCCGGGCTTTGCTCCCAGGCACTTGGGTTCTGGGGTGGCCCCTCCAGCCTCTGGTCCTGACACCCCCTGTCTGTTCAGTGTCTGCACATATGGAAATCTGAATTGAAGCCAGCCTTGAGCGAGGCCTTGGAAAAGCTGCAAACAACAGTTTGTGTTTGGGGTGTGAAGCTATAAATAGCCAGGAGGCCTGAGGGGGCTGGAGATTCAGTCAACTGTGAACAAGCTGGAGACAGGCTCCTTCGCAGGGATCCCAACGCCCTCCAGAAATGGGAGCTGTCTTGGCTCCCTGCACCAGCGCACGGTCACACGCTGCAGTGACAGGGCCGCCTGCAGGGGCCAGCCCTCTGCAGCTGAGCTCGACCAGACTGCAGGACACAATGCCGGAGCTGCTGCTCTAATGCAGGAGGGCCTTGCGCGCTGTCCCTGGCTCCCTGCCTGGAGTTATTCCCAGTAACTCAGCGTTCGAGTCACTTCCAAAAGGAGCCATCTTCCCTTTGGAGCCGTCTCCAGGCCCCCAGTGGGAGGCGGGACTGGCCTGGTTTGCTGTGTCGATGGTTACGTGCTCTAGGGGAGACCCGGGACCTTCGGGGCCATGCGGACAGAGAGCCCCAGTGCATCTGGGGTGAGCGTCGGGAGTTTAGGGACACCTGGGAGTCGTTTGCAGAATTGGGTCTCTGTGTGTCTTTTCCTGGAGAAAGTACGGGGCTTTCTTTTCCAAATTCTTGAAGGCCCCCTCTCTCAACCACCACCAGCTAGACGGTCTGTAAGTTTTCGTCCAGCACTGATGGTCCCAGATCCTCTTATCCCAGGTCAAGACAGCGTGAACGTTGAATTCGCTCTCAGAACAGATCTGGAAGCTCCCATTCCTGGTGCCGCCATGGGTTTTGCTAGATGAACAGGCACCTCGGCGCGTTTGCGATTTCCGATCTTCAGAGGCCCCGGCTCCTGCGCCGCGTTGTCCTCACCGCGCAGCAGTCGGGCCGAGCGGAGACCGTTCAAGGCGCTTCGGTGACCACCGCGTTTCTGCCGTGTGTCCTGAGCGCCCCACCCTGCCCCCACTGTGTTCCTCATCTCCCGGCCCGCTGAGTCCGGGGGGTCTGCAGTGCGTCCCCACCACGGCACCCGGCTCGCCTCCTCTGCCCCAAGTGTCCCGCTGCCCCGGGTCCTGACCCTGGCAGCCGTCAGGGTCCGGTCAGGTGCCTTCCACGGGGCCGCAGCTCCTGTGCCATCCCTCTGCATCCCCACAGTATGTGCTTTTTCAGCTCTAAAAGGTTTTGTTTCTAAATTACCATACTGTCAAATTGGCTGTTTTGGGGTGTGTGCAGTTGTTCTACGAACCCTAATACATGGAACCTCTACCACCTTCCAGGCAGGGAACCGCTCCGTCACCCCAAACTCCCTGGTGCTGCCCCTTTGTGTCCCCCCAGTCCCGGCCTAACCCCACAGTCACTGAGCAGCTTCCCACGCTCCCAGGCCAGTCCCCTCGAGAGCGCCGTGTTAAAGCCCACTCCTGCACTCGCCCAAGGCCTCTGAGACTCACCCCAGTGTGTACATCAGGGCCGGTTCCTCTGGGCTGCTGGGTCCATTGCCTTCGCACGTCATTTGCACCTTCTCGTGGCGAATTCCACCTCCTTTCCTGCAGGTCCCGTGTCGCTAGAGCAAGAGGGCAGGGTTACTGATTCATTTTTATAACCTTCCAAGTGCTGTGCAAATAGTGGGCCCTCGGCTGTCAGACGGATGAATGAGTGGACCGCAGTGAGTGACGTGAACGTGAAATCAATTTCACAAACTTTAGTATTTTTCTGTTGTAAAAAATTCTCTGATAAACATAACGGTCAATTTCCTGAGCTGAAAGCAACTGCTATCCCTCTGCATTCTGTTGGTAGGAGAGACAGAAGGGAATCAAGGTAGCCTGATAACGGGGGTTTCTCTCCACCTACTACCCACCTGCCCATCTCCTTGTTTGTGAGCACCTCTCGGGCTGTGTCACAGGGTCTGTATTTGTCCTTCCTGTTCTCATGTCCCCCATTAGTAGTCCTCAACAGCTGGTGTCTAGGACAAGGCCGCCTTCCCAGGCGGTCCCAACAGGCCCCTCCGGAGTGGCTCCACTGCTCTGAACCTCCCAGGGAGGGAGGCTCAGCCTGGTTGTGGTCTGGCTCTGCAGTCCCAGCTGTGTGGCCTTGCTTAGGTTGCTTTCCCTCTCTGATCTTTATTTTCTTTACCTTATTTTGCCCCTGTTTGTTAAATGAGGAGGCTGGAACAGGTGATCTGTACGGTGTTTTCAGACTCCAAGACTAGCTGTAAGACCTAACCCACACGCTCACCAACGTGCAGGGAGGGAGCCGTCATGCGCTAGCTCTGTGTGAGACCTGCCGTATTTTTCGGACTGTGAGACGCACCACCCCCGTTTGGGAGGGATAATGGTTGTTAATGCTGCTGTTGAGTTCTGTTTACATTTACATCGATGAAATATTATGTGATTTATGTCATTAAATATTTTACCATGTTTTTTGCTTCAAAAATTTTTTCCTATTTTTCTCCTCTAAAACCTAGGAGTGTCTTACGGTCCGAAAAATACGGGTGAGTTCCCCGCTCATTAGCGCCTGCACTCACTCCGCACGTGTTTGTTAGGTGCCCACTCCGTGTCAGCTTGAACTTGAGTTTGTGTTCATAGGATTTGGGAATACTATTTGATGTCTGTTTTTATTTTTTTTAATGAAGGGAGGGCAGGAAGGAGTAGACGTGGCCCCGTCCAATTTTTGGGGTCATTCTTTTTTCTTCTGCCTCCTTCCCTGGGGTCACCAGGTTCAGGCTGGCGTCCTGCGGATGAACCTCCTGAGGAGGGACCGCCC
>CM052542.1:2912919-2985655 GCA_028533065.1 Trachops cirrhosus
GCTGCTGTTATAGATGTCTTTTTAGCACGGACAATATGGTCCCAGAACCAAACAGTAGCCTCTGCCTCCTCCAGCCACGTCGCCATGGTAATCACAGAGCGTGCATATGGGAGGCGAGATTTGTTTCCCGTCCTTGGGGTCAAAGCCATTTTTGGAATCATTTCTCAGTTTTAATGCCGATCCTTCCCCTTCCTGGCCATTAAAGCTTCTGGCCTCTTCCGGCGTCGCTTCGCCCTGAGAGGAGCCAGCTTGACCCGCTGCCCTGGCTCTGCTGTCTGTGCTCGGCGTCCGGGAAGCAGCCCGGGGACCCGGGGAGAGGGCACTGGGCACAGGGAAGACCGTGCCTTCCCTGCTTCAGGGCGTCTGGGCCAGCTCTGACTCTGTGGCTGCTGCCCCGGCCAGAGGGCTGGGGCGGGCAGAGGCGGCACCTGGCCCGTGCACCGACTGCAGGCTGAGGTCCCGCGAGGCATGAGACCGCCGTCGTGGCCTCGGTCCAGTGCTCCCCGGCGTTTCTGGCCTTGGTTGGGTTCCCTGGCTGGCACGTGGAGGGGTTGGACCCCCTCAAGACAGGGGTGGGCCTGGGGAGCTGCCCGAAGGGATTTGGTGGTCGGGTCTTTGTTTTTCTGTAACGGTGTGTTGGGGACGTTTGGAAAGTTCCCTCCGAACAGCAGCTCGCTTGTTGGTAGCAGACGTACCGAAGGAGGGAGAGCGGGCCGGGGCTGGGCTTAAGGCTGTGTGTGTAAACTCAACAAGACACCCTGTGTGGGAGGCGACGCAGGGGTGAGGGCAGCTCCCGGTGTGGGACGGCAGTGACCAAGGCCCGAACGGTGGCATGACAGGCTCCAGATACCCTCTCAGCTTCCCTGAGGGGACAGCGCTTCACTGTCACAGATGCTGCGGGGCACCAGAGAACAAGAAAGCAGCAACATAAATGATAATACCAAGGCCGGAGCCTGTTTGTTTTGGTTCTGTGTAAACGTGGACAGATTTTCATCGGGACAGAAAACAAGGACGCAGAGCACCTCGAGCCCTTGTGTCTGACCCGGACGCTTCCCGGAGAAACTCAGTCCCGCGCGTCCTGGCACCCTGCTCCTCCCGGACCCTCCCCAACTCCAGCTCCTGGGCAGACGCTCTGTGCGACAGCCTTGAAAATCAGTACTCCCCTTTCTCCTCTATCCCAAGTACGTGGCTTGTGGCTCCAGAAACAGCGCAGGCTCCAACACCAGATCGGCTGGCATGATGGTTTGTTATCCAGGGACACAGGCGTGGCCGCTGTTGGCTCGTCCACAAGAGCTGTGAGGGCGCATGCGTGGAACAGGCATTTCCGTTCTGAGTCCTGAAGTAACTCATTCTAGGATCAGGAGTGTGAGTTGAGCCTTGAGCTGTGACATGGGACAGTATGATGATCAGGCCCAGCCACAGGGCTGGGTAGTGGCAGGGCTGACGCCAGCCCTCAGGAAGCAGCTGGGCGTCCTCCTCCACAGGGACCGGAGCTCGGCACTTGCTCTCACAGGCCATTGCCCAAAGCTGGGTAGATCTCGTGCTCGGCCCCGGGAGCCTCACCTGCCCTGGACCAGCCTCTTGGGCTCCAGGCTTAGGCTGTAGTTGCATCCTGCAGAAGCATGGGTCTCACGGGCCTGCTCACTCTCCGCTCTTAACCCTTCTCTACGCTCGGTCGAGGAAGAAGCCTGAGGACCTGCCCAGGGGCCGGTGGCCATCATGGCTGAGGCCGACCAGACACCAGTGTCAGAGATGCTCCGAGAACCCCCTTCTGGGCACGCAAGCCCTCGCCAGGTGGGGCCACTCCGCATTTACACGGGTGGTTTCCGAGTGTGGCCGTGATGGATTGTGCTCTAGCAGGGCCTTGACAGTGAAAAATGGGGCAGTGCAATGGAGCCCAGCGGTGTGGGGTCCCTGCCGAGCTGGAGCCCCACACCTGAGCAGGCGTCTCGAGCCACTGGAGGAGTGGGTGCCTCCTCCAGCCCCCAGAGGGGAAGCGGACAGATGTGCCTGCCTCAGCCCCTCTCTCTCTCTCGTCTCTCCCTGCATGTGAATCAGCTGGCTCTCTCTCCCCGTCTCTCTAGGCCGGAACGTGGCACCACACACGTGTTTTCCTGCGTCCTCTCTCCCTTTGTCTCTCTCTTCCTTTCCACCTCCTCTTTCCTTTGTCTCTCTCTCCCTTTCCACCTCCTCTTTCCTTCGATTTTCAATGATAACTAAACCCTGCCCACTGGACAGAGTGAGCAGGGGCAGGAGGGAGAATGACACAGGGGCATGGGGGAAACTTGAGGATGACAGATTTGCTCACTGTCTTGATTTGGTGATGCTTTCAGGTGTAGACATATGTCAGAATCAGTCCGCCGCACACATTAAATATACCCAGTTTATTTGATCTCAGTTCTGCTTCAACAAAGCATTTGTTAAAAGCCTCACCCATTTGCAGTGGGAGGGCAATGAGGAAATGTTTTTGAACACTTGACTTTAACAGAAGCCTCTACTCCGCTTCCCTGTAAAGCAGGGGGAGGCTGAGCCTTGGGCCAGGGTGGTTATTTCTGGGGTTAGGGTGTCCCAAGGTCATTGTTAACATCAACATCAGCTACCACTCTCTGGGGAGCAGTTCAACTACATGACAGACCTAGGAAATTGCGCTTATGTTTGTCCCCAGACACTCAGAGAGGGGAAGTGAAGTGACCCGGGTGAGGCCACACAGCTGCTCAATGGCCAAGTTTGCATCACCCCCAGGCTCCAGGGAGTGTCCTTTCCTCTGCAGCCAGCCACACATGGGACGGAAATGTCACCCAGAAATCGTCAGAGCGGGTTGGAAATCCCCAGTCATCCATCGGCTCTGGGGGTTTGGCCAGAGTCTGAAGGCCATCTCTGCTTCTGTCGCTCACGGGCATCGCCGCTTTGCCTCTCCCCCGTGTCCCCGGTCCCAGCCGTGTGCCCTCTCTCTTATCGTCCCTTCTTTACAGCTTTGGTTGGCCGGTGAGAGAGACCCACGGAAAGGGCCAAGGACGGTTGTGAGTTGGACAAGGGGTGGGGACAGTGTTGTGCCTTGGCTACGCAACAGGGAACCTGAGCAAGATTTTTGTCTCAGCTTGGCCCCCCAGTAGTCTAGGGTGACACAAAGCAGCCTCTCCTAGAAAAAGTCGAATTTGGTCAGATCTTGGTTTCTGAGTTTTTGGATCTCCAAGTTGTCTCTAAGATGGGAAACCAAGCCTACGATGCACGTCGATATGAGACCAAATCATGCCCTGTCCACGAGGGGCTGAGCCTCTGGGCTGAGAACCTAACATGAGATCTGGTCCAGAACCGGGGGGGGGTGGGGTGGCTCAGGGCTTTGTCAGCCACACGTGTAAAACTCACACCCATGGGGAGCTTCCTCAACACAGGGCACATGTGGGACTCGTGGGGGAAAAATCGGGGGACTCTCAATGTAGATCAGCTCTCAGACCAAAATTGTAAGTCAAACAATGAAATCCACATCACAGGAGATAAGAGACGGATGCTGAGAAAGGAGGATTCACGTGTCAGGAACTGTATATAGCAGAGCAGTCAGAAGATGATTGGACCAAACGTGTAAACTGTTTGAAGAGATGAAATAAGAAATAAAACCCGTAAGCCTGACTAGGAGATAATGGGGCAGTTTAAAACAGCGGATCAATTAGTTACTCTAAAAATAAAAATGCGTAGTATTGGAAGTTAAAAAGAAGAAAAGCCCCTCAGACCAACCCCTGATACATGGGGTAAAGGGGTAGGTGCACTGCTAGGAAAGCGTCTGTGAACCATCGGGTGATCCCGAGGAGCCCGTCTGGGCTGCAGCTCCAGGGAGTTCGGATGGAACACGGGGAACGCGTGGGGAGAAGGCCCAACACCTACGTAAGCGGAGTCCGAGCCGCCGTGCAGCGCGGAGGCGTGCTCGGAAGAACCGTGGCCGAGAGCGTAATGAAGACACGTGCCCGCCTATTGACAGTGAGCACAGAGCCCCAACGGAATAAACAGAGCAGAACCCGCACATGGAAACGGCATGGCGGAGCCAAGGAGCATCAGAGAGAAGGAGATAGCTTCGAAAACGACCGGGAAAACAACGGAGTCGGTCGGACCTCGTCCATTTGGGTAGGTGTGAAACAGGGAAACCGCAGGGTAGGCGCTGCTCTCTGTATTTTCAGGTGTCCTTCTACGACAGTCACCAGGGAAGACGTGCCGCTCTGGGCTTCTGTCGGCCGGCGCCCGCAGTGTGCCACCGCCGTGGCAAACAAAAGCATCCGCGTGTGTCTTCCCGGTGCGGGTGAGGCATTGTTCGCCTGCCGGGTCGCCGGCGCAGCGTCTGCCTCACGGATGCCTTTTGGGGATAAACCTTCAAATATGGGCTGTGGGCCTGGGATCCCCTTGACAGGTGCTGCCAAGAATGAAAATGTGATCTTTCCAGGGTGCTTACCTCCTATTAATAAAAGAAAAAAGCAACCTAAATTAATCTTTGGAAGTAAAGTGCCATATGAATCAGCTTTCCTCACTCCGAAAATAACTTACTCAGAATTTATAGATCCCCTAAGTTCTGCTGATTTTTTATATTGTTTACTTTCCTCTCCAAAATATCAAATAATTCACAGGTGGTAGGTGCCGTGGCTCTGTGGATAATTTGAAATGAGAAATGGACAGCAAGAGAAATTTCCTTCTAGGGGGTCAGTGCTAGGGTGACTCCCTAAGACTAATGGTGCTGGATTAATAACCCGGGGCTGCTTCAGTATTCATAGCCTGTTCCCTCTGAAGGCTGGGATATTTCCCACTTTTATGTCCTGCACAGAACTGTAAAGCAGAGATGGTTTCATTGCAGCTATGTGCGTAATGAGATGCGCAGGGGCTGCTCCTGCCCATTAATCAGAGTTTGGGGGAGGCTTCTGGGAGCCTGACCTATTGCCGAGGCAGCTGATCTGAATGCAATGACTTTCCCCTGTGGGAGTCCAGGCCGGAAGACCTGGGAGCTGGCTCTGCAGGCTTGGGGCCCGAGCCGTGCAGCTGTGCTGCGGAGAGGGGGGTGGTCACGTCTCCAGGTGCCCAAGGAGCTGTGGGAGGCAGGGTTTGCAATGTATCTACCTGTTTCTGGGTACGTCTCATCAGCTTCTCCGTCCTCGGCGGGGTGGGGTTGTTGAGGAGGGTGGGGGTAGCTGCATTCACCAGGAATTTGGGGGCATCTCTCTGCCAGGTGTTGGGCTCTCTGTTGAGTAGACACCTCAGGAATTGAGACATTGCCCCTGCCTTCAAGATGCTCCCAGAGGAGTGGGAAGGGAGAGACCCGAAGAGATGAGTTCAGTGGAGCCACCTGGTGAAGGGGTAGAGAATCTGAGTAACGCACCGATGAGCACTGCTCACCCGCTTTGGCGGCGGAGGGTGGTCGGGGGGGCACGGGTCTGGGTCTGGGCAGGCTTCCTGGAGAAGCAGTGTCTGAGCTGAATCTAAGGAGTGATTGAGACTTGACCCAGGGCAGGTGACGTGGGAAGGAGACGTGCCGTCATAGCCAGGGGCTGCAAGCGTGCGACCCTTCTGCTTCTACGTCGGTGGGCACGCATGGCATGGCCGGTGTGTGACCCGGGCAAATGCATCCCGGAGGGGGGAGGCCGGAGGGGGAAGAGGAAGGATTTGGGGCAGCAGTTCCAGGTCTGCTGCTGCACCCCGACTCCTGTCAGAGTCTGGACACAAGCTAAGACCACGCAAGTAGTTTCAGAATGTCTTAGAGACCTTCATGAGTGGTTTCCAATTCAGGAACATAGAGGTGGGGGTGGCATTTCTCTAAACAGACCGAGATATTAGTGCCTGGGGGCAGCGATAATTGTCCCCCGTGTCTGGCGTGAGGTTCTCCTGGCCACGCCAATAGGTCTTGTCCTTGTGCTGGTGGCTTTCCCCGAGAGTTTGCAGAGGAGGGTTGGGGTGCATTCCTGGTTGGGATTCTGTAAGCCATGGTTGGAGTTCGTGCTTCCAGAAGTTTCCACCCTCTGACCCTCATTTCCTGTTTGTGTTTGGACACACACACACTCACACACTCACACTCTCATACCACTTGCTTGGTGCTGAGATTCCTGATAACATCCTGAGTATCAGCATGAAAAGGCTGCTCTGGGGCTCAATAGCAGGACGCTGTGCTGCCTTTAAATACCGGCAATTCAGGTCGAACCGGACCTGAGGCAGGACCCCTGGGAGGCCCCCTGGACCCGGGGGGGGGACGCATTGCGCCTCAGTTACGTGTGTCACTGACCTAGAGGTCAGTCTATGCTCCTCGACATCGTCTTATCTGTTCTTTCATCTTGGGCCTCACTTGGGCCTGTGTTTCCTGCGTACTCAGTCATCTCGGTGTTCCTGGCGGTTGTGGTGACTTTGACTTTCTATTTGTACCCTTTGATAGTGAGGCCTGGATGTGCACTTACTGCCAACCGGAAATAGCCTTTAGCGTTTTTCTTCCTGACACATCCCTGGGTCCAAGTTTATGGCAGAAACAGCTGAAGAGGAAAAGTGTGTGATGTGGACCGGCCAGCAGTGAGTGGGGCCCTGAGTTCTCTCTGCAACAACAGTGTGGTTTCCTGCATCTCCTCCTTGCTCCGGTCCGTGAACCTACGTCCTGCTTTCAAGGCTATCCTTTCTCCCCACGTTTCTCTGATCATTCTAGCCGTTGGCCACCATGCTTGGCACTTGTCCAGTGGCATCCCCGTGCCATTTCAGGGCTGTCATTCATCATTCGGTGTCCCCACCTCTTGGCTTCGAGGTCCCTCTCCTTGCCCGCTTTCCTGGCCAGGGCGTCACACGGAACTTGCGCAGGCTCTGTGGGCGTGGCCTGCCAGAGGTGAATGAGTGCACACTCCTTTCTTGCCGGGCCCTCAAAGCATTCTGAAGTTAGGATTTTAATAGCTTTGAAGACTGAGCGCTTGGCTCCCAGTCCCTCCCTTCACCTCCTAGACCCAGCTGAGAATGCGGACTCATCCACCTCCACCCCTAAGATCTGTCCTAAGACCTGGGGAGGAAAGTCTGACCCGAAGCCAGGGAGCTTCTCCTGAAGCCTGCAAGGCCCGGAGCAAACCAGCCATCTGGACTTCGATTTCTCCTTCCACAAAGCGGGAGTTTCTCCCTGCTCCTATCCATTGTATGAATACGTGGTTTGCATAGACGAAGCCCTACAGAACTTTTTTAGTGTAAAAAATTGATGAGGACTAAAAGAAATGTCAGTGCAATTGGGGCTCTGCGCACCACGGATTACAGAATTGTCTGTGACCACGGTGACTCATTCATTCACTCATTCAGCAGAGAGTGAGCCTTCTGCTCCGACGGCCCAGCTACTGTGATGGGCCTTGGGATGCAGGGAGGCAGACGGAAATCTCTACTGGACTCTTTCCGCCGGGGCAGAGAGGGACGACCCTCAAATGCCGTGTGACGTGCCGTCAGGCAGGTGCCGGGAGGGAGAAGACGGCAGAGCCGAAAGACAGAATCTCACGGCGCGGTTCGAGAGACATTCCGAAGTGGGGGCGTCATTGGTTTGAGTCAGATCTGGATTCAAACTCTGCCTCTCTCATCCTCTGAGGCAACTAATTTAAGCTTGCGGAACCTCAGTTCCTTCACAGTATGCGAACAGTGTTCACTTTCCAGGGCGCCTGTTGAGGGTAACAAGGCTTTCAGTCCGAGTGTGGCTGGCCCGTAATAAGGCCTCCATGTGCGGGAGCCTTGGTCGCTGTTACGACCACCCTCAGTGTTGTTACTGTGAAGGGAAGGGCTCCGTGAGCCATCCGCGTCCCACGGTCTGTTGCCAGGGATTTTGCAAATATCAAGAAATACCTTTTTTTTTTGCAAAGTCTGTGGCAAGCAGTGGCTCTGCTGCTGTCGGTCTCAGGACCTGTCTTCACTCTGACAGTTACCGAGAGCTCCGAAGACGCTTTGTCTGTGGGAGCGAGCGATGAGAGTCACTGCATTAGAAACGAAAACAGAGACTGTTGAAGTCTGTATTAACTCATTCAAACGTAACAGTAATGAATTCATTTCATGTGCATATAAATAGCCTATTGTTTAATGGAAAATAACTATATTTTCCAAAACAAAACAAAATTTAGTGAGAAGGGTAACATTGTTTTACGTTTTTGCAATTCTCTTTAAAGTCTGGCTTAATGAAAGGTAATTGAGTTCTCCTATCTGCCTCTGCCTTTAATCTGTTGCAATATTTGGAATGAATGAAGAACTCTAGCCTAACACAGATACATAATTGGAAAAGGAAGAAGTACAGAATTTTAATTTCCTTTTCAGAGATTGTGAGTATTCTTCTTTGATACTACACCAAAACTTAACAAGTTGTACTTTCTTAGAGGTTAGTTGCAATGTGGAATCTGAAACTATATCAACAATTTTTTTGTACCCTGTTAAAGTTTGTTAGCCTATTCTTTTTTTTGGGGGGGTGCTATCTTTTATTTTTATTATTACATTTTTTTAAATCCTCACACGAGGAATGTTTATTAATTTTAGAGAGAGGAAGTAGGGGAGAGAGAGGAGGAGGGTGGGAAGAGGGAGAGATCAGTGTAAGAGAGAAACATCAGCCACTTGTCTTCCCGTACGCACACCGACTGGGATCAAATCCACAACCTAGATATGTGCCCTGACTGGGAATCGAACCAGCAACCTTTTAGTGTAGGGGATGACACTCCACCCAAATGAGCCACCTGGCCGGGGCAGGGAACTATCTTTTAATATGGGTATTTGAAAAGATCTTCTACCCAGTCACAGTTTTGTAAAGTTACATTGGTCGTTTTGAAAATACTGGTTTACTGAGGTGTGCACATCTTAGCAATGTTGGCGTGTTTCACTGTACAGCACCACAAAGTTACCTTTTTAATATCATTTCCAATGGACATCATCAGAAAAGTTGTTAAGTTTTGTAAGCTGTTGAGTTCACAGTGGTGAATACAGGTTTTCCCAAATTCTGATTGTTGCTTAAAAACTTAAATTTTGTCATTGGCACTGAATATAGTCCGCTGAAGTGATAGTCTTGCTACGTTCACTGTGAAAAAATACCTGCCAAATACCTGCCTGGTATTAATTTCTAACTTTATTCCATTGTGGTCAGAGAACATACTTTGTATGAATTGAATATTTTAAATTGATCAAAACTTACTTTATGGCTCAGAATATTATCTATCTTGGTAAATGCTCTGTCCACTTGAAAAGAATGTGTCTTCTGCTATTGTTAGTTGGAATGTTCTAAAGTAGCAACTAAGTCAAGTTGGTTGACAATACTGTTCAAGTCTTCTGCTTCTTTTTATGTCTGTTTGTTTTGTCAATTATTAATAGAGAGTTCTAGAAATCTCTGCCTATAATTATGGATGTCTCTTTATATTTGTATCAGTTTTGCTTCATATATGTGGAATCACTCTCGTTTGTTATAGAAACACATTTGTGATTGTTAAATCCTGTTGAATAATCGACTTTATCATTATAAAATGACCCTTTTTATCAGTGGCAGTGTTTTTTGTTCCGAAATCCTCTTGGGTGCTCCTTTGATTAGTTTGGGCGTGGTGCGGTTTCTTCAGTCCCTTTAATTTCAGCCCATTTTTTGTCTCTGTATTTAAAGTAGGCTTCTGGTAGACAGTGCATAGTTGAATCTTGCTTTGTAAGCCAGTCTTAAACCTCTGTCTTTCATTTGAAGTTTTTAGGTGATTTACATCTAATGTGATTATCAATGTGGTTATGTTCCCATTTGACTTTTATTTTATCCGACTGCCCCCCTTTCTACCCTCTTTTGGGTTAACTGAGAGAGTTTATGATCCCATTCTATCTACTTTATTGGCTCAGCTGTAACTCTGTTGTTTTAGTGGTTGTTAAAGAGTTCGCAGCAGTCAGCTTTAACTCGTCACAGTCTGCTTTCACATGACATCACAGCACTTCATCAGCAGTGTGGGCGCTTTGCAGTGGTGTGCACACGACGTCACACCACTTCATCCGCAGCGTGGGCGCTTTACAGCGGCGTGCACATGACGTCACACCACTTTATCCGCAGCGTGGGCGCTTTATAGCGGCGTGCACATGACGTCACACCACTTCATCCGCAGCGTGGGCGCTTTACAGCGGCGTGCACATGATGTCACACCACTTTATCTGCAGTGTGGGCGCTATACAGTGGCGTGCACATGACGTCACACCACTTCATCCGCAGTGTGGGCGCTTTACAGCAGCCTGCCAAGTCCCGTCCTTCCTTCCTTTTCCTATCCCACTCACATATTTTACTGCTACATATGTGCGAAACCTCACAGTTTTTATTGTTTTTGCTGTAGGTGGTTGATTATCTTTTAGAGAGACAAATAAGAAAAGCGTCTTTGTGTTCGCCCACGTATTTGCCCCCCGGCGCCCCACATGGCCCACTGCAGGTCCAGGCTTCCGCCCGGTGCCGGTTTTCTCTAGATGAGTGGCTCCCCTTAACACTGCATACCGCTCACGTCTGTTGGTCATGACCTCGCTCAGCTTTTATAGCACTGGAAAAAGTCTTTGTTTTTATTATTATTATTTTTAAACTTTATTTACTTGTTTTTTACAGAGGGGGGAGGGGAGAGAAAGAGAGGGAGAGAAACGTCACTGTGTGATTGCCTCTCAAGTGCCCCCACAACCCAGGCATGTGCCCTGACTGGGAATTGAACCTGCGACCCTTTGGTTTGCAGGCTGGCACTCAACCCACTGAGCCACACCAGCCAGGGCAGAAGTCTTTATATTTAAAGATATTTTCAATGGGTAAAGATTTCTAGGTTGACAGTTTTTCCTCTCAGCACTTTGAAAGAAGGTGTTCATGTCTTCTGGCTTGCTTGCGTTGTTTCTGATGAGAAATCTGTGGTTCTCTAATCTTTATTTCTCTGTCTGCAATATGTCCTTTTTCCTTGGCTGCTTTTAAGATTTTCTCTTTGTCGCTGGTCTTAAGCAAGTTGATTATGATGTGCCTGGCTATGAGTTTCTTATGTTTCTTGTGCTTGGGGCTCATTGAGCTTCTTGGACCTGTGGATGTATAGCTTCTTTAAAATTAATTTTTGACATTTTTGGCTATTTAAAACTTTTTGTCCCTTCTCTTTTGGGAACTTGATGCATATATGATCACTAATGTTCGTTCTTCTTTCTTTTCTTTTTTCCCCCTGTGTTTCATTTTGGAAATTTTCTGTTGCTCCATCTTTAAGGTCACTAACATTTTCTTTTGAGCTGTCCAATTTCTTGTTAACTCTAACCAGTGTGTGTTCGTCTCACACTGCCTCTTAGGTTTTCATCTCAGCTTTCTTTTTTAAAAGGTTTGCTTGGGTCTGTTTAAAATTTCTGTGCCTCTTTTCAACATGATTCATCTTCTTATCTAGAATTTTATCATGGTGCAATTTTTGGTTTGGATGCATTGATTTTTTTCTCTTGGTGAGTCATATTTTCTTGCTTGTTTGCATGCTTGGACAATTTCTGTTTGATCTGAGACATTATGAATTCCACCTTTTGGGTACGGTATATATTTTTATTTCTATAAATATTCTTTTAAAAAGTTTATTGATTTGAGAGAGAGAGAGAGTGTACGCAAAAGAGAGAGAAACACTGCTTTGTTGTCCCACTGATTTATGCATCAGTGGTTGATTCTCGTATGTGCCCTGCCCAGAGATCAAACCTGCAGCCATGGTGCATCGGGAGAAGACCCAACCAGCTGAGCTGCCCAGCCAGGGCCTGTAAGTATCCTTGAGCTTTGTCCTCGAATGTGGTTGTGTTACTTGGAATCGGTGTGAGCTGCTCAGGTCTTGCTTCTACACTTCGGCAGGCGGGCCCGCGGCAGCGCTGAGTCTGGGGTTAGTTTTCCCCACTTGTCGGGGGGCGGGGCAGGTGCACTGTTCCAGGCCCAAGTGTGAATGGAGGTGATTTTTCTTATTCTTTTGAGTGAGTCACACTGCATGCGCTAGGAAGCTTCCTCACACACAGGCACAGGTCCGTATTTATTTGAAAACTCAAGGGGGAGTCTCTGGGGTTCTCCTTGCCACTTTCTCTGGGACTCTTGCCTTCAGCTGCCTTGGCTCCTGGGGATCTTGGTTCCTTCTCCTCGACTCATGGAGGTTACTGGGCTCTGCCTGGGTTTCCTTCCTGCTCCAGGGCCTGAAACTTTCTTTAGAGAGTAGCCGGGGTAATCGTGGGGCTCATTTTATCTACTTTTCATCTCTCAGGGAATCCTGTCCTTCATCTCCTGATGTCCGATGTCTAGAATGGTGACGTTTTCCATACATTGTCCAGCTTTTTAGTTGTTCTAAACAAGAGGTTACATCCCAGCCCTTGTTGCTCCACTGTGGCCAGAAGAAGTAGTTATGCCAAATACCCAAGACTGAATAACCATAGTTCGTCAGTTGTTCTTTTAAGTAAAATGGTGTTCCGTGGAACAGGTGGCTAGTTTAGCTGGCAGCTGAAACAATTGCACAAGTGATTTCTCCAAGACAGTCATCGTACCCTAGTTCGCAGCAGAGTGCTTTCCTGTTGTCACACAGAATATTGAAGACATGCAGTCAAAGACTGAGATTTACTAAAGTTAATAATTTGTACTGCTTCAGTAGGGAATTCTTAAGCAGAACTGGTGTGTGTTCCTGTAGTTGCACGGCGATGAGGAACACACGTGATTAGCATAGTTTGTGGCTGCTGCCCTCCTCTGTGCTCAGGCCCCGCCCGTTTTACCCACCATCACTTCTGCCGTGTCAGGGCAAGTGTCAACACAGCGAAAAAGGGAAATCACTTCTTAGCATTTTACAAAAATAGGTTTGGGTTCATGGTCCCTTCGGAGTCCTGGGAAGGCGCCACGGCCCCCAGACCAGACTCGAGGACTGCTGTCCTGCAGACACTGTCTGCCTGTGCACAGAGACACATGCACAGGTGTCCTTGTAGCATTGCTCGCATGGTCACAGGCTTGAAAAATAATGGTCATCGGTAGTAGGACGGGTAAACTGTAGTATACTTGTACAATGAATACTTGGTAGCAGTTAAATGATAAGCTAGAGCTATGTGTATCTCTATGTATCAAGATGAAAAGAGCCGAGTGGGAAAAAGACAAGTTGCAGAAAGAGAGGTATGGTATGGTGCTGTTTGCATAAGCTTACAATGTAAAAAACACGTTGCTGATGGAGACCTACATATGTGGCAAACACAAACTAAGTGAAAAATAGCAGCTACCTCTTGGAGGGAGGAAAAGGAGATGGGCTAGTTAACAGGAACTCGAGCAATATGTGTAATCCCTACTTTAAAAAATATTTATTTATTTATTTTTAACATGAGGGGAGGGAGGGAGAGAGAGAGGGAGAGAGACATGGATCAGTCACCTCTCCCGCGTGTCCCAGACTGGGACTGGCTTACCATCCAGGCACATGCCCTGACTGGGAATTGAACCGGCGACCCTTTGCTTGTAGGACGGCACCCAGCCAACTGAGCCACACCAGTCAGGGCTGTAATTCCTACTTTTTATTTTTAAACAGTAAATCTGAGAAAATGTAGCAGAATTGTTAGATTTGAAAATCTCTTTGGTTGGCAGGTAGGTTTTTATGATTAGTCTATAGTTTTGGGGAAGCTTGAAATCCTTCATAATCCTCATTCTCATCAAGAAATATACAAAAAGGGAAGATGCGTCAACAGGCAATAGATCCTCACTTCTCTGTGAAAGTCCCAGTGAGTTCTAGGTGGTGAGCTCCCCACGGTGTCACGGTGCCAACGCTCCCACTTACGGAGAGACTGCAGTCTGCCAGGGGCTGCACAAGCTCAACATGGAGCTTTGTGATCGCCCGTGAACTGGGGATTCTTACCCTCTGCAGCCTGGTCTCCTTGCATTCCGAAACGCTTGACTTGCCCAAGGTCAGGACGTTAGTTGGTTTTGAAGTCATAAGCGGAACCCAGGTCTTTTGGATTCAAGGTCTGTGCCTTTTCTGCCCCGCTAATGTCTGAGATGACTGACTTTTCATTTGAAGTGATTCTGATCCTATTTCTCTTCTAGCTCTTGCTCCGAACCCTTTTTCTGTAGTTTGTTATGTTTGTGCGCAGTGAGGCAGCCGTATCAGTTACATGTGCTGTCGCTCCAGCAGCAGTGCAGCGGTGGCATTGGGCATTCCTACCGCGTTGCTGTGCGGTGAGATTCAGCTTGGCCGGTGCCCCCCGATTCGCAGAGGGCTCTTCCCGGCAGCTGCAGCTTTCTCGTTTCGCAGCCAGTGGTAGTGTCTTTGCTGTGTTTTGGCAAGGCCAGGTTGGGACTGGTTGGGGCTGAGTTTAGGGCTGGTCCTATAGCCTGCAAAAGAAGATTTCTTTATCAGCGTATAATGGGATCATTAATAATATTTTAGGTAATAAAACAAAAGAACCTTTTGAGGTTGTTGATGATAATATCCCACTGACACATCAAGCATTGTCTAAAGATTTATTTGGATTAATTGAGTAGCTGGTGGAAAGAGAGATGATATATGTACTCCTGTAGTCCTCTCTTCTTGTAGCTGTCTGATAAAAAAACGGAGGCGGCATACTGGAGACTACCTCAGTGCACCTGGGGGGATGGGGCGGGGCTTATAGGGCTTAAAAATAGAAGCTGCAGGGTTTTGCAGGTATGTGTACCTGCCAGCATTACTGCAGCGCCCGGAGAGGTGAGCGCAGAGAGAAGCCCGCCTCCAGCCCTGGCTCTGATGGACACGGCGTTCGTTCCCGGCCCAGCGCGCTCTCCGCTGCTTTCTCTGTGCGCCGGTTCTTCCATCTGCCTTCACGGCAGCTGGAAGTGTGGACAGTGTTTTCCTTAAGTTTTAGATAAATTTAAAAAGAGCACAGCCTAGGGAAGCAGGAACTCTCAAACGCTGTCGGTGGGAATATACATTGGTTGTTTTTTTGCCATAATTGGTAAGCGTGATGGGTAAAAGTGCCCACTCTGGACTCAGACTGCCGCTTTCTGGCTGGAAGACCCTGGGCAAGTCCTCTGACCTCCCGGTGCCTCACTTCCTTCAACCGCGCAATGAGGGACATCGGTTCCCACTTAGGTGGTTGTGAGGAGTGTGAGTGTGACGCACGAAACGGTTACACCGTGTGCACTTGCAGAACGTGTGAGCTGTGGTTACATCAGAATAAAGCCATGTATTCGAGTCCGCATTTACGCACTTGGGAATCCATCCTGTAGGGAAGGGGCCATAGGCATTCAGAGACACGCCTGCGCGGACACGCCTGCGGCACGGTCACTGTGAGGTGTCCGCAGTGCCCGCCAGGGCGGGCCCGGCCCCCGGGTTGCGGCGTCCCGTGACACGCAGTCCTTGCGGCTGAGAGGGATCAAGAGGTTTGTATGTGCTGACGTGGGGAGAGGTCAATGCCTCATTATTAGTTTTTTATGCTATTTCAGATTGAAAATTTTAAACATACGGTAAAACTGAAAGAATTTTGCAGTGAAATCCGTGTGCCCACCAACTGGCCTCCACAATTAACGTTTCATTCTGCTTGCTTTATCACCTATCCATCCCTCTATCCCTCCATCCCTCCATCTATTCATCTTAGTGTTTTGATTTCATTTTAGAGAAAGTTGCAAGCATCAACACTCTCCACCAAATACTTCAGCATGCATGCATATCACTAATTAAAGTTTATTATTTGCTTATAGTTCTTTTGAAAAATTAGTTTTTATAACAATACGGATAGTCTATGAAACCACTTCTGTAAAGAACAGAGACATTTATATATGCAGGTCTGTGCAGATCACAGCAACCCACTTTGGGTGGTGACCCATTAGGAGCAGGGTGACTGAGCGATGTACTTCTGCTCCATAAGTAGATCAAGTTTGAATTATGCCACTTAACGTAGTTTTGGGACACGGCACTGTGGCTCTTCCTCCTTCTCCCCCCTCCTCCTCCTCAGTTTTAGAGAGCTTTGCCTCTGTTGCGAAGGCACACAGTGCTCACGCACCCCTCATGCACGGGGCAAAGGGGACGTGGAGCACTCTTCCGGGACGCCTGCTTTGTCCCAGCGTCCGGAGGCCTTTCTGATGGCTTCGTGCGAGGACTCTGAAGGGCAGCGCAGAGCACGCCTGTCAGCACCCGCGCAGTTGTGTCAGAGCCCGGTGCTCCCGACACCCTGAAACACAGATGGAGATACCGAGTGGAAGATGTGTAGGTAGGTGGGCTGATTTATCTCAAGGGCGTTTTATTCTGTGAGATGCATGAAGCTAATTGGCAGGTGTCAACTTGGCTAATGGGACTTGATTTAAAGCCTGAAACCAAAGTTCTAAAAGGCAGAAAGATGAGGCTCTTAGATTTGTTGTAATTAGGTATCCGAGCGCTTAAACGCACTTGGTAATTTTCTCCTCGTTTCCGTGGGCTGTGCAGTGTGGGAGGAAGGAACGGGTAACCTGTGAGGGAGCGGGGGAGTGTGCACAGCCCCATATATAATTTCCTTTTCTGGAAAGACATATAGTCACGTCGTTTCAGTCGCTTTCTTCTGGGGGCGTGAATCCTATACATCCTGATTGGAGTTGGGTGGAGTCCCTTAGAAGTGGCGAAAACATTTTTTGGGGGAGGAATTCGGGAACTTTTAGAGCCTGGCGCTGCATGCTGTTTGACACGCTAAGTGCGGGGAGAGGGTTCGGTTCCCTCAGTCGTCTTTCAGGAGTGGATTTTGCAGTTGCAGCGTGGCGACTTATTCTTTTGGGGGCTGCAACTCACAGTAGCCCCATCTTTCAAGTGAAATTTCAGACACGGTGGGTTTCAAAATGCTGACTGAGTGTTTTGGCTTCCAGCATTTTGGAATCAAGTTCGAAGTTTCGTAAGCAGGCAGCATATGTCATGTGAGCCCCCGCTGCTGCCTTGTCTCTCGTTGATAGCATAATGCCAGGGCCGCAGAGAGGTTGTCATGATGTAAGTAATTTGTGTATTATAAGTTGTCTAAACACGTGTGCGTGTGATGGGCTGCAGTGAGATTGCCCAGATGTGGCTTCACATGACGGGCTTTAATAGTTGCTTCAGAGTCGTTAGAGCCTAGTGTGTAAATAATCCACATTTTAAAATTGTCTTGGATGTGCTTACACAGTGGGTGGGAATGCCTCTTCCAGAGTCATCATCTCCATCAAGAACGACGGTTCACAGCTCCCGAAGGCACCCGCCGGCGTCCTCTCCAACCGGCGCTCGGCACCGTCTGTCCATCTGTCCCTCTCCAGTGCGAGTGTGAGAGCAGGCGTTGTGGCTTCTCGGTTTCCCTTTAAGAGTGCAGGTCGCCAACACCACCAGGGAGGGTGCAGGTTAAAATCTGGACCCAGGGCTTGCTGCCTCTCTCTCTGATCCCTCCCCCGTGTTTTATAAAGGCCGGGACAAGCGGGCGCAGGGATGTGGAGGGCCCTTACGTGTTGCTCCCGTGTCAGGAGGGGCGGGGAGATGAAAAGAAGCTGAAAAATGATTCCTTAGAGGTGGCCCCCGAGCCCTCACGAGCAGTAGGGTCAGACAGGCTGCGCATTTCTGCTGGTGGCCCCGCCGGCCTGGGCACAGGCTCTGTGCCCCTGGGTCCCTGTCTGCCCCTTCCCTGCTTCCTTCTGGAGGGGTGGGGATGGCCGGGTTGGACCTGTGACAGCCGCATGTGCGTGTCCATCCATTGTTCGAGAGGCCAGTTAAGCTTTCTCTCTGCAAACACACACACAACATAACATAAATCAGAGCCAGAATCTTTTAACATTTACAGTTTTAAATGAAATTCCTGTTGAGAGTCTCTTAAGCTAGATTTATATCTGATTTTGCATTGAACTGTGTCGTTATGTGGGGCTGAGAAACTCTTACGAAATTAAGCATAATGTGAAAACATGCTGAAAAGACAGTTCTGTAGAAATGTGAAACATTATTATGTTATAGAATATCGGAGTGAAGAAATATGCATAAAGGCACAATTACCACGGACATTTTTCTTTTAATGATCCTTGTACAATCTTGGCAGAAAGGGTTGCTGGCGTCTCCCCGCAGATAAAGGAAGATTGAGACAATACTGATGTTCTGCATCCATTCTGAGTCCCAGGGATCCCCAGGCGGGCGCCCCAGCCCGTTTCCCCGGTCCACACCCTGGGGCCTGGCCCGTCCCAGCGGGTTCTGCCGGGACCCCAGCCCGAAGGCTCTGCCGTCTGCGCCCGGGGTCGGGCTGACCGCCGCACACGGTGCGTGGGCCAAGAAGCTGAAATAACGAGGAAAGATTAATTTCTGGACGCTCTGAACTGGACGCTTCTAGAAGCTGCTGGATTGGGTCACACTGAGGTGGTCAGATCCTTTTTCTCTGAAGAGTTTCTGGGATGTGAAAGCACCTGTCTAGGGTGGTTTGGTGGTAGTCTTGGGGATAAGGTGATACAGACTCGGATCTGGGGCTGGGCCTCATTGTTTTCAGCTGGGGGTAGGGTTGTAGTCCACATACCCCATGGGAGACCCTGCTTGGCTTTGTTTCCCATGGCAGACTCCCCACCACTGCCCCCAGATGCCCACCCACCTGGCTTAGGGTTAAATGGATATTTGTTGTACCCCCTGGATGTTGTCCTTCCTTCCTCCCATCCTGATGTCAGCAGCTCCTGTCTCCAAAATGACCTCAACAGCAAATGCCTTATGCCGCCCCTCAACTGGGCTGCTTGGCCCCTCAGTGTGAGTACGGTGTGGGTGGAAGCCCCTTCCCTCTTGTTCCTGGCAGGCCTGCTTCTTTTGGTTGGGGGTTGGGATGCTGGAGGAGAAAGGAAGTAGCATTTCCTTGTCTCCCGGGTTCAATCTTCAGGTCGGCTACCGGCAAGAGGTCCCAGGCAGCTGGGCCGGGCTGGTTGCAGCTCTGAGACAGATGCAAGCCTTCAAGAAATCCTCCCCCACCTCTCTCCTGCTCCCTTATCCCCCACCGTGCTCCTAGAAGGTCCCCTGGCGCATCGAAGCTTTCCCCAAAATCCTCCTTGGGCCTTTGCCCTCTAAGCCTGGCATTGAGATGCCACCAGCCTGGGTGGGGGTGGGGGCAGGGGCAGGGGAGCAGAGGCTGAGGTGTCACCCAGGCTGGAGCTCAGAGGCCTCTCGCATCTGTGCAGGGAGCACCTTGTGAGAGGCCCTGTGCTGGGTTAGACTCACGGTCAGGCGACAGTCACCTCATGCCTTAAATGGGGCAGCGGCAGCTCCGGTCTCTGCTCCCTTTTCTTTTGCTCTTCTTGGAAGCTCTTCAAGGACCTCAAGGCCTTTGTTTCTTAGAGTCGCTTGAAATTAAGCAATTTAATTCTAATTTGGGCCTGTAGTGTCTGGTTCTTGACCACCAGAGGTCACTGTAATAAGGTAGAAAGCAGGTGTTTCGGAGAGTCTTAAGTTGGTAGTTGGCTCAAAAAAATAAAATAAAATAGATAAAAGGAAACCAAAGAGAATCCCCCACATTCTCTAACAGGCCTTGGTGGGCTGCAGTGTGCTCTGGGGCATGGGCGTGCAGCCCGAGCTCTCTCCTCACTGGGGCAGGGCTGCCCAGCTGCAGCGCCTGGCAGGACCAGGGCAGGTGGCCTCCTAGGGAACATGCCTCCCCAGGCCCCTGGCGCAGGCCCCTCGCTCCGCAGGAGAGTCTTCCCCCCGCCTCACCCAGCACACGCCTGAGCTCCGCCCTCAAAACCCATTCGTCGCAGCAGTCTTGGGGCTAGGCTGTCTTAGGAACACGTGTGAATGTGTGTGCATGTGTGTGCATGTTTGTGTGAGGGGGCCAGTGGTAGTACTGTCCCATGGAGGGGGTTAGTGTTAAAAAGCAAGGAGGCACGATGCAGGGCTCGAGAGCTAAGTGCGTGGCTCACAGCTAGTGCTCGGTCAATGTTGGCCATAATAATATTCTTATCAGGAGGAGGGTCAGTGGAAATGTTAACACCCCAAAAGTGTCCTGGACTCTTTCTTGGGGAGTCAAGACGTCCCCTCCCTGCCGTCTTTGGTCGTCTTTATGCGTCGATGCCATCGGGAGGAGGAAGGGAAGCCTGTCTTTGTGGACAGCGGTTCCTGAAGCATGCTCATTCCAGGGCAGTGTTTTCATCTTCGGTGGGCGGCTGGCAGGAGGACTCAGGGCTTTGAGGGGAGGCCGGGGGGCCTGCATTTAGCAAATACTTGGACCGTCGGGGTAGAGCCTTCTGGCGGTCTGTCACGCACTGGTTCCTCGTGCAGCTTGGAGAGCCCCGGCTGCCCGCACACAGTGAAGTCGGAGGTGCGCGCAGGTCTCCGCGAGTAGCCGGGTGGCGTGGGGAGAGGCCTGCCTTGCAGGCAGGTGCCCGCGTTGCTCACCAGGAGCATCTGGAGGATATACGGGTCTCGGGAAGGTGGACGCATCACCTGGGTCCTCTGGGGGCCATTGGGCTGCCAGTGGAGGAGGTCAGGCGCGGTGATCTACAGGACACGCTGCTGCCATCGCCTTCAGTGGTGATTTCCCTGATGTCTCTGCAGAGGTGACGCGCGCGCGCACACACACACACACGGACAACCACTACGGACGCAGAGCAGGTGCTGTAGCTGCTGGGGCTGTGACCCCAAGTCCGGACTGGCCGCAGGCTCTGACTGATTGTCAGGGTAGGTGGGGAGACCCAGTGAGACAGAGCAGTGCTGCCGGGGCCTGTGGTGGTCGCGATGCGCCTTCCGAGGGAATGGACGGCGTGGACTTCAGGGGCTTTGGCAGGTCTGAAAGGACCTGAGGCCGCAAGGGCACAGGCACGGCGGCAGGAGGTGATGGGCCTCCGGCACAGAGGTGCCGTAGCGGGCGCTGAGAGGGCACGTGTGCTCCGACCTTGAAGACGTGGCGTTCAGAGCTGGATGAGCTGGAGGCAGGAAGTTCTTAGTTCTCTCTCCCCAGGCGACCTGAAGCCTCAGCTCTTCACCCGCTTTGGAGAGGGCGCTTATCCCTGCATGTGGTCCTCTTGCCTGCCGCCTGCTGCCTTTCCTCCAGGCCTCCTCCTCCCTCCTCTCTCTCCCTTCCTCCCCCCTCCCTGGACTTCCTGTTCTCTTCCTGTCTGCCAGCCACATCTCCTTTCCCTACATCATCCCATTGTTTTGACTTAAACACTGAAACCAAAACCCATTGTGTGAGGGTTTTCTGTCCAGGTTCTGGAGTTCCTTGGAGGCAGCCCCCTGTGTAAACCCAGCAAGCAGATCTCTTCCTTTGGTGAGAGCCGCTACAAGAAGAAGCCCTGTGAGGGCAGCCTGCACCCCAACGCTCTGCACCGATGATGGGTCGGCCTGCTTTTTAACTGTGCGGATACTGAGCAAACACTTTATAGGCTCACCCTTCAGCCCTCCTAGGGACCCCAAGACAGCAGCGCTAATACCACCCCCATTTTTTGATGCAAAATCGAAATTCAGAGCATTTCAGAGATGACTTGCCTGAGGTCACCCAGCCGAAAGGCGGCAGCACCGGGGGGCCTGCATTCTCTGCGCTGCGCGATCTGTTCCCTGCGGGCACGTGGTCAGCCTCTCCTGGGAGGCCTGGCAGGCACTGGCCACACCTGCCTGTCTGAGTCCATGCTGCTGCAGTCGGGAGACTCGTCCCAGCCCGTTCTGCCCTCAGCTGAAACAGAACTCAGCTGGCCCCCACCTGCCAGGAGACCCCCTTCCTGTAGTCTAACTAGTCGTTAGGTTGCCCCAGGCCCACCTGGAACTCTTTAAACTTTTAAATATTGCCACGTTTGAAAGGTTATTTTTATTCCATTAGAACCATTACATGCTTATGCAGATGCCCTTGAGGGAAAAGGGTTTCTGGAAGGGGGGACCCAGGATGTGACTGACGTGGCTGAATCCCGGCTCTTTCAATTCCAGACAGGAAATTGGCTTTGCGGGGCGCGCTGTGGGACGGGGCCTGAGAGCGGCAGTGGAGTGATTTCAAGCCCCCTCTCTGAAGAAGCCCTCCACCCTCTGTCTGCTCGGGGATTGTGTGATGGACAAGGGCTTGACGTCAGCACGTCCGTGCCTGGTGCTAGTTCTCCCTTTCCATTAAAGAATGGGAGTTCAGAGGCCTTGGGTTCGCCTGATTGAGATTTTTTGATACCGAACGGCAATGTTCATCAAGGTGTTCGGCACTGACGTGGCACTTAAACCTGAATAAAATGAAAGAGAAGATTCAATGAGTGGTCTCAGTGCTGCTGTTGGTTCCCAAACCGCTTTTCTGGGTGCCCAGAGCCCAACTCCTCTGGAACGGCCTGGGGTTTCTCCCATGGGTGCCCTGTTGCGGGGGGAAGAGGCCCCTCCGTGAGAATCTCCCGCTCTGGCCCCTCTGGCAGAAGTGCATGGGAAGTCCAACTGCAGGCCTGCTTCTGCATATTAAGAGCAATATTACTTCTATATTGAAAATTTCATTTTTCCCTGCTTGGTATGCAAGCAAATAATTGAGACCTAATTCACTTTATTTAATAAGCCAGCAACCCCCCGGATTTTTCTGGTGGCTTATTTGGGTCTGAGCACGATCCAGAGCGGCAGGAAGGCAGGACGGCAGGACCTCCCCGGTCTCCCGACAGTGCCCCAGGCAGCAGCCTGCAAGGCCAGCGCGGGCCACACAGAGCTTTGCGGGCGCTGCTGGTGGGGCTCGGGAACAGCGCCCGGTGCGCTCAGCGCGCCCCCTGCAGGGGCGCGGCTTTCTCGTGCCCGGGATGGATCTGACGTGCTCACTCTGGGCATTCTTGAGTGCCTGACACTTTGCTTGCCAGACCGAGAAGAAGGCCCTGTTTTTCCCTTGAACTCACGGTCCACAGGGAGAAACGGAGAGACGAGAGAGGGAGTAATTCCATCTGGGAAGGAGTGTGGGTTTGGGACTCACACAGGGCAGTTTTGGAATGCTGCTCTTTCTACCTACGAGACGTCTGGCCTCCGTGACCGTAGTCAACTTCTTTGAGCCTTGGTTTCTTCACCCGAAAAACATGCACAGTAATGCTTTTCCTTCAGGCTTGTTAAAGCAACAGATCCTCAGAATGAATGTTCAGGCTATTTGGTGGGGGGGCTGCCCATGAGGGCTGCGGGCCCCTGGTACACGTGGGAGGGGCCCCAGGGCCGGTTGTCAGGATTTCTGCATTTGCTCCTGAGACCCCCGGTGGGGCCGCTGTTCCCTCTCCTCTGTGACGTCACAGGTGCGTGTGCGGCCGTCTGTGCCCCGCAGCGATGGGGCCTCTCCTGGGCAGAAGCTCTAGGAGCCAGTGTGCGGTTTGCTCTGCGCCCTTCCCTGAGCTCTGCGCCTCCGTCAGCCTGGATCCCGGAGTGACCGCAGGAGCAGGGCCCCTCCCCCATGTGCATTGGACCTGTGATGCGAGCAAGAAGCAAACATCTCTGCTTTCCAGGCACTGAAATTTTAGGGTTGGTTGTTACTGCCCTGTAACCTCACATGTCCTGACTAAACTTCGGAGAGGGTGCATTTTCTTCTTTTGGTGAGAAGGCGATGCTCCAGTCTGAAATCAGGTGTCAGCCACGCGTGAGGCGTGTTTGAGGGGAGTCTACCCACGTTCAATGCGCCCCCAGGAACAGAGACCCTCTGGCTTGGTAAGGCTCTGTGTAAACCCGGGTTTCTCCTGCCAGGTGACTGTCTCGGGTTTTCATTGACAAAGAAGAGAGTGCAGGATGTCACTCGCCCCTGCCTGCCAGTGAGTTCCCTGTTTAACTAGTTGGTGAATTCCGGGCTAAGTCGTCCTGAGAGCAGGGAAGGCCACCGGTCACAATTGTACAACCGACCTGGGGGCCTGGGACACAGAGTTTTCTCATGGAGGGGAGGAAGGAGTCTCTCTGCTAGGCAAGATGGCCGTTGCGAATGGCTCTCGGAGCTGTGCTCTGTTACGGTGATCTGAGTGTCCCCACCCTGGGAACAGAACCCATTCATTTTTAGGACAAGGAGAAGCTTTTGATTGTGGAAAGGGGAAGGGAGAGAGTCGCTCCAAGGTAAAACCAGCCCCTGCCGTTGGAAGGTCCAGGTGATTGCTAAAGTGAGACAAACACTAACTAGACAGTCACAGGGGGAGTCATTCGAAAAACAGGATACAATTAAGAGTTGGATATTTGATGGAATCAGTAAGTGGAGAGTTGTAGGCATGGGTCTCGTTGGAGAAGGGAGCGTGCTGTTTGCTTTGGAGTGGCAGGGGACTGGCAGTGTGGCGGGCCCTGCTCCTGGCAGCCGTGGTCTGGAGAAACTGTCCCCGCCTCCTGGGAGTGGCTGTCCCATTCGAGCTCTGTCGGAAATCCGGCGTCCCCTGGAGGCGTCCTGAGCGTTCCCGCCGCCCATTCCCGGCGTTCCCGCCGCCCATTCCCGGCGCTCCTGCAGCCGGTCTCTGGCCAAGCTCTGGCTTTCCTTTCCCTCTTCTCCCAGCTGCTCCAGAGTCTGCAGGGGCGACCTCATTCCCAGCCGGAGGGTGGTTTGCCTCGCACATGAGTCTACAGATCTGCAAACTGTGCAGACCCCGGTGCTCAGAGGGTCTTCCGAGGGTGGGATGGCCCCCTAAAGCTGAGCTCTGGGATCAGGCCTTCCCCAAATGCATTGGAATTGTTCATAGGACTTTGGAGACTTTAAGATGATCCACTAACTGGTGTTGCGCATCTCCTCCAGCTTTAGGAATTAGCTTAAAATTAAAGTTATAGACAGGCCAAATCTCCCTAGACCCAGGCTGACTCCGGAAAGTACAGCATGTAGCTTCATTTTAACAAGGAGCGTCCTGACATTGAACCTGAAGGGAGGGTCACGGAACATCAGCTGGTTAACTTGGCATGGAATGTCAGCCCTTCTCTGCACTGCGAGCTCAGTGCATTTCAGGGCGGGGGCCACACCCTCACCCATTGTGGGTTCTGAGGTCTGGCTGAAGCTGGAGATCCAGCCGGGGTCATTATGAACAATAGAGGGGGAGGCTGCCTGGCCAGAATGGGCAGTTCGAGTCGGCCTGAAGATGGGGTGTTGGCTAGGAAGGCCTGGGCGAGGCAGGGCTGACAGCCGCCCACCCTCTCCCCACCTTCACGCGGATACTGGGTTCTGTGGTGATCATGCTCTGTGTATTGATGCATTCCATCTTTATTTTGTGCCGGTTTTCAAAGAAACAAGGAACTGCCAGTAAGATGCAATGCTTTTCAAAGTGTTTAGCCATCCTGCAAATATTTATTAAGCACTTAGTGTAGACCAGGCCCTGTCCAGGAGCTGGGACCCAGCAGTCAGAGAGTCCTCGACCTCTGCCTCCAGGGAGTGTGGCCTAGGGGGAGGAGGGGCTCAGACAGTCAACAGGACGAGCGGGTGAATTTTAGGAAGTCTTGGGGTGACCTGTGCCCCAAGATAAAGGAAGGAAGGGACAGGGGTCAAGAGCAAGGGGGCAGCACTAAAGGGGCAGCCAGGCAGCCAGAAGGTCACTCCAGTTGGTGTTTGGGTAAAGCCTCGGGAGAGGAGGGGGCAGGTCACGTGAGCATCGGGGAAAGGACATTCATTCAGGAGGGGACGGCAAGTGCAGTGTCCCTGAGGCAGGACTGAGGATGCCGTGGGATTCAACCCAAAACACGTCCTGTCCTTGCTGCTCACTCTGCACAAGGAGGACGCTTTTTCCTCCTCCCTGTGGTTTCTGTGCTTTCTGCCACTCTCTTGGCTGGTCCCACGCGGGTCCCGGGACTCAGACAAGGCGCCAGTGAGGGGAGGAGGTGAGCATGAACACACAGGGGTGCGGGGCTGGTGCCCAGGGCCCAGGGGCCCGCCTGCAGGGAGAGCCGGGGGCCGTGGGCCACACCCCTTTAAGACCGCTCCTCACCTCGAGTCAGCCTGGAAACGGCGTTTCACAGACATGCGGAGTTTGATGTCCCTTTTGATATCACCATGGTACTGTTGAATATTTATATGTCTGGCTTTAATAATTTATTTTTAACCACTCAAATAATTCAACCAATAGCTGTTTTCAAATAAGTGTTCAAAATCATTGGAGCACACTGCCGCCAGGTGGGGAAGGGCCCTCCAGGTGGGCGAGGGGCTGTGGTCTGAACTCTCTGCTTAAGCTGCATGTGATTATCTGAACGGTGTTTCGGAGTAATTTCTTTTTCAGCTCTTCTTATCTTTAAAAGCAAATAAAGTACTCCTAAAACAGAGATAGAAAGAATGCTGCAGAATACCCATGGTAGGGATCGCAGCCTGGCGAATCAGCCAGTGTTTATGGAGCAGCTTTTGAGCCCAGGCCCTGTCTTTGGTGCTGGGACGCAGAGATAGGCAGGGACGGGTCCCCCTGAGGGAGGAGTGCTCGCGGTCCAGGAACACCTGGCAGGTGTCGAAAAGGGGGTGCACATGGGAGGACGGCTGGGAGGTGGGGCCTTCTCTGTTACGAGAAGTCTGAGAAGGCCCGGGGCCTGTGACATTTCAGGGGAGAGACACAGGTGGAGGGGTGGCGGCCACCAGGCCCACAGGGAGACCCGCTGGGAGATCCCGTTACAGCCCGGCACCCCGACCAGGCTCACATGGTCCTCGGCTCCGTTTGCACCATCCCTGGGCCTCGCCTGCTTCTCCTGCTCACCCTCCAGCCCAGGGCTGGGCCTGTGGGGTGGTTGAGAGTCCGGCACGGAACGAAAGTGGACACAGGCTGAGCCCCCAACTCTCGGCTCTTCTCCCACTCCGGCCTCAGAGGGGGTCCGGGGGCCTTCTGGAAACTTGCCTGTGTGGAAGACAAAGGCAGGCGTCTCCCTCTTCGCCTTTGGGTTTCTGAGCTCGGCAGTGGGGGTGTGCGCTCCGGGCTCCCCGCCCTGCTCCCCGAGTCCCGTGTGCGAGAACCCTCTCCCGCACTGGCCGTCTCCCCGAGTCCCGTGTGCGGGAACCCTCTCCCGCACTGGCCGTCTCCCCGAGTCCCGTGTGCGGGAACCCTCTCCCGCACTGGCTGTCTCCCCGAGTCCCGTGTGCGGGAACCCTCTCCCGCACTGGCCGTCTCCCTGAGTCCCGTGTGCGGGAACCCTCTGCCTCACTGGCTGTTTAACAGGAGCGGTCCTGGGATCGATCTGTGAAAGAGCTTCTAATCCTGCCAGAACGAAAGTGTTTAGAAAGACCAGCTTTACAGGTATTTAAACATAGATTTAAAGTGGATTTTGCAATACTTCTAGGCAGCAGGTTTGGCAAAGTCTTAGTTTTTGGCGGATGGCTCTCGCTGTGTTCCAGTCCTGCTCTGCTTAGGTTACGTCTCCCTGCCCCCCACCCTCCGGACGAGGGTCCGAGCTTCAGGAGCCCCCGTAGGTGCCTGGGAAGGTGTCTCGCTGCCCGGACTAGTCGGACCTGAGGGTGAAACCCCACCCAGGTCAAATGCAGAGCTGTGGTTTGGTTTACACGGTGTGAGGCCTTTCTTGAAACCGTTCGGGCAGTTGGTCCTGAGAACAGCCCGATTGAAATACAGATGAGGTTGAGATGAGGTCTGACTGCAGTGGTCCCCGGCTCGCGCCGTGTCGTCAATTCTTCGATCAGGCCTTCGCTCTGGCCGCGAAGCCTCCCCCTCTCAGCAGGAACGGACACTGACGTCTCCGAGCCAGGCCCAGGAAGAAGGCTGCCTCTCTGAGGGCACTCCTTCACTGATCCGCAGACCCCGGAGGCCCGGCCGGGCCAGGCCATTGGGTAGTGGCAGAATTGGGAGAATGAGGGCTACTCTGCACTCCGGAGGCGGGGAGGGGACACTGCCGGCAAGATGAGGCTTTCTCACAGCTGGCCCGCACTGTGGCGGTTGCCACTGTCCAGGTGTGATTGCATGACCTTGGCTGCTATTCCCGGGAGGAGCTCCTGGCCAGAGTGTGGGGGAAGGGTCCTCCACCCCTCCTCACAGCGGACGGAAGCAGCCCTGCAGGCATCCGGCTTTGCCTGCCTGGGGCCCTTTACCCAGAGTCCCTGGTGTGACACCTCCGTAATGTCCAGGACCGGTCTCCCTGCACCCCCGTGTCTGGGGCTTCTCGCCTCTTTCCTCTGGGACTGGAGACACTTTCTGGCCTTGCTGGTTTATTTCATTCCCAGCACGCATTCCTCGGCCGGGGTGGCTTAGGTTTTCTCGTTTCTCTTTGGGAGGAAGAGTGGAGAAAGACATCCAGGCACTGCGTTCACGGACACCTAGAACCCTCGTTTCTGGGCAGGTGGACACCAGACACAGTTCATTGCTATAGAGATAGTGCCACTGCTTGGAAAGCTAGGGTGGGCGTTACTGTCGTTTCTCGTGCAGAGTGAGACCCAGCGGATGTCGGTGGGGTGAGCGAACAAGCGAAGGGGGAGGTGAGGTGCCTCTGGGGACAGCGGAGTCCTGAGCGTGGCGGCATCAGCGGCAGCTGGGTCACATCTGCCAGAGGTGGCGTCTGGACTGATAGCACCTCCCAAGTTCAGGGCCTGAGCACAGAGGCCCGAGAGCTTATTGAAATTCCTCCTGTCCTTAAACGAGCATATTCTAGATGTCATCCCAGTCCCGGGGAAGGATGAAAACCATTTCTGGTAAATCAGACAATTTCCAGCGACCGAAGCGAGTGTAGAGCAGCGGTCCCCCGCCTTTGTGGCACCGGGCACTGGTTTCGTGGAAGACGGGGTGGGAGGTGCAGACAGGAGGCAGAGCTTCCTTTGGGGCCGCTTCGATTGGGGCCACTGTGCGTCCCCGGGGCCTTGGGGACCCCGGTGTAGAGAATGGCGCGCACACTCATGCACACACACATGCCCTGCCCCTTTCTTTCCTGCTGTGTCTCCCCCAGGCCATTTCTGTAGGCTCTGTGGGCTGAATTCTTTTTGTGAGTGCTTGGGCTAGAGTTTCACATTTGGGTCCTCCCCCTCCCTGGGCCTTTGGAGGGTACAGCATCGCTGCTTGGTCCCTGGGTTCTCCTCTTCACCCACTCCCTGGGTGTTGAGGAAGGGAAAACAGAATATGCTGAGTGGAGTTCACTGAGCTTTCTGCTGTGCCGGGCGCTTCCCTTAGTGCTTCGAAGGCATGGGAAGACACTTAGGGACAGATGCTGTTCTGCCCTGTTTAGACAGGGGCAGCCGGAGGCCCAGGTAACCGAGCAGGCAGGCCGAAGAACCACAGTTTGTGCCCGACCTGTGCAGCAACCAGGCCCCAGGACCACAGGGGTGGCTGGTGTCCCTTTAATGTGCAAACCTATGGCGCCTGTGCATCTTAAGTGGATAGTTTGTGAGTTGGGGAACTTGAAGATCGGTAAATCCCCCTTCTAAGGGGCTGTAGGAGTCTGCTCGTCACACAAAGCACCACAGGCGGCTGGCTTAAGCCCCAGAGGTGTTTTCTCACAGTCCTGGAGGCTGGAAGTCCAAGATCAAGGTGTCGGCAGGCGTGGCTCTCCCGTGGCCTCTCTCCCTGGCTTGCGGAGGCTGCCTTTTTGCTGTGTCCTCACGTGGTCTCCCTCCGTGAGCTTGCATCCCTGTGTTGTCTCTGTGTCTGTATCTCGTCTGCTCATCAGGACACCGGTCACATGGCCTCAGTTTGACTTCATTGCCCCTTTGAAGGCCCTGTCCCCACATACATTCTGTCCCCATGACCACATTCTGAGCTACCTGGGGTTGGGACTTCAACATATGACTTTGGGGGGATACAGCCCAGTCTATGACAGGGATCTTCTGCTTCACATTGGAGGGGTCTCGTTGGGGGGGCGCCATTGCCGCCTGCACACAGGTGTTCAGACCACCAGGGAAGCAAGTGAGCCCAGAGCTGCAGGTCATGAGGTCCAAGCGGTCACGGCCACACGTCCCCTCAGCCCTTCATTCTGTGTTCCGTTCAGAACGGTGTCTATTTTCTTTGTCCTGTGGAAAGTTTTGTGGCCTCTTGTATAACATAAGACGAGCTTTCTGCATTGAAATTGTTCAAGAATAGGGTTCCGGTTTCCCAGGAGCACCTCAAGTGTTGCCAGGAAAGCAGAACCGTTGGAGATTTATGTCGGTTTTTCTGACATAACGAAGATTTCCCTTTGTTTCTTGGAGCTGACTGGAGTGTGCTTGCCAAGAGAACGCCTCGGAAGGAGCAGATCATTTTCTCTTGTTCTTCCCTCTGCTTTTTATATTTCCTCTCAATTTAGTTTCAGGTCAGAGCTTCACGAGGTCGCCGAAGCTGTGAAATCCGACAGGCTCACCATCTGAGCACACAGGCTGTCCGGCAGCAGGTTGCATTCGGCTCGCCCAGGCGCCGCCGCAGTCTGGGGAAGCCCCCGTCTTTGCGTCTTGTTTTCGCCCGAGGGAGTTTGGTTCAGTTCAGCAAATATTAACGGGGCAGCTCTTCTGCGCCAGGGACAGTGTTACAATGTTAGGTGTCAGGGCTGTGAAACGGGCGGGCCCCTGCCGTCCTGTCCCGAGCCAGGCACGCGGGCGCACACGCACACTGCCTCTCGCGGGGGGGGGCCCCAGCTGGCCGCAGAACACGCGTCTGGTTGGGCCGCTTGCCACCTGTGCCCACAGGCCGCTGACCCGCCGGAGTCACTTTGTAACTGTCGATAACAAGGTGCTACTGAGCTCCCTGAGTGCGCACCGCTTGGGCCTGGGTTCGTTCCGATAGGTGCCCGTGCCGGACCCGCTGTTAAATATTTTGAATGTCACCCCTGTGGAGGGCACGTGGATGGGAGGGGTCGGGTGTGTCGGGTGTTGGGAAAGGCCTTCTGGAGGAGGTCAAAGGCAGGCTGGATTTGGAGTAGGAATTCGGCAGCCGGACCAGGGAGGAGCCGGAGGATCTTGGCTGTGCAGAGGCGCCGAGGCAGCAGGTGGCATGGGGGACTTGGTAGGGCGGCGGCGGAGCAGGGGAAGTACCAGGCTGAAGGGAGAGCAGGAGTCGGACAACACGGGTTTGCCCGTCGCGCCGCTGCACTCAGGGCCGTGAAGAGGAGAGAGGAAAGGGTGTACTTTGACAGTGTAATGATCCCATGACGTTTTAAATGTATTTATTTATTTGCATCCTGACTCCTTCCATAAAGGACTTAGTGTACCCAGCCCATAGCTGGTGCTCAATAAATACCTGTGCAATACTTTATATATTTAAAGTAAATTATAAAGAAACATATAATGCACGGTCAGACAAACATTTTCTTTTTTGGTGCAAAAGATGAGGACTAGGAAGAGATGAGGCAAGGTGAGTACAGAATGTGCAACACGTGACCATCTGTGGGATGTGGCTGTGAGTGTCCAGCATCCTGTGCACCGACCCCATGATCGTTGAGGGGCAGATGGGGGCGCTGGGAAGGTGACGCAAGGAGAGGCTGCACCCGCTGTGGGGGTGGGGCCCAGCGAGGGGGGTGCCAGTGTGCGGCCCCGGGGTGAGGCGGAGGCTGTGGGAGGCCCACACTGTTGCTCTGAGGTCGCTGTGAGCCTGTTTCCCTGGCCGCCGTAACGATGCCACACACAGGGCAGCCTAAAGCAGCAGAAACATGTTATCTCACCGTCCTGGAGGCGGGAAGTCCAAAATCAGACCGCTGGCACGGCCAGTGGAGGCTCCGCGATTAGCTTCGGGTGGTGGCCACCGGTCCTCGGCATCCTGCCTTAGTGGCCTCCTCGCTGAGCATCTGCCTTTGCAAGGCCACACACGTGAGGACACCAGTCACATACAGCAGGGCCCGCTCCACCCCGGGAGGACCTCATCCCAACCTGATTACATTCGCAAAGACCCTATTTCCGAACACAGTCACTGTGCCACACTTGGGACTTCAACATAATCGTTCGGGGACACAGCTAAAGCTGTCAGAGCGGGTCCCATCTGGTCCTCAAGGTCCGGTGGAGAACTTGAAAAGGGCGACCGTACTGCGGCACGTCTCAGACACGCCCCTGTGCTCGGGCGCAGCCTTCCCGGAGGCGGCGTCATCCGGGGCTCTCCAGCCCCTTGTTGGACTGCGGGTGCCTGTCCGTATCCCCTGCCGGCGATTTGGGGGGCGCCACGGAGAGAACATCGGGGCTCCCACTGCAGGAAGTGCAGGTCCGGCTCCACCGCAGATCCGCAGCAGGGGCGGACGAGACCTTCCAACTCCGAAATGAAAGCCGTCTTCTCCGGAAACCTCGCTTCAGGATCCCCTGTCCTCTTTTGATTTGAAAGCTACTTGGATCTGAAGTATCTTCCCCGGGGCTGATTCGCAGCTGTATTTCGATTTAGGGTACTAGACATTTTCTTCTTGTACAAGACAGCAAGTTGAACACTCACTTTCGGGGCCCTGCGGTCTGTCGGGCGCCCGGAAAGCATGGGACACAGCGGCGCATGCGCCAGAGACACTTCCTGCCTCTTCCGGTTTGTGCTCTGCTGTGGGGGGAAGGAAGTAAGTCAGGGGCTCAGCCGGCTCTGTCTGCTGCACAGCGCAGCGCCTCGGGCTGGCGGCTTCACCTCAGACCCTTCTCGCAGCCCTGCGAGTCCACGACCAGGTGCCCGCCAGTTCGGTTCCTGGTGAGGGCTCTCTTCCCGACCTGCAGACGGCCACCGTCTCACCATGCCCTCTCTCTCTGTCGTCCTCTTCTTATGGAGCCACTGACCCCGTCACAGGGGACTCACCTCACGACCTCCCCTAACCCAGCGCCATCGTGTTGGGAGTCAGGGCTTCCGCATTTGAATTTGGGGTGCCAGGGGGACATAGCTCCGTCCACAGCAGCCGGAGACTTAATAACCAAGACGTCGTCGGCCAGGCGAGCCAGGGAAGAGGGGGCGGTGCTCGCTTTCAGGCTGGTCCCTGAGGAGCGGAGGCGGGGCGCAGCGGGAAAGGCCTGGAAAGGAGGGAAAGGAGCGCTGAATTCAGGGGAGGAGAGCAGAGGTTGCCGGCCCGGGCCCAGATCACAGGTTGGGAGGTGGTGGGGCCTCAGGAGGCCACACAAGGGGTGCCAGCGTGTGCCGGGTCTCTCCGTGATGGTGGCAGGAGTGTGGTCAGGGGGTCGGCAGGGCGACTGTCGAGGTTGCCCAGGTGACAGAGGACAGGGCCTGGCCGTGGAGATGAGGAGGGTGGGCAGCTCTGGGGTATCCCATAGAGCTCGAACCCGAGAATTCATGGGGCTTCAACCTGAGTAGGTAGGTGGTCAGCAGTGCAGGGTATCGGGAGGGTGAAGCCTGAGGAGACATAGGGTTACAGAGGCAAAAAAGAAAAGTTGATTTTGGACACGTTAAGTGTGAGGTTTTTATTGTATGTCCACGTGGAGAGGCCCAGCAGGCAGCGTGAGATTGGGGTCAGCTCAGCAAAGAGCTGTGCGGAAGCCATGAGGACCATGCAGGAGCGGGGCAGAGAGAGGGCGAGCAGAGGGCCAGGCGGGAGGCCGCCACGCTGGGGCATTCGGAGCTCAGGAAAGGGGAGGATGCGGCGATGGCGCCGCCGGTGCCCCAGGGGAAAGCCAGGTCCCTGTGGGTTCACAGAAGCCAGGAGGGGAGGACAGGGGAGGGAGGGGGGCCGTCAGCTCTGTGGATGGCCGCCGAGAAGCTGAGATGATGTGGCCTAGCAGTTAAAGGCGGCCGTGAAGTTCCGTGGGAAATACGGTGCAGAGAGGTGAAATGAGCCCATAGAGGGAGGGCTCGAGGTCCTTGAGGAAGCTGGAGAAGGTGGGAGGCGGAGCCACGCTGGAGCATTTGACTTGGCTTGGGAAGGATGTACCCTCCGTGGCGGCAGGAGGGGAATGGGGATGGGGCACACTTGTTGGTGGGCTCTGTGTCAGCTGACTGAGAGATCCAGAGAAGGGAGGCGGGCGGGTGCTTTTTCCCTTCCCACCTGGTGAAGGATTGTCCTCCCTCTGAAGAACAGGTGGTCTCACGCACGTTTATCAGTGTCCACCCCCTGCTACATCTGGAAGCGCAGCGGTATGTAGATGGAGTAAGAAGTAGAGAAGAACAGAGCGTTTGTCCCTGACTGGGGAGTCCCCACTGGCTGGGGCATCCGCATCACACATCTGGACGGAAGCAATGGGGCCTTCAGTGGTGACCACAGGACAGACTGGCTCACGTGGGGGGCGCTGAGCTCTGGATTGCAGGCTCCCTGACCTTGACTTCACACTTGTTCCTGTTCTGACTGCTTAATGCTCTCCCTGCCCTGCCCTGCCCTCCCCCCATTTTCTGGGCCCCACCCTTGCCAGGATCTTCTCTCTTGCCTTTTCCTGCTCTACAAAGCATTCCTTCTTCTGGGACGGGTGGGGGCTGGGGTGGCGACAGCCTCACCAGCATCATTCTGTGCCCTGGTGGCTTCAGCTGGTTGTCCTGCCTGATGCTCAGGGCCTGTCTGTCCCCTGTGTCTCATCTTAGCTGGGCCCTGCCCCCGGCACATGGAGCATGAAAGGCACATCTGCCCGTGTGTGCACACTTGTTGGTGACAGACAGGATGTGTCATTGAGAAAGGCAGAGGCTGGCCTTTCAGGTCTCTGAGCACAACCTTGACTTAGTTGCCGATGGACCAGACTGTGCTGCTTTCAAGGCGAACGGTGCATACTTGTGGTACTGCACCAGTGGCCTCTGCAGGTAGAATAACTTACCTGGCTCCCGCCGTCTGGCTGGGTTTGGTGGAACTGGCATCAGACCACAGGCACAGGTCCGCCTGTCCACGCGAATAAGCCATCACCTCCTCTTAGATCTGTGGTGCCCGCTGCGTCAGTGATGTGTGACAGCAACTTCCCAGATGTCTCTGGGTGGGCTTCGGGGGCTGCAGACCTGAGTAATGGGTGGAATTAAGAGAGAGAATGTTTGGCTTCCTTGCCAGACTTAAGTTGTCACCTGGGAAGTCCAAGGGGCTCAGGGTTCGGAGGAACACAAGTGACTGCATTTGCCATCCTGGGTCCGAGACCCGAGGGGGGCTGCATGTTCTCTGTTCTACCCCCAGGCAGTCTCTCAGCTGACTTCCAGCTCCATTTACTCGTCCATTTCATTCATGTTTTCGTTTGAGTGCTGTAGACCAGGCACTGTGCTACTTCCAAAGGATACAGCAAAGAGCACACCAGACAAGTTCCCTGCTTTTATTGGGTGTGTGTTTTGCTGGTGTCATGCAGAGCATCTTTGGAGAGTGTCAGCTTCTCCGCAGGAGTGACTCTGGGTAGTTTGCGCAGCAGTGACCCCTTTTCCTTCTTGCTGACCGGTTATTAGTGGGCAGATTCTTCGGGAGAGGCTGGGCCCTCTCCAGTCCTGGGGAGTAAGTCTGGGTCCACAGTTGGTTTAGGGGCACCCATGACTCAGGGATCGCCAATGAGCTGTGTGGGAGCTCCTGGGGGCGTTGCCTGGCTTTTTAAGAGGGACGTGAGAGTGCCGTCTGCGGGGACCGGGAACTGCGATGACGGGCGGGGTGCGATGCTCTCCGGCAGCCTTGCGGTGCAGCCGAGGCCAGAGGCTGGCCCAGCTGGAGGAACGCACCCACGTCCTGGATGGTGTTGCTGCCGTCTGCGTCACCTCCAGGCCTCAGGGACCTGAGGCCATGCATTTTCCTTCTTGTCTAAGGTTTAGGTTGGATTCTCTGTAATTTTGCAGCCGGAATTATCTTTGTTGACAGACACTTTCTCTCCCCATCCGGTCAACACCAGCCCTCATATTGACCCTGAGTGAGCTTCCTCGTGTTGCCCTGTCTTGTGCACAAGTGTATTCTCTTCCGAGTTGCCAGGTGTCTACGGTGACCTTTGCTTCTCTTCCAGCCCTGTCTCCAGCACAGCTCCTGGCTAGCCCGATGACTTGCATGTGGTAGGGTATCAGTAAGTGCTTATGGGTTGAATTTGAGTTTTTGGAACAGGAGTTTAAATTTAGTGACTACCCGCGGGCTTCTGAGAAAGTACTGGAAGCCAGTCGGTGGCCCAAGGGGAGGACGGGCTGATCGAGGCATGTACTGCTGGGCCAGGTGCCGGCAGCGGGGATGAACAGGCCCCGAGCGAGGTGCCAGAAAACATTCACCATGTGTCCTGAGCTGTTTTTATTGAAAAATCCATTTATAAATAATCTGGAGTAATAAAATAACAGGCACTTTATTGGGATTCAGAAAAATTCATGGCCACAGAACACTGGCCCAATCTAGGCCCATTGTTCCTGATAAACTGCCTGCACCCCTATCTGTCACAGGCCCTCCATCGTGGGGACCCTCCTCTGTCACAGGACCCTCCTCTGTTGGGGGCCCTCCTCCATCACGGGAACCCTCCTCCGTCATGAGGGCAGTGGGAGGCGTGGAGCTGGCAGCTGCTGGGCCTCCCCGGAGCTGAAGCACGATAGGCAGGTTTTGGGTGGTCACCACTCTCACGGGCCTCACTCTTGACCCCACTAGGTCCCTAGTGTCCCATTTCATGGAACATCTCTGTTTCATGATTGTCCCTGTAACCCAGTGCAACTGGGGAAGACTCTTACTAGCTGAGAACCAGCAGTCACGTGCTGAGCACCCGCTGTGGCCGTGCTCTGTGCGCAGGGCTATCTGGCCTCACCCTCTGACCCCTCTGGACCATAGCAGACTTGGAGGTGCTGAGTGACTTGCCCCAGGCTACACAGTTTACAAGTGAGGGCATCAGGATTAGAACCTGCAGTTTCCTCTCTAGAGCCTCAGCGCCTTCCACCAGGACCACAGGGATAGTGTTTTTCAAACCGAGAATTGGATGCAGGCTGCCTGGCACAGAGTAGGGAGGCAGTTCAATGGCTGTTGAAGGAGTAAATGGACGAATGGGATCACGGGTCAGCCGACAGGCTAGATCTCGTGTTGGGGGTTGTTCTGGGCCCCTTCGCAGGGTGGGCGGGGAGCCAGGGCAGCAGTGTTCTGATGTGGCTGCGGCTTTGGGCGCTGGCCCACCCAGGTGGGTTTGCTGGGCCAGCCAGCTCTGGAGCCGAGACTCCAGACTTACTCTGTCTTGGCCCAGCTTGGGAAAATATGACACAGCACAGAATAAAATTAAACAGTATTAACCATAGGCCGAAATTGCACCCATATTTTAAAAAAGCATTGTGCCCCAGCAGGAGGCTGTCTTGGTTAATGAGAGCCTCTGCTGCTTTGGTCCTCCCCCCTTCCCCAGCCTCCCCCACCCCAGCCTGGGGCCCGGAGAGGGGACTCGGAAGGAAGTGCCCTTTGTTCTTTGGAGGAGGGAAGACTCTGCGTCTGGAAGGGTCCGAAACCACCAGCTCCCTGGTGCGAAAGCTTCAGGGGCTGCCAGTAGCTCTCCTCCCGTCCATCCTCAGACAGGGAAACCACACAGTCAGGGCGGCTCAGGCGAGAGGGAGCAGCTCGGGTGAGGTCGTGGCCCAGGAGGCTCCACGGACCCTGACGTCACGGCCTGGAAGGGGCCGGAGAGGGGGTGCACATGTTGTCCTGGACTTTCTAGACTTCCGGGCGAGAGCTCGGGTATTAACAGTCACTTCTCCTTTATTTGGGTTTCGTCATGAATTCACGTTGGGTCCCGAGGGAAATAATTTTTCATCCAGCACTTGTTTCTCATCACTTAAACAGTGGGTGTGATTCTGGTGCCGCTGGTGGTCACTGTCGGTTGTCGTTTGCTACAGAGTGACACTCTGGGGTTACCTGTTCCCTTTCCAGATTCTGACCCGCCCTGGGCTTTGGGAGACAAGTGCCTGTGATAGCCTGGCCTTACCCCTGACCTGAAGGTATGCACAGTGACCCCTAGTGGTGACAGCAGGGGGTGGTCAGCTCAGACCCTGGCCTGGACCAGGAAGGTCTTCATGCTGGCTCAAGATGCGTCGCTGGGCAGTGCTGTTCTCTGTTGGTGGCAGGGAGGGGACAGGGAGGAGAGTCTGCCCCAGTTGCTTCCACCATCCATCCCTCCAGCTCATCAAATTGTCAGTAGCAGCCAGTTTTTTCCAAGGAGAGAAAACGTCTCTGTGTTTGATTTCTACAGAGATCACTGAGGCCAGGCAAAGACTTGGCAAGTGACTTGCTTTGGTGCGCAGGGCTGGGAGCACCTGCGCTTTTTCTGGCTCTGAGCACCCCCGCGGGGCCCTGCGGAAGCGGAGGACTGTTTCTGAGCAAGAGCAAGTTCAAAGAGGGGCCGACTGAGCGCCAGGCTGCCCCTCCAGCGGAAGCGACTTGCCTTGCTCTTGGCGGACCTGCCCCCGGTGGGCCCCTGCCGGCTCTGCGGGGGCGCGCACGTGCGCCCAGTGTGCCGGTGAGGGCCCGCCGGCCCCGCTGGCTCAGGAGCCCGAGCGGTAGTGCCTCCCCCGTCTGGTCCCCTCCTCCAACAAGGTCACCCGTGACAAATGAACAAGAGACGGGGAGTGGGATTGGGCAGGCTTTGGACGCGCGTTTCTTCTGACCTTGATGAGGCCACGTCCCCTCTATTTGTAATCTTGGGCTAGAACCACTGACAAATGGCCTGATAGGAAACAAGAGCAAACAATAGACTCACTTGAAAGATACAGTGAATAGAATTTAATTGAAAAATTTTTTTTTGGTGCAGACATTGATTTGACCCTGGAAGATGTATGGAGTAAATCATTAGGGGAATTAATATACATTAAAATGTAGTTTATTATCATGGAACTTTTATTGTGCTTGTAGTTGTGTTTTTAATTATTATTTTAATGACTTTCTGTATTTCAAATTGTGATAAATCTATTTTATTTTTTTAAATAAATGGACTCTGGTTTTACAAGGTGATGCGTAGAGCAGAGCTGTTGATGAGTATTGCTCCTTCATTAATGACAACGACCAGATTACAGAGACTGAAAATGAACCGATTTACACACTTAAAAAGCCAATTAATATCTAACCATTAAACACAAATGCTATAGATTAGTCTTACTATCTTATCTATTCTCTGGGCTCCTATTGGATCAAGCAGAGATGACTTTTTAAACCAACTAAGTGAAGGAAGCTCTGAAAGTGGAAGTGCCTGAGGCCAGTTCAGACAGTGGACTTGGGCCGGATGTGTGAAGGTGTCCATTCCATGCTGCCCGGGGTGTCATGACCTTGGAGAGCGGAGAGGACGGAGGCGCTGTCCCCAGCGTGGGCGAGAGAGGAGGCCGAGGCCGGGAGCTCTGTGGGTGGAGTTGGGGCTTGGAGCCAGCTCCCCAGGGGTGAAGGCAGGTCCGTGCCGGCCTACCTGTGATGTGTCTCCTGAACCTTCTCGAGACCGAGGGCAAGTCCTGGTCATGTGCTCGCTGGGGCTTTGGGTGCAGTCTTTCAAAATGGAGATCGGCACCCTGCCCACCTTCCCTCCACCTGAACTCGTCCAAGCTGTGCTGAAGGGCGCACGGTGTCAGCATCCTGGTCGGAGGCCTTCAGCTTCCCCGCGCGACCCTCGTGATTCGAAATATTTGGTCCCGTGGGCTGCGTGGGGGTTTGCGCCAGCTCCCGCTCTGCCGCGTGCTGGTTGGATGTTTCTGACTCCTCAAGGTCGTCGGGAGACAGGTCTTAACAACCAGAAGCGGAGAGTGTCGGTGGGAGGGGTGTGGGCTCTGAGACACAAGGTCTAGGTCTGAAATGTGCCACCAGAATGTATTAGCCAGATGGCCTTGAATGGGCTTTTTTGTTTCTATTTTTGTTCGTTCAATAAATATTTATTGAATCTCGGTAAAGCACTAGGGGCTGGGGACATAGCAGTGATCAAGACGGAGAAAATCTCTGTTCCCCAGTGTGGGGGTGGGGGTGGTGAGGACCAGAGAGGGACCACCAGAAACAGTCCGGCAGTCTGTCCAGCGGACTGCTGAGTGTCACGCGGGAGCGTACACCGTGGAGAAGAACAACGTGGGTGCGGAGGGCAGGGGGTGTAGGGAGTGTTGCCACTTTTGTACAGTGATTGGGGAGGCCTCACTGATCGGGGGACATTTGGGCTGGACCCAGAGGAAGGGAGGAAGTGAACACAGGGGAATTCTGGGAGAAGAGTCTCTTCGGGGCTCAGGGGACTGCAGGTGGGAAGGCCCGGGCAGCAGCGTGTGGGACTGCTTGGGGTGCAGCCTGGCGGGAGCGGAGTGGCAGGGGGCAGGTCAGGGAGGCCGTGTGGCCGGAACACGCAGGGTCGGATGGCCACACTGTGATTTGAGTGAGGTGGGGGCCTTCTGAAAGGCTTGTCCTGGCTGGTGGTGGGGGGAGCGAGATTGTGAGCAGGTAGATAAGACCATGGGGTCCTCCAGGTCGGGGGTGCTGGTGGCCTGCTCAAGGGGACAGCCGGGAAGGTGGGAGCAGAGTTGGATTTTGGACAGGATTTGCTCACGGATAGGGTATGAGATGTGTGAGAAGCAGAGGGGACTGCAGTGACTCTCAGATGTTGGGCCAGAGCCCCCAGGGGGCGGGCGAAGCCGTCATCCGCTGAGATGGGGGTTGTGTCTGTGTGTGTGCTCACCTGTGAGATGTGCAGTCTAAGGTGCCTGGCAGGTATTCGGGGGCGTTGTTTAGTATCCAGTCGGATATGTGGACCTGGGGTTCGGGGGACAGGTCAACTTGAAGATGCCGATTTGGGGGCAGTCAGTGCAGAGATGGTGTTTAGCGCTGTGGTTCTCGGTGAGATGTCGGGAGCGAGTGGAGACAAAGAAGGGTCCGGGGCCGAGCTCGGCACGGACCACTGTAGAGAGGGCAGGATGTGGAGGGTGAGGAGGAATGAGTGGCAGACCAGCCAGTGACACAGGAGGGAGGGGGCAGTTTTGGTGGCTGAGCGGAGGTAGTGTTTCCGCAAGGAGGGAGTGATACTAGACAATGCTGATGGGGTGAGTGAGGTCAAGACTGGGTCCTATTATTGGCTTTGGCAATGGGGAAGTGTTGGTGACCACAGCAAGGGTTGTCTTGATGGAGTGAGCAGTGCGGGGGGCGGGGAAGACCTGGTGGGAATGGGCTTAATGAAGGACGAGAGAAGAGAAGTGGGAGGGAGCAAGCCTAGGCACTCTTTAAAGGAGGATTACTCTGAAGGGAAGCCTAAACATGGAATGATAAAGTCACTTAATTAAAAAAATTTCAGTTTTCTGATCTTACCAAATAGGACAATGACTATACTTGTGTCATGGAGTTACTGGGAAGATTCCATGAGATGTTGCTGGAAACTCGGTACTGGGCATTTGCCAGTGCTGTGGCTGGCCCTTTGTGGCCGAGGTGTGGGCAGGAGGCCCTGAGCTGGGGAGTCCGGGTTCTGGGTTGTTTAGGGTAATCTCTGTTACTCTGCCCTCCTATGGTCAGGAGTAAATAAAAAGTTTTGGTAAAATCCCCACTTGAGCAGTAGGGAAGTGTCACAGAATGATTGGGAAGTCAGAGACGCCGTGTCCCAGCACCGTGCGCGGCTCATCTGGGTGACCGCGCAAACGGAACGTGCTGTTGCCCATCCCTGCGTTGGGCTCTGTTGCCTGCCTTGCAGGACGGCACATCTTGAGATGAAAGCCACTGTGGCTCTGAGTGAGGGTCTTTGAAGTATAGGGTTTTCTTTTCTGATTATAAAGACACACTAATTGTCGGGGAAAATGGAAAGTGGAAGAAAATGTTTGAAAGAGAACTTTATCTGAGGCTCCACACCCAAATCCAGCTGCTGTTAACGTTTCAGTAAAATTTCCAGAATTTTGGGAACCCTTTAATTACATATTTGAGATTGTTATCCTGTTTACATGTTTAAAGCCTGTTTTGGGTTACACACTGTTACTTTGTTTCTTGGTTTTCCTCCTCAGTGTTGCATGATAAGCATTCAGTTCTTACGGTTTTTCAAATGGCTGTGTGATGCAGAATCTTTGCCATCTAAACTTACATCAAAGTAAAATATGAGTAGTAGTTAACCCTCGTATGGCATTTACTGAGTTCCAGGCTCTGTTTTATTTTATTTTATTTAAAAAATTTATTGTATTTTTTTACATTACCTTTTCGTCCCCTTATGCTCCCTGCCCCCAGCAATCGCCATACTGCTGTCCACGTCCATGAGTCCTTTTTCCTTTTGCTCAGTCCCCCCACCCCTAACCTCCCCACCCCCACTAGCTGTCGTCCTGCTCTCCACCTGTGAGTCTGTCCCCATTTTCCTTATTAGTTCAGCCAGGCTCTGTTTTAAGTACTTTGCATCAATTAATTCATTTAATCCTCATTACTGACTCTGACATAGGAACGGTCATTATTCCTAGTGTACAGTTAACCCCTTTAGCACTGGGTGAAAGCTTTTCATTGAGCGTGAGGACCAAAGGATGAGGGAACCCATGTGTGTATGTGTGATGTATATACTTATGATGAAATATCTGAACAGAAGTTTCAGGAAACATTACTACCTGTAGTGCACTGCGTCATCTTCCACTTCACTCTGTTCAATTCCATTAAAAAACAACAACAATATCCACCCTAGATTGGTTTCAGGACTCACTCGTAACATGTAGTAAGAAATCCTAAGAACCCTGAAACACCAATCCAAAAGAACCTGTGCACCCCAATGTTCATAGCAGCACAATTTACAATAGCCAAGTGCTGGAAGCAACCTAGGTGTCCATCAGTAACTGAATGGATCAAAAAACTGGTGCATTTACACAATGGAATTCTATGCAGCAGAAAGAAAGAAAGAGCTCCTACCCTTTGCAACAGTATGGATGGAACTGGAGAGCATTATGCTAAGTGAAATAAGCCAGGCAGTGAAAGACAAATACCATACGATCTCACCTTTAACAGGAACCTAAACAACAAAACAAACAAACAAGCAAAATATAACCAAAGACACTGAAATAGAGAACAGGCTGACAGTGACCAGAGGGGAGAGGGGAGGGAATTTCAGGGGAAGGGTTTACAGGAACAAGTATAAAGGACACATGGACAAAAACTGGGGGGGTGGGAATGGGAGGGAAGTGGGGAGGGATGGGTGGGTTGGCAGGGATGGGAGTAAAAGACAGAAAACTGTACTGGAACAATTATTAAAAAAAGAAAAGAAAAGAAAAGAAAAGGCTGTGCCGGAACGCAAAGCGATTTCAGGACCAAGGACAGCGGTCCCGCTCCTGCCACTCCCCACTGTCTCAGTTGGTTTCTCATCCTGACTCCTCCAGCCTGTGGGTGTCAGTGGTGTCCGAGGCTCATGTCAGTTTGCAACTTGGGTGCCTGGTCTTCCCGAGAAGAAGGCCCGGGTCTTGTCCATGGCTTTTGTTCCCCTGATGCTTGACCCAGATCTGCCAGGGACGGGAGGGAGCTCCACGAGTGAGGACCCAAGGGTCGCTTTGAGGCTGGTCCCGTGGGGCTGCGGCTGGCTGTGGATCCTCGGGACTGACTTTGGGGACTGTCTTCACGTCGGATGGGGAGGGCCCCCTGTACTGGAATCTCTTGTTTTACCTCACCAGAGAAAAAGACCAGTTCAGTCCTGTTGCCGTTGCCTGCGAGGACGCTCTGGAGAGCAGGCTCCCTTTGCATGGACGTCTGGACGCTGCGTGCACCATTGCATCACAAGGCTCTCAGGAGGATGTACTTGGCAGACTGTGTCTGTGGCCTGCAGCCCATGCTGCTCTTCCGGTGACACAGGGTGATGCTGTGGGCTCCTCGTGTTCACCTTCCTGCTTGACATTACCAGGACAGAAAAGAGGCAGAGCTCTTTTTCGCGTTTAAAGCCACCTAGACTCTGAGGACGGGGCCCACGTGGTCAAAGGGAAGACTGGCACAGGCTTCTCCGCAGCCGTTTCTGAAGCATCTCCTATTTGTCCTTTTATTCAGACCGTGACTGCACCTAGGCTTGTGTCCTTGAGGACAGGGCCTGCGCACGGTGGAGCGGCAACGCCTGTGGGTGGGAGCCCAGCCCCGTTCTGCTTTCCCCGAGGGTTCCCCGCGGAGCAGCGTGGCGGTGGGCCTTTTGAGTTGTGTGTCAGCCGGCAAGGCTGTGCTCCTGTGCGTGTTAAGGTCTTCTGAGAACAGACTCAACTGCTCTTCAAAGCAGGGTGGAACAATTACCTCTAGAAAATTCATGAATTCTCCTTGTGTTTACTCTTGGATTGCGAAAGCTCAAAGCTGGGGCGCTCGCTTGCCACATGGGATTCATGATCACAGGTGTTGGCAGATGAAGATGGTGACTAAGCCGAACTTCTCCTGTGAAGGCGGGTTATGAAATCCAAACACCTTTCATCTACTAATGGCCACCAGTGGCCTATAATCAAGTCACACTCTGTTAGCTACACAATTAACCTGTTTGTTTGAAGTGTGAATTAAGGATTTGAGGCATTTGCTAATTAATCTTACTCGCTGCCTACTTTAGCTGCAACCCCCGTGTTTTCCGAATTCAGGCAGTTCTGGAATTTAAGGAAAGATATTTGTTGACTCTGTTTTCTTCCGACGTGAGATCAGCTTCTGTTCTGCTTTGGCACAGATGGAGCCAAGCGGCTCTCGAGCCTCCCTTCCCCGCTGCCCTCGCCCTTAATTCCATCCACGGTGTGTGACTGGTGGGAGGCGCCGCCCCCAGCTGCATTGCTCGTGGCCCTCTCGGCTGGAGTGCTGAAGCCCCTCTGTGGGCGCTGAGGAGCCTCCCCTTTGCCGGCCTCCCTCGCCCCTTGTTCGTGGCTCTCCTCTGGAACGAGTTTCCTTTGCAGATAATGGGATTCCATGATGGGGTGTGAGGATTGTTCCAGGACTGTCGGCTGTGAAGGAAGATAGGAGGTTTTGATCAATGGTTTCTGCTTGTATCTTGGATGTGTTAATTTTAAGATTGCTTGCTTCTGTTCTTATTAGTTTTGTTATATTTGGGGAGGGGAAGGGTTAGGACCAGTGTTTGGGTTTGTTCTGCAAGGAAATTTAGTTATTCAGAGCCAGGTGCCTCTGCTTGAGTTGGAGGCAGGAGGGGCCTGGCGCAAGGCGTCCTGCCCACGTGTATGCAGTCTGCGGAGGCACCAGGGCCCCGTTGGCCCCGTTCAGAGCCTGTTCTGACCTCTTTCAGTGATGAAGGCCCACTCGGGAAGGGCTCTCCTCAGTGATACATTAGAGCAGAGGTGGCGATTTTTAGCATTGTGGGAGGGGTTATTTATTGCTAGGAAGAGAACACACACGCACACGCTCTCATATAAATTCCTGATTTATTTAGCCAGGAATTCAGAATTTACCTCAAAGGGTGGTGGCTACACAAAGACCAAGTGGGTGCAGGGTGTTTTTATATAGCTTGTCCCTTGTCCCTGGTTCTTAATGGGAGTTGGCAGTGTATAGCTGTCAGTGACACTTTCTGTGCAGATAAAATCCTGCCAAGCTTGAAAAAGAAGCCAAGTGCTTGCAACACTGCTTCTGTTTTATATTCAGGTTTATAACAACCTGGAAGGACCTAAACGGCAATCTGGGCTTGCTTCGGCTCTTCTGACTCTTGAACTGAATGTGTCAGATCAGCGAGTCTACATCTTCATCCAGCCGGCGTGCAGGTGAAGGGCAGGTGGTGTTAAAGCAGAACCGGTGTTCAGTTGCCCCCCGACACTCTCTCCCCGCCCACCCTCTTCTGAGAAAGCCTGGATCCCCATGGGCTCCACGGTGGCCTCTCTCTGAGGCCGTAGGGGCACCCAAAAAGTTTTAACCCCATTGCCTCAGGCTGGCTACGTCCTTTATCAAAGATTGCGGACCTCTCAAAGAATAAAATAGAAATCTAAAAATTCATGGCAAGACTTTTGTGGTTGTTCTGATAGATTAACTGGAACCAGATTGTCCTCTTGTCATCAGCGATTATAAAACTGGACAAAATATGTGAAATAAACATTTTCAGATGTTACACAGTAGTCAAGGTAGGACTGCGGTTCCCCAGAGGAGACTGTGGGTCCTGAAGTCACTTTTCTGTATTTCGGCTTGGGGGCGTTTCAGAACTGTGATTTCAGGGGACGTACCCCATGCAGAGTACAGTCATCTTGCTGATGGAGGAGACAGACAACAGAGTTTGGGGAGGTCGAGATGGCCAGAATTCAGAGGGCAGAAGATCAGAGAAGAGAGGGCCTTGTGGAGAAAGCGCTCCCGAAATCTGCCGGGCCTCCTGGAGAGTTCTGTTGGCTCCTAAGCTGCTGAAGTGTGAGGCGACCCTCCACATGGCTGGGCTAAAAGCAGCGGAGGGCCGCCAGGGGGGAAACCCTCGGGGCTCACACAGGGACCGAGAGGTCTTCAGACTCTGAGCAGCCGGACTGCAGAGCCCCCTCAGGTGCACGGGGCACTCGGTACAGACGGGGAAAGAGTAGCAGCGGGGCTTAGACCCACCTTTACGAAGATCAGAAACGTCTCGAGAGGATCCGGGCGATCCACGAGTGACACAGATGCCTGCCTGAGCAAAGTCTGACACTCTGTAGTTAGAGATACAACGGCCGACAGCATTCCAAATGTGACGAGAAACGTAAGCCCAGTGATCCCGGGAGCTCAGCACACCCCAGGCAAGATCAATACAAAGAAAACCACAGCAAGGCACACTGTAATCAAATGACAGCAAATCAGCGATTAAGAGAAAACCTTAACATCAGGCAGAGGGGGGAAAGGGACTCACTGAAGATAACAACGCTAAGAAGTTTTGCAGATTTCTCATGGAAGTCATACAAGCCAGAAGACAATGGAATGAAAGCTTTTAAGTGCAGAGAAGAGAAAAACCAGTCAGCCTTGAATTCGATATGCAGTGAAATTGCCTTAAAACAATTACAGTGGAGAAAGATGTTCTGCATTAACCAGACAGGCACACAAATCAACACAGGCACACGTGTCAGAGGCCTCACTGCTTGGGGACCTGCACTGCAGGGAACGTTAAAGGGAGTTTCACGCAAAGAAGAGTGGCTCCGGGGGAAACTGGGCTGTACCGACCTGCACGGCGGGCTGAGTGTAAATCTGCAGCAAGTACATCGCCTTCACTTCCAGTTTGCTTCAGAGGCAGTTAATCGCTTACATCCCTGCATCGGGGTCTGTGGCATATCTAGAAGTAAAGGCATGACAACAGGCAGTGGCAGGAATGATGGAGGGCAAAGTGACAGTGCCCTCCTGCCCTAACGGTCCGTGTGAAGTGGGACAGTGTTGTTTGAAGGTACATTCTTTTAGGTTAAAGAAGCCTAATGTAAATCCTAGAGCAATCACAAATAAAACAGGGGCAAGCCTACTAAGCCAACAGTGGAGTTAAAAGGGAACACTAAAAATAAATCAGTTATTCCAGCTGAAGGCAAAAAAAAAAAAAAAAAAGAAAGGGGACAAAGGACAAATGGAACAAATGGCATGATGGTCAGTTCACACTTGACCCCACCAGTGATTACAAACAGTCTAAACATCCCGAATAAAAGACACAGAACTTGGAATAGACAGAGATTTCTTAAATTGGGTAGGAAGAGAGAAAATGATAAATTGGACTTAAGCAAAATGAAAAATTTCCGCTCTTTGAAATATGACTTGAAGAAAATGAAACAGAAGCCAGAGACTGGAAGAAAATAGTGCGCAAAGCTGATGAAGGACTCATATCCAAAACACAAAAAGAGCTACTGTAATTCAGCAATAACAGTACAAAGAGCCCAGTTAAAAATTAGGCAACAATTAAAACAGATTTCACAAAAGTGGAGATATAATGGTCAATAAACACATGAAAAATGTTAAATGTTTTCAGTCATTAAGAGAAAGCAAATGGAAACTTCAGTGAGTTAACTCCACACCCACTAAAACGGCTAAAATCGAAAAGACCAGCAGCGCCAAGTGTTGGCAAAGATCGACGAGTAGTAGCGTTGGCGAAGTGGAGCAACTTTCATTCACACACTCCGGGCGGAGCTGTAAAACAGCACAGGCACTGTGGAAACCACTCCGCGGTTTCACGTAAAGTCACGCACCTACTTAACACGTACGTGGCCGAGGAGTTCCCTGCCTGAATTTTCACCAAAGAGAAATGAAAATGGATGTCCACAGAAAGTCGTGTAAATGAGTGTTCATCGTAGTTTATTTGTGACAGCCCCCCAACTGGAAACGGCACAGATGTTCCTGAACATTGGAGCGGGTAAACCCAGGATGACGTGGCCATCCAGTGGAATCATTCTCCGCGGTGGGGAGGAATGGGTTACTGGTGGTCCACACGGCAGCACGGGTCCATCTCAGAAACTTGGCGTTGAGTGAATGAAGCAGACCCCAAGAGAGCACGTACTGTAAGATTTCCTCTGTGTGATGTTCTGGAACAGGCTGAACTCGTCCTCAGTGACGGAGGCAGATCCTCGGGGGCTGGAGGCTGCCGGGCGGCGCAGGGGCACAAAGGCGCTTTTCGTGCTGCTGGGGACGTCCCCTGTCTTGATGCGGCAGCAGAGACGTGGTGGGCTGGTTGTTCACCGGCTTCACGCTGTGCTTTTGAAGTGAGGTGTGTTTTACTGTGTGCATATTGCACCTCAGTGCAGCTGAACAAAGAAAGTTTGAACCCGGTGACCTCTGTGGGCCGGGAGTCTGCACACATCACCTCGTGTGACACGCGTGTTGCCCGTTTCAGGGGAGGAGAGAGCAGTGCTTTACCCCGCGTCCTGCAGTGGAAGGGAGATGGAGTAACTCTTTTTTTTCACTCTACAAGAAATGCCTTTTATCTCCCCAAATAGGCAGGTTATTTCTTCTCAGAACCTAAAGTGTCGGACGCCCTGTGTTCCAATGCCTTTCACACTGCTGCCTGGCTGGCATCGAGGAGACTTGCTGGGGACACCTCCCTGCTGTCGTCCAGGTGCTTCCCTTGTTCTTCTCCTGGTCTTTCCACCCTCCCGTACTTTTTAGCGTGTTTTCTAGGATGTTAAGTGTCCTCAGGGCTGTGGACAATCCTAGTATCAGTCAGGGTCCAGAGAGGTCACAGAAACCATGTGGGATGTTTGAACAGAGCAAATTTAACGTTAGAAGTTGTTAACTAGTAAAAGGTGGTTGACCACTGATAGGAGTGAAAGCAATTCCTTAGAACACTGGTCTTCTAGGTTGAGGAAGAGTAGACGAGCAGTAAACTAAGGACGAGAATAGTACTCGTACTGCATAGGCTGGAACTCAGACCGCCTCAGGGCTCCGGCCACCCCAGGGCGCGGGAGCAGGGGGTCCGCGGCAGGGGCTCGGTGTCGCGGGAGGGTACACCGGAGGGAGCGCACCCTGAGGATCCCGGAGCTCATCTCCACAGCCCCTGGGCACCTGCTGTAAATAACAACGATGACGACGGTGATGACAGGGAATGGAAACCAGGAGGGAGGTGTCCTCATGCCTCTGTCACCTTGCAGGGTCACTTCGTCGCTCTGTTGATGAGGCTTCCCATTCTGCTGAGCGCTACAAGAGAAACATTTAGAGCACAAAGCAGGACACAGAGGGGTGAGATTAGCACGATAAGATAGTAAATTGGCAATGGCACACTTTTGAAATACAAGTTGGGCGGCCCTGAGAACAGCTCGACCAGCAAATGCCGCTTTAGGAAGGGGCAGCGAGGACTCCGGTTACATGTCTCTCTGCTCCAGTCTGTTGCTGTAAATGTGGGTGTTTCTGGGTGACCTGGGTCATCAGGATCTTGCAGGGCACTCCGTGCCCAATCCGGAGACACCAGAGGGGGGGCCCCGGGGCCGTGTGCCTGCAGTGACCGAGCAGGTAAGGTGCGAGGAGCCGGCCAGCCAGGTGGGGAGGGTGGCCACCTGGGAGCGTGCTCCGCAGGGACGCGGGCCCAGAGGTGCCAGACCTTGGTTTTCAGGAGAAGCTGGGAATTTCCCCTCCCGGTCTTTACGTATGGACAAGTAAACCGAACGGGGACAGGTACTGTGTGCACCCAGCCAGCGCATCTTTGGGCAGATTTGCCCTGGGCTTCCTTCGCTTTGGAGGTTTCTCACTTCCTCGGTATCCCGCGGTTTCTGCAGCCAGTTGTTTTGCAAGCCCCATTCATTTCACTTTTGAAAAAAAATTCAACTTTGTCCCACTCTCTTCATTTTCATTGTCGTAGTCCAGGACTCACCGTGTCTCTCCTGGGCTGTAATCGTAGTGTCCCATCGTGGTCTCCTCTCCGCCAGGGGCCCTCAGCACAGTGCTTTTGTGTCTCCCCTGTGCCTCAGAGCTTTACAGGACCCCCGCTCCTGTGGCGCAGGCTCCGCTCCCCTCGCATTTTAGCCCCTACCTTTCCCAGCTCGGCATCCTGTCGTTCCCCTGCCCAGCAGACTCCAGCTGCTGCACGTGGCTCAGAGCGCCCCAAACACATTTGCTTTTCCCACGTTCCTGCTTTTGCGCTGCTGTTTCCTTTCCCTGATGCCCTGACCGTGCGTCAGCCTGGCAACCTCCTACTCAGTCCTCAAGGCCCAGCTGAAGTGTTAGCTCCTTGCCGCAACCTTCGCTTGTCTTCTCGGCACGAGCACGTCACTCGCCGCGCTAATTTAGTGCCCGTCGTCTGCTTTGCAGTTGACACACTAGCCCTGGACCCTGTCTGCCTTCTCCGCTGTGTTTCCCAGGACCATCACTCACTCCTCTTTGCATTGTTAGGGCCTCACGTAGTGCTTGGCGTATAGTAGATGCTCAGTAATTCACTGAAAGATTGAATGAGTGAGTGAACAACGAAGTGAATGAAAGACTAACTGGATTGCCTCCTGCCTGAATCTTCCTCCAAATTCTGTTCTTCTGATGACTTGTTGTGTCTGCTCTGATTGGCAGTCTGTTGGTCGTGAGAGTGCTCTACCGTGTCTGAAGGACAGACAGCCAACTGGGCCGGGCTTTATGTCGCATGTCCAGGCTGGTAGGAGTTTAACCTGAATCGCTCCTTAGTATTTTGTAGGGAGTTCTGCAGACACGTGGATCAGAGTAGAGCTCTGCCACCCCCAGCAGAGACGTGCAGACCGTTATTCCGCGCGCTACATGTTTAGAACAACAACAGGCCATTTGGAAGGCGTGACTTGGGCATTGGTTTGGACCTGCGGGTGGGGACCCAGAACGTCTTGCAGAGAGAGGGTGTTGTCTCGGTCTGCTAGGTGCTCAGAAGTATGTCAGTGGGGGGGAGCAGGGACGTGTAGAGGGGGCCTTGTACTGCTGGACCCAGGGTTGGACTATCTGTCTCAGAGGAGAAGACCCACCCTCTAAATGCGTGGGTTGGGGAGAAAGCAGGTGGGAGGGGCTGCTGGCAGCTGGGTACCGAATGGCTACTCACTCACTTAAATCAAGGCCAATTATTTTTTGTCAAGTGCAGTGAGTGGCGAGTTCTGGGAAAACTTGCTGCCACTGTAAACATGTTGGTTAGAAGTCATTAATATGACACTCACACATCCCTGATAAAGTATATAACCAGAGATCTGGCACCTTAGAAATACCCAGAGGACATTAAGTATGAGTCTTAAAACCAGGAGTATTGGAAACAAGATATTTTTACTTCTCGTTTGGGAGTAATATAATTGCATTTTGTGGCTCTAGCAGATGCGGGGTCCAGCTGCTGGGAGAGTCCTGGCTTTTCTTCCCACTCAGCTTTCGGCCCGTACAGATAAAACCCTTGTGCAGAATTCTCATAAAAAGCTAACTTTACAAAATTATCCCTTGGTTGAAAGATCCCATTTTGGGGGGCAAAGTACCTGAGATTATGTAGCCCACAAGTGTTTTTACTACTTGGACTGAGGAGAACAAAAAACAAAACATAGCTTGTTGTTGTTCTGCTTAATTTGTCCCAGTGAGGACTCTGGGCCCCTGGAGACTGGCCCCCTCTCCCTGAAGGCGGGCCCACGCCCGGAGGGCAGGGTGAGGATGGGCTGCACCCGGAGAGCTGGTGGAGGACGACGGGCGGAAAGGGACTCCTGTCCTTTGTCTGAGGGCGGCTGCAGGGGACACAGTGCCAGGAAGCCACCTTCTCCAGGGTTGGGAGGGAGTTTCTATGGGGTCCGCGGGGGGGTCTCTTCTTCTGGAGAGGGGACGGACGTGACAGCAGCTTGGGCTGAGAGATGGAGGGGCATTCCGGGCCTCTGAGAAGCCCACACCTCTCCCGGAGAGACGCAGGCCCCTCCACGCCAGGGAGAGGACGCCGCTCCGCACTCTGACGCGGACCGGTGGGACGGGAGCTCTGCACCTGCCTTCACGCCAGGGCCCCGCGCTGGCCGCGGGCGTGCACAGGGCTCGGCTGCATGTGGCACACGGGTTCGTGGGTTCCTCTGTCCCTTCCGCCCAGAGCCGCCCTGCCCCCACGGCCGCCGTGTGTGTCTGTCGATCAGCTGCAGCCGGCCGCTCTGAACGGAGACGGTCTGCGTGGAGAACCCATGGCAGAGTTTGAAACTGTGGCATGGGGGGACTGCAAAATGGCTTGTGGCCCCTTTTTAATTAGTGAAATCATATTTTGGATACATTGGCTTAAAGTAGAAAATATATTAATAAGTAAAATATATTCTAAATATTAACTCCTGCTTCTTTTTACTTAATTTTTTTAACGTGGCTTCTGGTGGTGGTAACATCACTCCCATGGTTGGCGTTTGTGGCTCACGTCACGTTTCTAGGGGACAGCGCTGCGCTGGTGCTGCGGGCCTGGCGGGGGCTGCCTTCTGAGCGGGGCACTCGCCTCTTCACGTGGGGTTCCAGCCCTGACGGCAGCAAGAGTTGCCTCGGAAACAGGTTCCGTCGGTTCGCGTCCGTGAGAGAGAACTTCATGCTCTTTCATTCAGCCCTGCTCTGTGCCAGTGGTCAGCTCCGCACACACGGCCCCATCGGGGCTCCCCAGGATGTAGGGACTGGGACCTGGGGCCTCCCTGGGCACTGAGAACCCGGGAGGGCACCCACCATGCATGCAAAGGTTCCAGAAGCTGGAGGTCACTGTGGAGTGAGGCATCAGGGAAGACTTCCTGGAGGAGATGGTCTGTGAACAGGGCCGGGCAGGTTATGTTGGCGGCATCAGTGCACGGGGGCTGAGGTGGAAAAGGCCACGAGGAGCCGGGGTGGCACAACAGTGCATTCTCACGTGCTAGTCACCGGCGCAGCCTCCCCATGGGCCCCCTGAGCCTTGCCTGCCCACAGCTGGCTCGCCCCACAGGGGCTTTGCACTCCTCCACCCGAACGCGTGAGCCCGGGGCGGACGGGCCCAGCCCCATCTGGTGGGCGATCCGCAGCCTGTGGGTGGTGGCAGTGAGCGAGGACACGGTGTGCGATGAGGCACGTAGGCCAAGGGCAGAGCTGGTGCCCCTGGGTCCCGCCCTTCGTGCTGGGGCCCGTGGGTGTCTTCGGGGGGGGCCCACTCGCTTCCCTGGGGCCGCGCAGATTGAAGGGGCCTGGGAGCCTCCTCCCGCTTGTTCCCCTGCCACACACAGACATCAGGGCTTGGCGCGGTTTTTCTAGTTGAGCATCCAAAGGACAAACTAAACATTTAAAATCTGCAAGCTGGACAGTCTTTGCTTTGGAACCTGCAGTGAATTCCTTCATCTTGACAGTCCAGTTATTCTCCTCAGCATTGACGCAGGGCTTGGGATCCGGGACGGGAGAGGTGCGCGGGGAGCCGGGGAGCTGGGCAAAGCCCGAAGGCCCAGGGCCCCTCTTTGCAGGCAGGGAGGGCTGTCCTCACTCCCTTCTTCCTTTGTATTGCAGTTAGATACACGTGAGATTTGGCACCAGTGGCGTTTAGAACATTCACAATGTGGTGTAACCTTCACCTCCGTCTGGCTCCTGACATTTCATCTCCCCAAAGGAAACCACACCCGTGTTAGCAGTCACCCCCATGCCCGTCCCTCTGGTCTCTGGCAACCACTCATCTCCCTTGTCTCTGTGCATTCGCCTACTCTGGACATGCCCAAGAAATGCAGTCGCACGGCGTGTGGCCTTCCTGTCCAGCTTCTTTCACTCAGCATCATGTTTTCAGGGTTCATCCATGTAGCAGGTATGATGACTCCATTCCTTTTCTGGACGAACAACACTGTGTTGTAAGAATCCAGCATGTTCTGTTTATCCACCCGTCTGCCGACGGGCACTTGGGCTGCTTGCACGTTTTGGCTGTTGTGACAAGGGCTGCCGGAACACCCACGTGCACATTTTTGTGTGAGTCTCTGTTTTTGCTTCTTGGGGCACGCTCTCATCTTGTCGGAGGATTCTGTGGGTTTCCTGGGCCAGACTTTGAGAGGCAGCCAGTGGGAAAATCCCGCGCGTACTGGGCACCAGGGGCCCCGGGGTCGGCCGCAACCATGCTGGCCTCGGGCCAGTCCCTTCTGCTCTCTTTGCCTCAGTTTCCCACGCCGTAAAAAGGAGATAGATCAGACTTGTGTTTCCACCCGCCTTCTTTGGAGCCCTAGGCTGGGGGTGCTCTGGGGAGAGAGGGAGGCCAGCCAGGAAGGGACTGCGATCCCTCTTTTCCAAACCTCTTTTCCTCTCACACAGCCCTCCCTCCTGGTTTGTTATTCTGTCTGCCCTAAGCAGAGGTTTCATGGATGGAAGGAATTTCCCTCTCCCTGAAGGAGTTTGGGGGTAGAGACAGGCTTGATCCTGCTCGAAGGAGAGGCTTCTGCTTGTGGCAGCTCTGTCTGGCTCCTCCTGGTCTCCTGCGGGGAGGCGGGGCGGTGATGTGACTCTAGGTCCGTGAGGGGCAGGAGGCTGTCGGCCGTTTGGGGACAGCACGGTCTTCCGCCTGCAGTTTGTCCTGTCTCCGTCCGGACACGCCGTGGCTATCCTTGAGGAAATTCAGAGCAGCAGTGGAGAGTGTGGGCCCTGGAACCACTCTGCATGCGTTTGGGTTCTTGTTCTGCAGAGACTAGCGCTGTGACCTTGGGCCTCAGTTTCCCCACCTGTACAGTGGGCATGGTTCCTACTTCATAGTTTTTGATGAGGGTTACGTGACGTTATCCTCCACAGGCTCCTGGAGCAACAGTCGGCCTCAGTCATCCCTCCACCAGTGTCAGCCGTTGAGGTGGTGGTGATGACACAGGCAGTGGTGTCCTTCATCCCCTGGTCATCCCCCTTCCCAGCCCAGAGCACTCTTCTTACCTTCCTGCTCTGAATTTTGATGATCCTTCCTTGGCTCCACACTGTTCAGCATCTAAATATTCCGTGTGGTTCTTTGGCATGCGCAGCTCTCTCTCCCCAACCTGTTCCTAAGCTTCGGGAAGGCAGGGCTCAGCCCGTGGTCTGCCCACCTGATGACGAGGTGACCGGGGTGCGGGTGGAGGAAATGGGCTGGGAAGACTGGGAAGCACGGGTCTGGGAGTAGACAGGTGACTGGGACATGCCCAGGCCAGCTGGGAGCCAGGCAGCAGTGTGGTGACATTCCCTGGTGGCCGAGGTCAGCACCAGGGCCTGGCCATCTCGAGCCTGGTGGCTCGAGGCGTTCTGTTTCCTTAGCTCAGAAAGGCTGCTCGGAAGTGGGGTGGGCCATAGCAAGGGGGCTCGCTGTGGGGGTGTCACTGTAGTCTGGGGGTGGGAGGGAGCGCTCAAAGGTAGTTCCTAAGTCAGTGTGACTTCCTGCAGCCTCTGCTTCCTTGCACAGCAGCCCAGGAGACCGCGATGACCCGCCGGCTCTGGTTACAGAGCAGACTGTGGCCGGCCCGGCCAGAGGGCTGACCTTGAGCAGTCACAGTGGCTTGTCTCCCCGCTGCTTGGCTGTGAGCTCTTTCAGGGCAGCCTTCACAGTGGTCCTGCTCACTGACTAGCGTGCAGCAGGTGCTCAGTAAACATTTGCAGAGTAAATCCGGAATGCAGAAAGTGGTCCAGGATGCTTTTCTCCACGCAGGGCAGTTGGAGTGGCAGGATTCTGCTGGGTTGGGGTGACGGTTGGCTGAGGGGTGTTCCTGAAGGTCTTTGGGTGTCTGGGTCATTGGGGCACTGTGATAAATCTAGAGGTGGCTCGGATGCACTGTGTCCTCATCCTCTGGGTCGGGGGTCCCTTAGCTCTCAGCATGATCCTGGGCAAGGGCACGGATCCAAGGGGTTCCAGTTGGCACAGACAATTTCTCGGATACTGAACCTCCTACAATTCGGATAGGCGGACGGATACACACACGGGCTTGGGTTGGCCACTCCCTGGCTCCAGCCTCTGCCTGCCCTCGGTGCTTTGTGAAACCCAGTGGGCACCGTAGACAAACGGAAGGGTTACTGCAGCTAACTCGGACCAGCCGTTGTGGCATTACCATTCACTGTGGGCACGGCGGGTAGAGGGTGTAGGGTGGGGGCCAATGAAAGTGAGTCCAGCTGCGCTGGCAACTTGTGATGGACCACTGGTACCTGCTACGTCATCACAGACCTCTGGACAGGCGGCTCACACTGCGTAGACCTTACAATAACAATAATGGTAGATACGGTTGTGGGCACTGCTAGATGTAGTATGTGTATTGAGAATTGTCACTCCTCACAACTGCCCAGGTGTTTCATAGCTCAGTTTCACAGCAAACTGAGGCCTAAACCGGTTGAGTCATGAGCCGAAGATCTGGCAGCTAAAAGGGGGCAGAGCCGGCAGCCGGTGCCGCTCTGTTTGCTCCCGGAGCACCTGTGCTTCACTGCGGTAGCATGTCACCTTCCCGCAGTCACTCGGTTAAGTCACTGGCCAGAGTACACCCGGGAAAAGCAGCTTTGCTGCATTTAAGCTCTTGCTTCATCTGTCTTCAGTGATAAACGCATACAAACACACAACACGTCCAGAACACATGCACACAGACATGCACTCACTTACATATGCACGTTTATCCCTGTAATGCCTGCTCTTCCCCTCCCTCCTCCCATCCATCTGCCCACCCAGCCATCCATCTGCCGGACGAACACGTATTAGGACACTGTTAGGTCCTGGGATACATCAGTGGTGACATCTTCTTTGCCCTCGAGGAGCTTGTGGGCCAGTGGGGGACGCTACCCAAGTAGACAAGCAATTAGGACGCACAGTGACCCACCCTTCGCACTCATGCAGGGCGCCAGCGCCGTGGGAGCACGCGGGACGGGCAGGCAGCCCATCTGATGCCTCTCTCTTGTGAGACCTTAGGGAAAGCGTTTTCTAGGGAGAGGAAATAGAACACGAGAGGCCCAGGGATGTGAGGGAGCAGTGTGCTAGTTGATCAGCCTCTTTAGCCCTAACGAAGGATGGAAACTCGTTCGGTGAGGCAAGCCTGCGTTCGCCACAGGTTCTGCTTCCAGGCTGGGGCGGCCTGGGCTCCGCGTTGCTGGTCACTGGCTACCCCGTGGCAGCAGCTGGTTTCCACAATCACGTCACATGCTGATCTCCACGGGGTCCTGTGGTCTTCACATGGCGAGGCAGGGCTGGCCCTCGCCACTTTAACCTGCTTTGCTTACCTGGTTTTGGTGGTAATCTCTGCTTTTTCTTCAAAGCCGAGTTTAGCATCTCAGGTCACGGGTGGCAACGGCATTGTGCCCGAGCCCAGGGGAGGCCGATGTGGAGGCAGGCCGTGAGCCTCTGGGCGGAGGGCCGCTCCCAGGACCCCTGGCTGCAGAGAGTTCAGGCCGGGGCCTCTTCTCCGCACGCTCCCGAGAGTGAAGGGCAGCAGCTCCGTGTTGTATCACCACCAAGATCAAGGGAAATGTGTACTGCCGATGCCTTAATTTAACTCACAGTCCTGCCAATTCCACGTTAGCGGGTCTGTTTGGGGCTGGGAGTAATGGGCCATATCATGCCTCTGAGCTGGAGCTGTGACTTATGTTGATGTCGCCCACCAGCTTTTCATGGAAATTATTAATAAATCAGTAATTCTATCTGCAGCGATGTTGTTGTGTTTATAAATATTTAATTTACCTTCAGGTGCCCACATTTTCTCCATCTTTGCCTTAAACTCTGCTGACATTGCTCTTCTTTCTGGAGCTCAGCTCAGTAGATTAAGTTATCAGCAGTGCAAAAGGTTAACTCTCCTCTCTCTCTCTCTCTCTCTTTCTCCCTCCCTCTCTCTCTCTCTCTCTCTCTCTCTCTCTCTCTGGAATATGGCTTTATTGGTTCATTTTAATCTGTGTGTGATTTGGCTCAGGGGGTTGGGAATCAAGCTGAGAGAATGCACTGTCCCCTGTGACAGTGATAAAAGATTAGTCCAGCTTCAGAGGAAGACAAACCGAACTTTCCAATTACGACCTTGCACGAGTGGAGACCTATTGTTGGTGTGCGTTTTTCCCTCCTTAAATTAATGACGTTTAGAATCTGAAATGGTGTCTGATGTTTTCCACCCACGGAGAAATAAATATCTTTGTCCTTGCCACTGCCTCATCTTTTGAAACCCAGTGCTTTGATTACCATTGTGAGGCAGGTTGAATGGATAGATCTTAAAAAAAGTCAAAATAGAAGCCGAGTCGAGTGTCTCCTGGCAGAGATGGGGTCCAGCCTTGCAAAGGGAGAGAGCAGCCGGGGAGCAACGAAATTTTCTTACCTCTCTGGATCCCACGTGAGCTAATTATTGTTATTATCTCTTTATTCTTCTGTTTCAGGAAATTGCAGCTTATTTGATAACGTTTGAGAAACACGAAGAATGGCTCACCACATCCCCTAAGACAAGGTAAACGCCCCGGCCCTTGCGGTTTTTCAGATGTGTTCGGTGAATGGGTTGGTTTTCATCGGTTACCTGATTGGACCTGTCAGTTCGCGGGCGAGCTGAACGTGCCCCATTTTGTTGGATAGCTGGTGACACTGAGGCCTCACTGAGTGACTTGAGGCCGTGGGAGCCACCGCATGGGGTGGATTCAAACCCACATAGCTGCTGGCACCCGGGTCGGAACTTTGAACCTGGCGGCCTCACGCGTGAGCCCTCCGCCGGGCGCTCTGACAGCCCGGGCGGGCAGGAGTGTCAGGAGGCGTTTATTTCTGGGAACATGCCCACCTGCCACCAGTATTGTCTGGAAACTTACTTTTTAAAAGGGAAACTTTCTTTCGTCTCAATGCATTTCGTGAGCTGCAAGTCACGTTATTCTTGATGGTGGGGAGAAGAGCTCCCAAATCAGAAGCGGTGGCTAAGTCCGCAGTTCACTGCGCAGTCAGCGTCCTTGAACCTGCCCACGGCCACAGGCGCCGAGCTTCTCTCCCCACCTGGGAGGAGAGGGAATCAGTGAGGACGCCTCGACTAGTGTTCTGCCTGTGCTGGTGATGCCATTTTGTGCAGAATGGTGAATCGAGATTTAGGGTTCATTTTACAGGCAGTTTCTCCTCGCCTCTCCAGCCCTCGGCTTTTATGTGCCGGTGCGCTGCGTTCCGGCGCTCCAGAAGTCTGTGGCTCCTCTCTCCCGACTGCCGTAGCTTTTCTGTCCGCGGTGAGAGGGCCGGGTGTTTACGAGTCTCCAGAGCGAGGCTTACGGGACACCGGGCTGGGCGTTGAATTGAAGAGGTAGAGTGCCCCGTCTGACCCACTTTGGGCAGACGCACCAGATTTTCCGAGTTTGTGAACTGGGACCAGGGAAGGGAGTGGCGTGTGTCCTCTGTCCCCGTGGCCATCAGCTTGACCCATTCATCCTTTCTGAGCCATGGAGGGAAGAGGGGCTTGTCCCCTAGAATGTTAACTCATTCTAGAAGGCACTTTAAAGGATGACTGCATCAGGCTTAGGTTTTTAGTGGTTAGCGTCCTTCAGGTGCGGCAGCCATTTCTGCAGAGGGGTCAGAGGGCACTGAGGAAAGGGACATTGCTTGCCAGGGTGCGCATCTCCCGGTGGCGCGGGGGCTGGGGGTAGAGGTGGGCTCTGAGCAGCTTTTCCTGAATGCCACAGCGTGCCCTCCTCTTCCCAGCTTTCTGGGCCGTGCTGTCCCTTGCTCTAAAATCAGGTGGTTTGTAACAGTCAGCTTTTGCTGTGATAATGCTGTGTAAGAAACACCTCCAAACTCTGTGGCTTGTAACAGCAGATCTTTGTGTCCTTCTCACAGGTCTCTGGGCGGGCTGTGGCTTTGGGGTGGGTGCAGGAGCAGCACCTGGTGCATCTTTTTGTTCACTGTCTGGGCCGTCTGGTCCTCCTGGAGGATGGCAGAGGCTCAGAAGCCTGGGTGACCCATGCAGGCACCGTGGAAAGCCCTGCTGCATGTGGCGCCTGTGTCACATCTGCTCACAAGCCCACTGGCCAAGCCCAGTAAGAACGGGGCCAGGAGGGACATTCCTCCTGAGGCTGTGGGGTGGGGGCTGGGCGGAGAGTGAAGGGTGACGCAGTTTACCGTTCGGTGAGCACAGCCGTATCCCAGACGGTGGCGAGCCTGGCCCATTCACCGCGCTTCTCTTCTGGGGGTGTTTCCTTCCACGGTGGTTATTTCCAGACTCGAGTGGGCAGCACGTGGGGCTCAGCCCAGGTGTTTCATTCGGTAGGTCTGGTTGGGGCCTGAGCATCTGATGTTTCTAACAAGATCCCAGGTGATGAGGGGAGGTGGTCCGCCTGGGACCCTGCTTTGAGAACCGCTGCCCCAGCTCCTCGGGGGAGGAGGAGGCCTGTCTGGTTTCTGCCTCCGCACCGTCCCCCTCTCCCGGCAGCGGCTCTCTTCTCCAGCAGCCTCCGGCTCTGCTGCGTGCCCTTCGCTCCTCGGCCGAACGCTCCTCGAGTCCAGCTGGAAGGGAGGAGCTTCGTCTAGCCAGAAGGGGGATCTGGGGCCGAGTCCAGCCAGCCAGCCCTTCTCAGGGCTCTGCAGCGGCCGCCGTTTGACGGCCAGTCGAACGCGTCAGGGGGCGGGGCGGGGGGCTCTGCCTTGAGTTTCGGCCTTCAGAATTGGGGCTCCAAATGAGCAGTGAACGCCACTCACGGCCGTGCCTGACTCTCGTGACTTTTTGGAGTATAGTCAGAGCCACGAGACTTCCCATCTCGAGGCACAAGGGGGACGCGTGGCGAAGAGAAGGAATGTGGGTGTCAGATGTCGGCACATCTGGGCTGGAACCTGGCTGTCACTGAGCAGCTTTGTGGCGTTAAGAAGTCACTTCCGCCCCTTTAAAAGCCCCCCTTTTCCTTCCTCACGTGTGGAGTGGAGCCTACACTGACGCTGTCCTCCTTGGGCCGTTACGAGGTTGGAACGGTACGGTGTCTGTGGCCTTGCTTTGCGTGCTGGAAGGGTCTGTGCTGCTGCAGGGGGGACGCCGCAGGTCCTCTTGTCAGCGAAGGGCCGTTCCGGGCCACCGGGGGCCTCGGCCTCAGGATGCGTCGGCCGGAGCCTCTCCAGGCTTGGGAAGGACGGCTTCCTCCCGAGTGCAGGGGCCGAGGGTGGGGACGTCTCCTCCACTGTCACGGCACCCACTCCCGTTCACACTCGGAAGCCGCTTGTCCCAGGAGGAGGGAAAGTTGCTGCGGCTGCTCAAGGACCTTCCTAAATTAGTTGTTGGGTCGAGTTTGGGTCCCTCCGCCCATCTCTACGATTGAAATTAATTGGTGCAGTTAACTGCTGAGTTAATACAAACCGGCCTCCTGGTATTAAGGAATTAATGGCACCAATACTCTGCTGAATGAGAAGGCAATACAACTTCTGTTTGCCGCCGCCACTGCTAATTTCATTTTAGAAAATTAATAAAAATGAATTGCACCACTGACATTTATAGAGTTTCCTAATAAAATGATACATTGTTTGTGTGGAGGAATCCCTATTAAATTAATTGTTGTAATCAGCCCACATATAGATGTTGGTATAGGAGCTGCACCGACCCCCACCCCTGGTCTCTGTGGCTGGGTGACGGCCGGGGGCTATAAATACAGCCCTCGCTCCAATTCTGCCCTAATTACAGAGCAGGCCCAGAAGCCCCGCTCACCTGTTCAGTAATGAAGTGTGCTACACGGGGGTCCCGGGGTTGGGGGCTATGGGGCAGCGTGGCACTGAGACAGGGCTGAGTGCTGAATGTTCCAACAGCCCGTATTGTAGCATCAGCAACCGGGACCTTCTGGAAATGGCAGTTTGAAAAATCACCCTTCAGGACGTCTTCATGTGGCACTTGCTGTGTGCTCAGCACTGTAATAATACCATTTGGAGACCCTGGGGAGCTCCGTGCTCCCCACCCCATGAGGTGGGTTTCCAGTCCTGGGATCCAGAGCTTCCTCGCTCTGTCTAGAATGATCTTTCAGCTCCTCCTTCTGGCCTGATTCAGGGGGGCACGTTCTCTGTGAGGCTTTCCCTGAACACACAGTTTAAAGTTGCACCCTCCCCCCGCCAGACCCCACTTCCTCTTGTTTTACGTTTCTCCGTTTCTCCGGAATGCTTATCGCCAGCCAACACCACGCGCTTCACCTATCTGTCTGTCTAATTCCTTTACTCATCACCAGCCTCCCCTTCCACCCAGCAGAAGTACCGCGAGGAGAGGGGTTTGGGTCTGGCTCGTGGGTGGTGTGTGCCCCACGCCCACCGCAGGCTGGACACGTGGCGGGTGCTCAGGACAAACGCTGCCCCCCCACCCTGTGTGTGTGACGGGAGGGAGAGGGAGGCAGAGAGCATGGCTCTGGGTGCTGGGAAGGAACAGACCCGCTTTGCTCAGTTTTATTTCTGTCCTGCGCCTCTCCCCCAGAACTGGCTAATGGACTCGCACTGGGCTGTGAAGCAAGCCCTTCGTGGGCTGGCGCTGTGCTTTTTTTTTCCCCCTGCTCAAATATTTTTATTACTAGATTCTAAGAGAAAATAAAAATTTTTAAAAAATTTATTGGGGTGGCATTGGTTCATATATGGATTTCAGGTGTAGAATTCTGTAACACATCATCTGTATATTGTGTTGTGTGTTCACCTCCCCAAGTCAAGTCCCTTTCTATCACCATTTATCCCGTCTTGACCTTCTTCTACCTCTTCTCATGCCCTTCCCCTGTGGTCATCACCAAACTGTCGTCTGTGTCTATGAGGGTTTTTTTTTTCACCTAGTCCCCAACCCCCTCCACCCCACCTTGACAGCTGTCCGTCTGTTCTTTGTATCTATGAGTCTCTTTCTATTTTGTTTGTTAGTTTGTTTTGTTTATTACGTTCAACATATAAATAAAATCATACAGTATTTGTCTTTCTCTGGCTGGCTTATTTCTGTTAGCATAATGCTGTCTAGGTCCATTCATGCCATTACAAAAGGTAAGATTTCCTTCTTTTTTATGACTAAGTAGTATTCCACGGTGTACACGCACCATAGCTGGTCTATCCGCAGTGCTGTACATTGGAATCTTTTCAAAGCTCTGCCAGGCACTGAGACTCAGAGAAGGCACAGGGTCTGTCCGGGTTGCACAGCAAGTGTCAGAACTGGAACCTGAAGCCAGGATAAAGCCCACACAGCCTTGGCTCTTATGCTGCACCTCTGCTGCTCGCAGTGGGTGTGGGGATGGAAGGCGACCCTCTCCGCCTCTCCACCTCCCAGCTCCATGACTTCGGAACCCGGGGAGGCCGGGCACCAGGCAGAGCCTCCCTTCGTCAGCGAGTGTGGCTCAGGTGCGTCGGCCAGGTGTGTCTCTGTGCTGCGTCCTGAACTGGATTTGGCCCTGAAGCGGCAGGCGGTATGGGAGAAAGGCTCTGTCCCCTGTTTGGCCGAGTGCAGGGCCAAGTGGAGCCCCACAGGTGGGCTGCAAAATTGAGCACCCCCAGTGATTTGTTTCTCTTCCCCTGGGACACGAGCAGCCTTCCCCGGACGCTGGGACAGGCAGGCTCACGATGGAGCTGAAAGCGCTTCCTTCCCAGGAATCCTGTGTGACCGGGTGGAAGGAGGCTGGAAAAGGCTATTAATTATTTAATTAATTAGATGTATATAGATAGCACCTTAGCACTGAAGCACTAAAGGTCTAGTAATAGAATTTTCCTATAATGAGCACTAAATGCTTTTTGGCTAATAAGCCACGGTAAAACAGTCAAGTAGAGGGAAGGTCTGGAAGGAAAGAGAAGGAAAGTAAGACCGGAACTTCAAGAAGGTCCAGGTGACACTGAGAGACCCCACCCTCCTGCCCTCAGCTCTCGGGTGCCCCTCCCTCCGTTCTGGACCTGTTCCCCAGGGGCCACCAAGGCCTGCGTCCTCTGCTCTTTCTTTTCTCTTTTTTATTGTTGTTCTGTTACAGTTGTCCCGTTTCCCCCCGTTGCTCTCCCCTGCCCCACACCACCTCCCCAACTCCCAGTGTCAATCCCCACCCTTGGGGGTTGACATGGCTCCTTTGTACTCTCCTTCTTTAACTAGGCCCCTCCCCCTCTTTCCCTCCCTATCCCTCTCTCCCCACCCCTCTGGTCCCTGTCAGTCTGTTCCTTGTTTCCATGCCTCTTATTTTATTTTGCTCGTTTGTTTTTGTTGATTAGGTTCCTGTTAAAGGCTAGATCATATGGTATTTGTCTTTCACTGCCTGGCTTATTTCACTTAGCACAATGCTCTCCAGCTCCATCCGTGCTGATGCGAAGGGTAGGAGCTCTTTCTTTCTTTCTGCTGCGTAGTGTTTCCTCTGCTCTGTCTTCCTGTGACCCCTTCAGAGGTCCAAGAACGCCAGGGGGTGATGGTCCACTCTCTGTGGACCGTTCCCCAAGTCTGAGTCCCTCTCTTGGGCACCTACATGTCGTATTATCTCAAATGCATCATCTTTCCTCTTCCTAAGAAGGAAGTAAGGGAAGCCCTCCCTCCCACCCAGGGCCACTGCTGACTTCCCCGCTTCTCGGGAGAGCCACCTCATTTAAAGACTCCCAGCTCACACCCATACTCCTTCTTGGCCTCTCTTTCTTTTGGCCCCTGAATGGAATTAGTCACCAGCTTTGCCAGTGCCCAGATGAATTCACATCCTTACTCCCGTGTCCCCCAGGCTCGGCCCTTACCCTTCACATCAGGCCGAGCATCAGAGCAGCCAGGAGAGAGAAGCCCCATTGTGCTTCTCTCTCCTGGCTGGACGCCCTCACCCCAATGCTGTTCCACTTGCCTGGCTGGACGCCCTCACCCCAACGCTGTTCCACTGGCAAATCTTGCAGATGTCCTGTGAGAGCAAATCCACACTCTGGTGTTGAAGTCAAGGTCGTTGTTCTGCCTGGGCCTGCCTTTCTCAGTGCTTTTCTGTGACTCCCCTCAAAGTGCCTGCTCCAGGTAGGGGCTGCTTACTGGCCTCCAAACACACCTTCTGTGTCCCCCGCTTTGCCTTCACTCGGCCCTTGACTTCCCCCCCAGTGCATCTGTCCAGCCCAGTCTGCCCGTCGCTCGGACCCCCTCTTGCTGGGCACCCTCCACAAACACGCCCACTCCTAAGGAGCCCTTCGCACGCACCTTGCCTTCCATCATTTGGCAGTGTGGCTGCACTGGTGTGCAAGTCCTGCCTCCCCAGCGAGAGGGCCAGCTCCGCTGCCTTGGGTCCTGCTGTCTTTTTTGCTTCTGAATGGCTGTGTACAGAGGGACAGGAGCTTTGATGGGGGGCATGGGGCGCTGTGCAGACTCCTGGCCAAGTGGCAGGTGGCGGCAGCACAGACCAGCAGAGGGGATCGAGGCAGTGGTGCCCATGTGCGGGCAGAGGGCTCACCTAGAAGCCAACCGGAGCCGGCCCCGGGCTGATTCCTATGCAGTGGTGTTGTTTTGGCTAGTCTCTCTGTAAGTGACCTGTGGGGGTGACCTGTTGGCCACCTCTGGGGCATCTGCTCCTTGGGAAGGTTACAACACTTCTCTAAGGAAGCCCTTATTGCTGCGGAGGCTGCTCGGGAGGTCAGAATAGAATTGCATAGGTCTTACAGAGATCCCATTTGGACGATTAAAACCTTTCCCGAACTAAAAGGGAATGGGGTTCTGACACATGCCACAACACGGGTGAACTCTGAGGACATGGTGCTCTGTGACGTGAGCCGGCAGCAGGAGGATAGTACTGTCCGATGGCACAGATGGGAGGGCCTGGGAGACGTTGAGTTCCGGGAGACAAAGCAGAATGCAGAGTGCCAGGGGTGGCAAAGGGGATCGTGGGAGTGCGTGCTTGATGGGGGCGGAGTCTCAGTTTGGGAAGACGAGCAGATCTGGGGACGCTGGCGGGGATGGCCGCACCGCAGTGTGAACGTGCCTAGTGCCGCTGAACTGAATACTTAAAGATGGTTGGAATGGAAAATTTTATGTTATGTGTATTTTACAACACTTAGAAGAAAGATTCCCAGAGCTGCTTTTGTAGGTCCTTCTGTGCCCCATTGGCACAGGCGGGCAGAGGTGGGGCTTGGGAATTGGTCCAGTGTGTGTGGGGGTGCAGGCGAGGAGGGTGCTGCTGAGGACAGAGCTTGGAAGGGCAGCCTTACACCTAGATCATTTCAGGGACTCTGTTCTTCGGGACCGCGAAGGAAAAATAAACTAGGTCAGCAATCATCTCGATGCGGTGACCTTTGCATTGTGCTGAATTGGGGAACTGCTCTCAAATTAACATAATGATGTGTCATGTTACATCCAGTTCAGCATTTGCCTAATGTGTTGAGCAAATCCTTGACGAAGTCCCAACTATCGTCATTAACCAAAGGGCCAGTGTAGTGTGAGGGGAGTTCACGGGTGTGGGTCTGCTGACTCAGGACTCAGGACTCAGGGGGAGCCCCAGCCTGCCTGGGCCCTCCGCACCCCCAGGCTGGTGCCGCAGGGGTCCCGTGGTTTCTGGGTGAGGCGGGGATTAGCTGTGACCTGGATCCTGAGAGCGCCTGGTGGCTCCACGGTGGTGGGGAAATCCCTAGCCTCCGTGCAGAAGTGGGTCTGTCCCAGATTCTAGGTCATTATCCGGAATTGCAGACTGCAGAGGAGGCAAAGCAGCCAGAGCTGGCAGAGGCCACCTCCCCAAGTCCCCACCGTGCACGGGAGGGGCTGAGGCGGGGGCGGTGCAGCCGGTACTTGGGTGGGCAGGGGGACTTTGTCGCCCATACCTGGGTTCGGGCGTCCCCAGCCGCACTCAGCCGCCGGTTGCAATGGCGCTGCCGCGGTGCCAGCCTTCATGGTGCCCTGGGTGTCCTTGTGGGAGGGGCTGATGGAGGAGGGGTGTTTGTATCCTGTGTCTCCCTGGGTTGGACAGCTGCCAGCTCCTGCCTCTACTTTCTTTTGTTACTTTAAATTCTATTTAAAGTAGCAAGCACATAGTTTAATAAGTTAAATGGTCGTAAAGGCTCGTAAGAAAAAACAGCATTCCTCTGCCCTACAGCTCAATCCTGATTCCCAGGAGTGGCCACTTTCAGTTCTTTCACTCCTGATATTTACCCCCAGATTTCTCCGTGTGTTTATTCTGCTATTACTCGATTTTTCCGTTTTAGATGTTATCTGTGCCCTCCTCATACGCTCGGGGAGGCTTTAGTCCTGCTCTGCCCTCTGCTTCGATTTCCGTACGACGGAGGCGCTTGTTAACGGAGTAGCCAGCGTTGGCAGTTCTGACATTCGGCATCTCTAAACGCGGACTTTGGGGATGCCACTCGGATTCTCCAGAGAGGGATCCGCCGCCATGTTGCCTGGTGGCTTGGGCTGGCTTAGCTGCCAGGGGTTGGGGAACCAGGCAGGGGAGAGGCTTGGGATTTCCCCAGAAATTACTTCACTGCCCTGGTATGCATGAGCGTTTCTTGCCACTCCTCTGTGGCCTGCGGGTCCAGAGTCTCTTGGGCTTTCTCCCCACAGGATGAGCGTGTCTCCAGTGGGGACAGAGGCCGGGCGGTGGCCTGGTTGCTCAGGTCCATGTAGGGCAGGGAGCGTCTGGTGTTCCCCACATAGGGTGCAGCCTCTTCCGGCCTCCCACCCCATCCCTCACCTCTGCCTTCGCTGGCACCCGGGTCCTTCTGGGGTTCTGCAGCTGAATTGGCTTTTTCCCGGTGTCCCCTCTGGGCACGTGGGTTTGAGCTTCTTCCACTTGGCTGCGTCTGCTTCCCAACTCTCTAGGATGTGTCCACGCCTTTGACCCATGCTCATCTCTGTCCCCTGTGGGCTCTGTCCCTGTGGGCTCAGGCCTGCTCTCATCCCTTTACTGTCACCGGATCGGAGGCGCGATGCTCAGCCCTCCACGTCGCCCGGCCCTGCTGCTGCACTGGCCCTCGCTTTCTCGTCCTCTCTCCCTCTCACACTCATTCTCAGTCTGACTTCCGCTTTACTCGCTTGCTCTTTTCTCTTTCTTTCTCTCGTTTTGGGAGAAATGCCTCATGATGCAGTTTTGAGGTTTCCAAATGCACCGCTGCTCAGGTCCCGGGAAACCTTGCTGCTGAGACGCGCATGCTCCCTGCGTGCGAGGGTACGGCCCCAGAGGCCTGCAGCCCAGCTGACCGCGCAGCCCACGCGTCTGCTTCCCCACCTGCTCCAAGCGCTGCCCTTGGTTCAGAGCCTCTTGCAATGTTGGCCCAGCGGCTTGGCCTCTCCCCGGGCAGAGTTTCAGGGTCCCGGGGGTTGCCAGGGCCACCCGGTGTGCCGTGCGTGCCACCTGACAGTGGCTCCTCCGTGCTCTGTATGTCAGTGGTGCGAAGGTGTCTCCATCGGATGGAACAGAAGTCCCATGTGGCCGCGTGCTTCTGATCAGGGCACCTGTGATGCCGGGGGGTGCCGTGGCGCCCTGATTAGAGGCCGTTCACTCAGGGTGACGTCTGCGGTGTCTCTAAGCACAGCCTGGCAGGGGCAGCGATTACTGGGAACGAAATGGCTTGCTGGCACCGTGCTCACACAGATCAATAGGCATTTGCATAGCCTGCCCGTCAGCATTCATGGGTTTGGGCTTGTTTTGTTTCTGTTGCCTGTGAATTTATTCGTAGCATCCTCACTCCCCTACCCTGGGTTTGGGAAATTAGGACTGTTATTTCTGTAATGGGCTGGACTGGCATCTGCGGTATTTTCTCTGAATCAATGCTGATCTAATTAATTGGTACTGGCTACAGGGAAGGCAGCTGCCCGAGTGCCCAGCAGCACGGAAGGTGGGGAGCCATGTTCTCGAGGCAGACCCTTTGTGCAATTCATAATTTTCTGTGCAGTGAGTCGTTGCCAAGTCCACTGGGTATTCTGGGCTGCTCTAGTCTGGCCAGGAGGTATGACTGTCTGTGCTATTCTTAGGTTCTCCACAGTCCTTCATTAGGGGGTTTAAAAAATTCAAAACATATGCAGATACAGAGCACACACATATAGACACACAGACACACACACGTGTGCACAGGCACGTGCAGGTGCAAGTGTATATGCACATGTGCAACACACATGCACACACACACAGGCAGTATAGACACAAGTGTGCACGTACACACAACGCCCCCATAGACTCAGACACACGCAGACATGGATAGAAACACAACACACACACACACATGCAGTACAGACACGAGTGCACACACACACAACACCCCCATAGACTCAGGCACACACAGACATGTATAGAAACACATGTACAGATGCACAATACACACTTACACACACACATGCACATAGGCAACACAGACACAAGTGTGCGCACACACAACACCCCCATAGACTCAGACATACACAGACATGGATAGAAACACATGTATAGATGCACAACACACACACATGCATAAAGCACACACCGCACACAGGCGATACAGAACACACAACACGTGCACATGTGTAGATAACGTGTGCAAATATGCATGTGTGCACGTGACACATAGTCTTCAGTTGTGGCTTCCTTTTGTAAGGAAAACATTTCTGGGAACAACTTCCTTCTTTGTATTCAATGACTTAATAAGATGGAACGTTGAAACGTTTCGGGTAGAGGAAAATTCCTCCTGAAAGGGGAAATCAGTTCTTCTGTGCTGGCTGCCCTGACCTCACCTGGCAGGGAACTCGCTGTTGATTGAGCTGTTTGGTTAGAGGTGACTCTGTGGGCAGAGGGAGCCCAGGTCCAGGCTGGGCAGTGGCGGGTGGGGCGGGTCCTGGCGACGCCAAGGGTGGGGGGATTTGCCGAGCCCCTCCAGGCTGGCCGCTGTGCGATTCCCATTGCCGCCCTGATGAAGTCGGCAGGAGTTCAGGACGAGGGTTTTTTTTGTTGTTGTTGGCAACTCTTGAAGCCCGGGGCCTTCTGACTGCAGCGGAAATGGATTTCTGCATACAGGGGCAGCTGGTGCCCGAGCTGAGGTGTTGGGAGGTCACACCGCTGCCAGGGTTCAGGGGAAAGTGATGAAATTCGGGAGAGAACAAACCTCGTGCGCAGTGACCGGGGAGCGCGGCCCGCACTGCGAGATGCGCCGGTTCCGTGTGTTTCCACGGGCACAGGCCTGCGACCCCCAGGGTCCTGCGCTCCCGAGAACCAACTCAGCCCACCTCTGGGACTTGCTGTGCCTCTGACCTGGGTGGACGGCGCTCTGTTTGGGGAGGGTGTGGTCTTCTCCAGCGGTTACTTGTGAGCCCGTTACTTCTGGACAGATGATACCCAGTGGCCCCCTCATGTTGCTGTTGGCCTGCTTCCAGTCATCTGTTTGTTTAGTGAGCACTTTCCAATTGCTCAGGGTGTGCCAGGGGCCGTGTTAGGCTTTGGGGATGTGGTAGAGGGTGAGACGGGCACATTATAATAATGGCGACTTTGAGGAGTGTCACAGGGACAAGTGCCGTCAGAGGCTGCTCCGAGGTGGGGGTGGGCAGGAGGGGCCGTGATGGGCAGGCTGCCTTCCCTGGATGCTGAGCTTTGGGCAGAGACCCGAAGGTTGAATGTGTGTGTACATGTGTTTGAGTGTGCATGTGCGAGTGTGTGGATGTGTGCATGAGTGTGTACGAGCATAGGTGAGTGCATGAATGTGCATGTTAGTGTGCCTGTATGTGAGCGCAAAAATGTGTGCATGTGTATGCATGAGTGTGCACACAAGCGTGTATATGCGTGCATGAGTATGAGTACATGCATGTGAGTGCATGCACATGTATGAATTCCTATGTGTATGGGTACGTGAGACCACATGAGCATGGGTGTGTGAGAGTGTAGTGTGTGTGGGTGGGATGAGTGGGTATGTTATGAAGGGAAGTACCTGAGCCTGGCCGTGCTGTCGTGAGCTGCAGGTCCGAGGTGGGAAGGTGTTAGGGGAGTGTGAGACTAGACAGCGAGGCCTGCGGCTGCAGACGGTGAGGCCGGGAGAGCCTGAACGGCGGAGCTGGAGAAGCCGGCGGGGCTGAGGGGGGCGGGGCCGGGTGGAACAGGCTTAGGATTCAGGGGGAATGCCGGCTGCAGTGGGGACTCCCGGTGGAGGGTTTCGAGCAGGGCAGTGGAGCGAGCGGATAGGATGAACAGGCTGGTCTCAGTTGCTCTGGACCGGATGGACAGGAATGGGGGTCCAGAGAAACCAGGAGGGCGCGCTGATGCGCCATCACGGCTGATGCCCGTGTCGGTGGCGGGAAGCCTGAGGCGCTGTCTCCAGGTACCCGTGCCCTGTTAGCTGCTCTCCCTCAGAAGACAAAGCAGAGCCGACCTGCCCAGTTTGGAGAGTCAGAGGACGCTCAGCGAGCCAGGCGGCCCTGGAGGAATTGGGCGTTCGGCAGCTCACAGCTCTGGTCCTCCTGGAATGGCACTTGCTTAGCATTTGGCAGGCGTCACACCCCACCCGTCCCTCTGTCTCCTTGCCTTCTGTGCTCATGCCGCTCTCTCACTTCTGCTGCCCAGTCCCTCCCCTTCCGACAGGGTCCTGGCTGAGGCCTCGTGGGACGACGTGGTCTCTGGAGGGAGGGGCTGTGCAGACTGTGAGAGAGCTTCACATCGTGGGCCCATCTCCGCGTGGGAAAAACACTGACGACAACAGGGATGGTGGTGGACGGCAGAGAGAGTGATGGGGGAAATCTTCTCTTGAAGTAATCGCCAAACTTTGAGTTCTTTTTTGGCTGTGGTACAGAAGGTGAGAAAAAAACTCTCCCTTCACTTTCTGAGAAAGTGTTTTGTTCTTCGTGTAGAGAAATTCCACCCCTCCTTCCCATCGGCGCACGTCTGGAATTATCCATAGTTATGCCATTTCTCTGGTGCTTAATTTCCTTGCCCAGTGCCAGCGGGCCTGCAAGGATACGTAAGAGTTGTGCAGTTTATTAATTTTGCATTAAGTAATTAATAGTAAAGTTAATTGATGAATTATTCAATTTTCAGGTAAAATGGGGTGATAAATATTCATAACTTATTTTATTAAGGGAATTTCCATTTGCTATGTCATTAAATCTAGATTAACGAAGGCTGATTTTAAATGAAGATTGAAAACAATTGTGCTTTGGAATTAATTTACTAAGTTAAGGTCATTGCTTTGTGAGTTTACCCCCCTGCCAGAAAGTTAGGGCTTCATCATCTGGCTAAGTGTCTGAATTCACAGAAGTAACATTGCCGTTAGCTCAGGAAAATTCCATGAGTCTGCTGAGGGTTTCTGCACGACATCCCGAGTCCCCCGTGGGCACTGAGGTGAGCATGGTGAGGCTGGTCTGCAGGAGGGCAGATCAGGGCCTTTTCCAGCGAGCTTCCGGCTTGGCTTTGAGCTCTTTGTTGTTTATTCAGGAACTACAGCAGAATTTAACATTAGCCCAGACCAAATGTGATGAAGATATAAGTCCTGGTAAAAGAATAGTGAACACGTATGCCTCAGAGTCAACTTTAGAATAACTCTGGGCCTTCCCAAGGAGTTTCAGGAGACCCGTGCTGTGTTTTCCTATCTATTAATGCTGTCAGCTAAGGGTTAACAGTAGAATCCATTTTTATTTACGTTTTTTCCTAGCTATCTGATTTCTTTTAGATCTGGTTTATATTAATTTGTAAAACTGCTTAGAGCAGTGATCCATAGACCAGTACTGAGGTTTCCTAATACCTCACAGGCTGTTGATGACTGCAAAGCTCCTTCAAATCTGGGGTCTCTATCCTCATAAGAGCCCGGCACAGGGGGCAAGGTATTGGGTACTGAGGTATAAAAAGAGAGAGGAGGAGCAGGAGGAGGAGGAGGAGCAGCAGCAGGAGGAGGAGGAGCAGGAGGAGCAGCAGGAGGAGCAGGAGGAGGAGCAGGAGGAGGAGGAGCAGGAGGAGCAGCAGGAGGAGGAGGGAGGAGCAGAAAGAGGAATAAGCAGCAGGAGGACGAGGAGGATCAGGAGGAGGAGGAGCAGCAGGAGGAGGGAGAGAAGGAGGAGGAGCAGGAGGATGAGGAGCAGGAGGAGCAGCTGGAGGAGCAGGAGGAGGAGGAGCAACTGGAGGAGCAGGAGGAACAGGAGGAGGAGGAGGAGTAGCTGGAGGAGCAGGAGGAGCAGCAGGAGGAGGAGCAGGAGGAGCAGCAGGAGGAGGAGGGAGGAGCAGGAGGAGCAGCAGGAGGAGGAGCAGGAGGAGGAGGAGCAGCAGGAGGAGCAGGAGGAGGAGGGAGGAGCAGGAGGAAC
>CM052542.1:2985755-3030780 GCA_028533065.1 Trachops cirrhosus
CAGCAGGAGGAGGAGCAGGAGGAGGAGGAGCAGCAGGAGGAGCAGGAGGAGGAGGGAGGAGCAGGAGGAACAAGAGGAGGAGCAGAAAGAGGAATAAGCAGCAGGAGGAGGAGGATCAGGAGGGAGGAGGAGGAGCAGCAGAAGGAGGGGGACAAGGAGGGGGAGGAGGAGGAGCAGGAGGAGGGGGAGAGAGAGAGAGCCTCACATCAAGCAGCCCCTTTTTCTCCTGTCCAGCCACTCCCCTCAGCTCACAGTTGAGGAAACTGAGTCTTAGAGATTATGTTACCTGCCCCAAGTTCACTCAGCTAATTAGCCTCAGAAGTTGGGACTAGAGCCCAGATCTTTCTGATTCCATTTGAGTGCTTTTTTCAACTTCAGTATCTTAGTGCTTTAAAATAATTTTTAACCACCCCGAGTAGTGGGGCCCTTGGGAGTATTTATAACCCAGTGGAACAGTTTTCTCTGCGTCACCAAGTCTTCATTATAATTTTCTGGCGACGTTTTTGCTCCAAAGAAGTTGAACCTACGGTGAGCCTTCATCTCAGAGGGGAGCATCTGATGCTGCGTCTCAGGAACCTGCTTCCCTAAAATTATCCCTAATTGGCACGGAAAATGGCTTCCAACAGGCAGATGGCTTAATACCCCACTCTGGCTGTGACTGAGGGAGGCACCAGGGTTCTCTCTGGTGTGGGACCGTGATCGTGTTAACTTGGAGAGTGAGACCCTGTCACTGATGCAAAGACTGAGGTGTCGCCTCAGGGGAGGTGGTGTGGAAACCGCCAGGGGCAGCCTGTCTCATCAGGGATGTCCGGTGGCAGGTAGGGCTAGGCGAGGTGGCGTCGGAGTGCAAGTCCATACTGTCTAGTCATTGTCAGCAGGCCTTTATTGAGTGGCTGCTGCGTGCATGGGTTTGTACCAGGCACCGTGCGGTTACAGGGCAGAAGGACACATGGCCCCCAATCCAATTGGAGAGGCGAGTCTCGCATGTCTGAGATAACCCGGGAGTAATTCCCAGACAGCGCACACAGGGGAGCCTGGGGGGGTTGTGTGTGTGCGCACACACGCGCGTCCTCACACACAGAGGATGGAGGAGGAATGCAAAAGAGGGCCAAGATCAATTGATTTCATTGGGAGAAACAGCACAGCAGCATTGGTAAGGGTGCGTTTCAATCAGAAAACCATGACCTTCAGAGGGAGGATGGTGGTCCCTGATGAGGGACAGGAGGGATGACATTTGCACTTTTCTCATCCTGAAACCACAGGGGGAGCAGATTAATCGGTGGCTTTGGCATAGATGATCCGGGGGCACCAGAGGCCATGGACTACACAACGATGGCATGAAAGCCACGTTGGGAGGAGCAACGGGCTGGAGGTCTTCATGTGTGTTCGGTCTTCGGGGCCTTGCCGAAGCCGAGTGCGGAGGCACAACTGCTCGAGATGCTGGAGAACTGCTCTCGAGGCACGACCAGCCTAAATGGCTAGCAGGAGGCTCGAGGGCCTCCCCACACTGGGCTCGGGACCCTGGCTTTCTGATTTGAAAGCCTCTGTCTGTCCCTCTGCACTCACTCAGCGCAGAGGGCCATGGGAGGAGCTGTTTGCAAGGTCATCCTGATGGGCCCCTGGGGTTGTGCTGACCTCGTTCTGCACGTGCCCCCCAGCACCGCTAGGACGTTTGGCGTGTCTGGAGACGCTTTTTGGCCGTCACAGTGGGAGGGGACATGCTTCTGCCCTCTAGTGGCCATCGACGCTGGCGAACACCCTGCAGTGCGCAGGACAGCCCTTCACCTCGGAGAGTCACCTTGGAGAGTCATCTGGCCCCTGACGTCAGAGAGCTGCGGTGAGAAGCCCTGCTGCCAAGGCGGGGAATCCGCGCGGCAGAGCCGCGTGGTCCTGAGGCAGGCTCGGCATTTCGCTCCCAGCCCTGCCACCTACCCTCCGTGCCTCAGTTTCCTCATCTGTGTAGTGGGAATTACAATGGCACCCATTGTTGTGAGGAGCACATGAGTGACTCGTACTGAGCAGTTAGGACACAGTGTCGGTGCTGCATTTCCTGGGATTGTCTCACCAGGAATGCGTTCAGAGCAGCAGCCCAGATGGCCTGGGCCCTGGCCACACGGCTCAACTGTTCAGCGATCCTTGGGATAAGCGAGTTTCAGAGAGGAGAGAGCAGAGAGAATGAGGGGAGGACGTGTCAGAACATCCAGCAGAGAAGAGCACTAATTACGAGGTGGTTGTCAAGAGTCAGAAGCTGCACAGGAGGCCGAGCTCAGCGCCCCTGTGAATAAATGAACTCGCTCATTTACCCATGCAAAAAACACTTATTGATCACCATGCTAGTTATCTATTGCTGTGTGACAAATTACCTCAAAACTCAGCAGCGAAAGTAACAAATATTTGTTACTGCACCGATACGTTGCGCCCAGAAATTCTTTGGGTCAGGATCTGGGGCAGCTCGATGGATGCCTCCACCTCCAGGGCCCTCACGGACTGCGCCCAGGGGTCAGCTGGGCCGCAGCCCCCTCTGAAGGCTGCGGTGAGGCGCGGCCCGTCCCAGGCTTCCTCGTGGTGGGGCCGCAGGGCCCAGCTCCTCCCTCCCTGTTGGCCGGAGGTCCCCATGGCGGCTTTCTTCATCAGCGCGGGTGGGCAAGGGAGGAGCGGAGGCCGAGCACGACCGAGCCCGAGTCTCTGGCATCCAATCTGTAAGTGGCGTCCTGTCCCTTAGCTGAGATCTGTGCCTTAGAAGCGAGCCACGTGGTCCAGCTCACACCAAGATGAGGGGCTCTCACATCGCAGGGGCACAGACCCCAGAGCAGGGATCACTGGGGCTCCCTTAGACGCTGCCCGCCGCTGTCACGTGTTGCGTGGAGGCTGGAACGAAGGCTGGGTGAGACTGACCGCAGCACTGACGCTCGCTTTCTCTGCGCTTTCTCTGCGACTGTGGCAGAGTGCTTTTGCCTCTCTGACTCAGTTTTCTTCCCCTCAGAATGGCAGCCGCACTGGGTTCCGGGAGGGAGGACATGCGTGGCCCATCGCTGCCCGGGGCAGCGTCACGGATCCTGACGTGGGGCCCCTGCGGGCCGCATGCAGCCTAGAAACCTCGCCGACACAGCGCTGGTTTCTGATGGCCGCCGCTGCTTGTGTTGACATCCACTTGCCACCTCTGAGCCATCTGCAACGGGACAGTCCCTGGTTATGGCACCACAGGCAGCCTATCGAGAGGTCACAGTAAGGGAAGATGGACTGTCCTCTTGTTGGCCAGGAGCCCGGGGGCGCCTGAAGCCCGGAGTGGGGTTGGCTTGACCTGGCCTTCTGTTGAGCTTCTGTCCGGTTCCTCCCGGTGGCAGATTTGACTCCAATGACTCACCTGCTGTGGCAGCCTAAAAGGGGGGCAGAGGTCGTTCTGGAAGTGAGCTCCAGGGGCCTGAGGTGTTCCTGCGTTCTGTGCATCTGACTTTCAAGTGATTCATTGTGTTCCTTCCTGGAACGTGCTCCAGGGCTCCAGGTGCTGGCTTAATTTGCTTCTGAGGCCTTGATGGCAGCGGTTCATTGCTTCCAGTGGCTGCTGGGCTGTTCTGTCAACAGGAGGAGAGCACATTTTCTGGGCTGTGCAACCCTTTATCCAACCCGTCAGACTTCTCAGCAACCCCCCCACCCCCTTTAAAGTTTCCTTTCCTGAAGGGCTGGAATGTTCAGAGGCAGTTTAATAGACATCGATTTACAATGATTTTTAGCCACTGTGCTTCAGGAGAGTCGAGAAGCCAGTAATTAATCCTTTCAACAGCTCATCCCTTTAGTTTTAAAATGACCTAGTAGCTGAATCGCTCATGCAGGCCGGGCCAGCCCGACCCAGTTCAGCTCCTGGCCTTCTGCTGCTTCATTCAAATAAGTCTGCTATGAATTATTCAGGCTCTCTGCTGGGGCGAGTGGGTCCCCTTGTTGCAATATCTAATCAGCAACCCGGGAGGCCCGCGTCGTTTTTACAGACAGCTGCTGCTGACCTAGGGCAGATGAATGGTGTTCTTTGGAAAAGGGTCAGATTCTGCCTTTTCAAGGAGGTTGGCTTGTCCTCTGATCCCAGAGGGACAGCACCGATCCTCAGGCTTGTCCAGGCTCCCTTTCGGTTGGTCCTCTCCCTGTGGTAGCAGATAGTGAGCCCAGGTCCCTCCCGGCTTAGGGACTCTGGTGCGACTGGTTTCCCCCACTTACCCCCGTCTCATTGCCTCCGTGACCAGTCGCCACGTGTGGTGCCGTGCAAGAGCACACATTTCTTATCTTACAGCTCTGCCTGTGAGACGCGTGACACAGGCCTCCCTGGGCTATGACTATGGCGTCAGCAGGGCTGGTCCCTTCGGGAGGAGCCAAGGAAGAAACTGTTTCTTGGCTGCCTCCAGCTGCTAGATGCACCCATGCCCCTCGGCTCGCGGCCTCCACCTCCTCCACCGGAGGAGCCCCAGTGCGGCACCCCTCTGCCCCCCTCTCTGTCTCCGATCACCTCTCCTGCCTCCCTCTTCTACTTCTACATTGGGTCTACCTGGAGAAACCAGGGCAACTGGCCTTTGTCTAGGTCAGCTCACAAGCAGCCTCGATTCCCCCTTGCCAGGTGACCTCACACATTTATAGCTTCCAAGCAGTAGGATGTGGGCATCTTTGGGGAACATCATTCTCCTCTGTGCTCTGGCTCCATTGTCCCTGGTTTTATGGAGATTTCCACTGAGAGGAAAACCTCCGAGAGCTCCGGGAGCAGGCAGTCTAGCACAATTTCAGTGTTGGCTTTGGGGACAGACATGCCTGGGTCCACCTCACTCCTGCCCTCCGTGAGCTGAGAGAATGGTGTTGGGCGCACGACAGCAGACGGCCAGCAGCGGGCTCGCTGCTTCATCGCTCCGAGCCCCAGTATTTTTCCTGCATAGCGGGCGTGTGAATACCTGCCTTCCACGCCTTAGCAAAGATTAAGTGAGATAGTATGTAGAAAAGCAATCCGTGGTAACAGATGCTGTGATCGTCACGCGTCTGTCTCCGGCCTGCGTGTGTGGGCATCGCTCTGTTGGGAGGTGGGGGCTGCGTCTTACTAATGACTTACCTGGCCCTTATGTGGGGGAGGATGGGCGGGGTGGCTTGGGGGCGTCTGAAGGATCCAGGAGCCAGAGCACTGGCTGCGGGGCTGCGGCACGGGGCTGTGGCTGCCGGTTCTCTCCGTTCATCTCTCGAGTCTGGCTTCATGCAAACTCATTCTCTTGCTTTTGTGACATGGGGCCATATGTCCGTTAGAGGCCTGGACGGACCTTTTTCTTTGTCTCTCTCAAGATCCCTGCGGACAATCTTAATCTCCATATTTGCACTGTCTCATATCCTCCAAGAGTTGGGCTGTGCCAGCTCCTGTTTTTCTCACCGTAACTGGTGGAGGTGGAGACGGTTGTCACCGTTTGGCAGACAGAAGGCGAAGACGTGCTATCTGTCCCAGGCTCTGTGGTTGGTAAGTGGTGGAGCTGAACACGAACCCTAAGGGTCTCTGATCCAGATCGAGAGCCTTTCCTGTGGCTTCCAGCCCGTCCTCCCCTCGGACGTCCGGCAGACAGTGGCTGCTCTGGATGAGCTTTGGGGCCCTCCCTTCCTTCCCCTCTTGTTTCTGTCTCCCTGTGGCAGCACATTCTGGGGCCGCCAGCCTCCTGTTTGCGCTCGTCCCCGACACGGGCAGGGCAGGGTGGCGGTCCCTGGAACTGAACTGCTCTCTCGGGCTCCTCGACACAGCGCTTCTCCGGGCTGTCGTGTGGTTGCTCACGGAGAGAGTGGGGTGTGGTGCTAAAGCCCAGGGCCCCTTTGTCTGTTTCCTCTGCTTTCCAGGACTCGCTTCTTTGCACGGGGCGGTGCGCTGGGTGCGGGACTCGGTTCTCTGTGGCCGCCTGTGGAATGTGTCGGTTCCCCTTCCTTGTCCTTCTTCCTTTGTGCCATCGGTGGGAGCTTTCCTAGGTAGCCTCACGCCCCCCTTTGGGTGCCCTGGCCCTCTCTCATCTGGTTCCTCCACTGGACTCCTGGTTCATCCAGGAAAGTGTGGCATCAGCAAGAGAAGCAGCAACTTTCTGAAATGCAATGTGTGCAGATAAATTATTCAGTGGCACTCAGTCTAACTTTATTAAGGCCAGAACCATCCCTTTCTGTCAGAAACCACGGACGGGGCAGGTTCAGCGGGAGGCCTTGGGACCCGGTGGCTTCTAGGGCCCGAGGACTTGGCTGGCCGTGGTCGCGCCCCGGCGTGTGGGCTCACGCTGCCTCCCGTGTGTGCCCTCGGCCCGCGCTCAGACTGGCCTCCGTGGCCCCTGCAGCCAGGCCGGGCTGCCAGGAGAGAGAGGAGTGAGGCGCGGCCCCTGCGGGGAGGGGGGTCCTGACCCCTCCCTCGGTCAGAGCTGGACTGGGGCTGGAGTGTCTCCAGGGCAGAGCAGCTGGGAGTGCAGAGGGGAAGGAGGGTCTCGGGCAGTGCCCCCCGCCACAGGCAGACCAGGTGGCACAGACTTATGCATGGTATTTAATATCATAACGAAGTTAAAGAGTTTGTGGCATTTTAAATGATTTTCAGATTAATTTATATTCTAACATGATAATGAGGAAGTGGCTTTTGTCCAAGAGGTGAGATATGCAAAAATAACCTTTCAGTTTCTCATAATTAACCTTTAATAATATTCCCTGGCTTTAGCAATATACTTCATGCTTCGGAAATGTAACAGCGGAAGTCAGTGCTTCTTGTGTCTAAACGCCTGGCAGAAGCGAAGTCACGCTGACGTAGGAGTTGCCGCCTCTCGGCACTTTTGGTCCGAGGCCGGGGGCGCGTCAGGAAGATAACCGCAGGAGCCCTTGGCCTTGTGGCCGGGAGGACCTTTGTTCCGAGCAGTCCGGGAGCCGCTGTTTCTGACTGTGCATTGCTTGTCCTGGCTCCTTAGAGCCCCTCCCTCTGTGGCCATCACCAGCTGACCTGCCAGTGAAGGGACCTTTCCTCCGTCCTCACTCCCCTTGACCTTTTGCAGTTGGTGATCCCACAGACAAGATTGACCCGTTGCCCAAATTCTAGTGATCTGTGGAGCACCGGCCACGGGCCAAGTGCTGTGGGCGAGGCTCTTACCCACCCTCAGAGCTCAGGTCTGCTGGGGGCCGCATGTCCCCAGACCACAGTGACAGAGGGGGTGGGGAGGGCCGTGATGGAGGTGGGGGAGGTCGGAGGGAAGCACAGCGGAGGGAGTGATGAGCAGTCCGGGGAGGCGTCCTGCCTTCAGAGTTCCACGTCCCTTCGTCTTTCGTTCTTTGCCTTCAACTCCCAAGCCTTCACCACCGTCTTTAGGCAGGTCCCTCCGTGCTTGACCACTGGCCCAGCTGCACTGAGGCATTAGTCAATTTTTAAAAAATCATTCAAGATAGGTACTGACTTACCAGTCTTTTGACTGGGGGCCAAGGATGTTTTGGTTTTCCCCGTACAGGCCTGCTGTTTGTGGGTGAGGTCCATAGTTCTTCACAGGCGACCTCGGAATGCCTACGATTTCTTCAGAGGGGAGGGGAGACCAGGACAGTTGTGAAGCAACCTGGGCACAGAACCCTTCCAGCCTTTTACGCCCCCACCAGTATGTTACGGTTGTACCAGTCCTCTCTGACTTGGCAGCCTCCTTTAAGCAGCGTCACAGAAACAGCCATCTTTCTTATTGTCATAGTTCACTATTGTATGTATTATTTAGTTACATAATTTCAATGAAAAGTACAGCCAACACAAATAATTTTGGAAATACACACAACTGACTTTTTAAAAAAAATTAATTTTAGAGAGAGGAAGGGGTTGACAGAGAGAGAGAGAAGGGAGGGAGAGAGAAACTTCCATTCGTTGTCCTGCTTGTTTATGCATCAGTGGTTGATTCTTGTATGTGCCCCGACTGAGGATCAAACCCACAACCTTGGCGTGTCGGGATGATGCTCTAACCAACCGAGTGGTCCAGCCAGGGCCCATCACTGACATTTGATACACATGCAAGCTCAACTCATGGATCAACAAGTGCAGGGGTCCTGGGGTGTAGTTACCACCTGTGGGAAAAGTGCTGGGAGGTGTTCAGCACGGGGGAGGGTGCCGATCTGTAGCGTTTGCCGGTTTCCGTGGTATAAACGCCGCCGTGCAGATTTCAAGTTACCAACGGTCAAACACCAACCAGCTGAGACCCCTCCTGAACAAGTGACAGCTGGCTGTCCTGAGGGGCGAGCGTGGACTCCAGCACTCGCTGCCCATCCGTCCCTTCCCCTGCAGTCTTGGGCAGGCAGCAGCCCAGGCATTGGGTTCTCCCGAGGGAAAGGAGAGAGGCGGTTTATCTGACTCCTGGATGAAGGACAGACCGGTTAGAGAGCTCTCACAGAACCCAGAAATCCGCATATCTTAGCCTGCATTGTCTTCACACAGCACCCAGCTCCGCCTCCTGTGATGCTGCTTCCCGACACCACCCCCTTCTCCCCCAGCACCCCCTTCTTCCCCAGCACCCCTCCTTTGTCACACCCTTCAGGCCCTTCACTCTGTCTTCTGCTGTCAGGGATCCCTGCTGGGCCTGCCCTCCTCAGATGGCACTTCGAGGTCGTCTGGCTTTTTACTCTTCCTACAGAATTTCTCTGTTCTGTGTCCCAGCCCCTTAGGGTCCTACCAGGCGGTTGCCTGACTAATTTAATCTGCATTTGCAGCCAAGGTGTTAGCTTAAAGAGCCTTCATGTACTTCTGTGCCCTGCCTGGGTGACAGGCTGACGCATTACATGCTTCAGGTCCCGGGGCAGTGCTCAAACCCTCCCGTGCCCGTGATTCTCTGTTGACGGTGACAACTGTCTCTGAGGGTTGGGAGCCTGCTTTGGAATCCCTGCACCGCTCTTCCTGTCCCCCCGGGGGTACCAACTAAGCAGGGTCTCCTCGTTTGGGAGTAGTGGGGGTCAGAATTAGACTTCGGATTCTTGGCATCCTGCTTGGTCTGGGCTTTGATGCTTTTGATTCTAATCAAAAGGTGGTTTTGGAGTCAGAAGTGTTTATAACTGTGTTTTCACACATTGTTTGAAATTTTTCATTGTGAAAAAAATGCACGCCCTGGTGTGTTAGATAAAAGGCCCTTCGCCCGCTTTGCCAATGTGCGCTGAACAGCAGAAGTGGGGGTGCGGCTAGGCATCCCCGGAACCGTCTGCGGTCGGGCTGGGGTGCGAGACCTCGGGAGGAACTCACATAATGACGAGCTTGCTCTTCAGACGCACTGAATACAGACCCGTTGTATGAAAAGCTGCGTTTGTTGGAAGATGAGCTGACTTCAGAAGCTGATTTTTATGCTGAAGAGCAGAGTGTGGCATGTGTAATGTACAGAGTTTATCTTTGTGTGGAATGAGAAATAATTTGCTAAGCCAGTAACTTCTGTATTTCCCAGACTCCCGTGCAGTTTGCGCACAGCCTGGGGTCTGGAGCACAGGAAATCGCCTTACTTCACAGAGCTCTTAAAGGACCCCTGATGTCAGTTCAATTTTCAGAAATTAAAGGATTAAATGCTTTCTGTTTTCTCTGAAGACCAGCTAGCACTTGATCTGTTTCATTAAAATGACTCCTTTGGTGCAGTGTCCCTGCAAAACCAATCAAGAGCCATCTCGGCACTGGTCAGGCCCTGCCTCCAGGTCCGGCTGTCATCCAGGCTGGGACCCGGACGAAAGCCAGTAAGGTACTGGAGCAGCCTCCCAGAGGCAGGCGCGGGAGCCCAAAGCATTCAACACCAGGAACGCAAGCCCCAGGGCCCATGACTCCCCACGCCCGGACTCCGTTCCAGACCAGTGCGGTCCTCGGAGAGCCCGGCAGTTAACGGGGCGGCAGGGTGCCTTTATTTCCTTCCTGCTGAGTCTGAGTTCTAGAGGGTGATGGCGGATGACCCCCAATCCCGCAGCACAGGGGGAAGTGCTTATTATTGGCAAGAAATGCTACTGTCCTTCAATTGCCCTGAGATCTGTCTGCTAGGGGTCTTCTGGGCTAATTGGTGGGTAGAGTGGGCCACTGTTTCTGTGGCAGGAAGAAGGGGGCTAGGGAGAGGACCCTGGGTGCTGGAGCGCACGTTCCTGAAATTCTGCCTTTAGGGGGTGATGTCGCTGGTGTAGTGACACCCAGCAGTGATGAGAGACGGAGCTCCCGCTGGGTACTCGCAGTGTTTCCTTCCTGCCGTGCCGTGAGAACTAAGCCATCCAGAGTGGTGTGTGCGGCTTTCCCCCAACTCCTCCAAGGCTGGTGCGTAGCTAGCACCACTCCGTGCACAGAGCAGGGGCTAATTTCTCAGTTCTGCAGGAGCCTGCAGGCACAGGGCTTGCTCCCTCAGGGAGCCCTAGGGGCTAACAGCCGCCTTAAAGAAGCTAAACCTTCTCATGCTTTGTCTCGTTGAATCCTACAGCCAGTCACCCCTTGAGATAGGGATGGTTACTATCACCCGTTTACAGGTGGGGAAACTGAGGCTTAAAGATGCTGACTAACTTGCTTGAGATCACAGCTGGGGAACGGAAGGAGGGCAGACACCCAGATCGGTCTGACTCTGTGCTATCTGTTGCTGTGTAAGAAACTGGAGGCGCAGACGGAGTGGCGTAAAAGAACACATCTATCAGTTTCTGTGGCGCAAGAGTCCAGGCCCACCTCCGCTGAGTCCTCAGCTGGGAGGTTTCCCGGAGGCTGCAGCCCTGGGGTCGGCTGGGGCTACGGTCCCGCATGACGGCTCAGCTGGGGTGCGGTCGGCTTCCAAGCTCGTGTGCGTGTTTCAGGGTCCAAGGCCCTTAGTTCCTCGACACAGGGGCCCCTCGAATGTGGCTGCTTGTTTCCTCAAAGCGTGTACGTCAAGAAGGCGCTAGAGAGTCTTGCTCAAGACAGAGGTTAGGTGGCGTGCAAACCAACCACAGAACGATGCCCCATCGCCCTCACTGTCCTGTCTTGGTCAGAGCCAACGCACCCCTCTCCACACACTCCGGGGAGGGGATTCCATTAGGGGAGACCTCCGGGAGGCGGGGGAACTGAGGCGTCTTCCGGTCTGTCCACCGCAGCCCAGCCCCTCTGTGGAGCGGGGAGGGCCCAGCATGGCGGTCGTTTGGAGACGTGCCGCGTTGGCTGAGAGGTTTAATTAGGCTGTCTGCTTTTAGGTGATGCAGATTCCATTGTTTTCTGCAGCTCTGATGTTATCAGGGACAGAATTAAAATCTCTGAGCCACACTTTTGATTAATGTATGAGATGCAATATTACACATTTCATAAAATTATCTTTCAAAGAAAGTGAATCTGCTTCCAGGAGAGATGTCAAGGGCATAGGTTGTTTTGCAGAAGCTCTCTCGCTTTTGGCAGCTAAGGGAAGCCTGCGGTTCTGCCAGTGGTGTTGAGCATCCAGATGGCCTCCCAAGGGCCTGGTGCCGCTATTTGAGGGGAAAAAACTCCAAGAGAAGTCAGGTCGAGCACGGCGGTGGGAGAGTTGAGTGCAGTGGGAAGCCAGGATCTCTGTGCATCTCGGTGGCTCTGAGTCACGCCGGCTCTGCACCTGGGCCGGCCCAGGACTGGGTGCGGTGGAAAGGAGCATGAGCGAGCTATGTGCGTGAGGGACCCCGTGGGGACCCACCGGGACATCCTGAGAGATACTGTAGAGGGGCCAAAACACGAGCCGCGATTTTCCGTGTGCGGTAGGCGAGCCAGGTGGATTACGTGAAGCTCTGCTTTGGTAGTTAGGTGTTCCTGTTAGTGGAATATTCTGGTTACTAGAGAGCAGCCACCTACACCCGTAGAAATGGTCAGTGTTGAAAGAGTTAGAAAACCCTAGGGTCCTGGCCGTTGTGCACGGGTGACAGTGTGCACGGGTGATGGTGTGCACAAGAGCTGTGATGAGTGGCCCCTGATTCACTTCTCCCCGATGGTTCGTGCGCACTGGCGGGTGTGTCCTTCCCGCCGGGTACGTTTCTGAGTTTTGAACACGCGGTGTTGTTATTGGAACGTCACGTCCCCTCTGGCCTGAGGTGCTGCTAGAAAGAGCACGCAGCTCTGCCCTTCCGCCGTGCTCTCTGGAGTGGGGGTCACCCGGCCGCACCAGGAGGCCAGCACGTCAGGTCCCGAGGCCCTTTCGGGGCACGCTCCTGTTCTTGGTCGTTGCTCAGGCCTGGGAAATGACCATGGTGGAGGGCAGAAGGCCGTGAGGTGGGTGCGTGGTCCCTCTTCGGGAGTCACGCTGTGCCCGAGTCTTTTCGGGGTTTGATGGGGTGAGAGGCCCCGTTAGGGAAGGCACTGCTTTTGTCCCTTGGTTCCTTCACTGCTGTTGCCTTCTCCCGGGGCTCGCCCTCCGGCTTGTCAGGCCCGCACCTGACTCACCTGGCTCCTCGGGATTGCTTCAGGGGCGGGGCCCGTGGACACGCCTGCCAGCAGAGCCGGGAGCTCTTGGAAAGGCGGTGGAGAGTGGTCTGGGCTCCAGGGTGGCCGAGGGGGAGCCGGTGCTCCTTGTGCATCTGCCCCGTCCTCTTCCCCTGCAGGAGCTGAAGTCCTTGGACTTTCCTCTCTTCCGACAGCACTTGAACTCTGTCCCCCTCCCCATCACCCTGCCTCCCCGCCATTGGGAGGTGCCAGTTAGAGCGGAGAGCGGCATCACCCAGTCAGACACGGCTGCCCTGGCCCCAAGGTGCTCAGCGTCGGTGGAGGAATAGACAGAGAGCGTGGGAGGCAGGATATAAAAGGCGGGGGCTGGGGGCCTGGCACATGTGCTCCCCGGACGCTTCTGAATCATTTCCCGCAGCATCTGCGCAAATTCGTTGATGGGCGGGGCCGGGCCTCTGCAGCCAAGGGATGGCAGGTGTCAAGGCACGGGGGGGACAGAGGTGCTTTCTTTCTCCCTCTCCACCCAGCACTCCTCATGGAGACCCCATGCCGCTCCCCATGGGGGTACAGGAAATTCCCACTCACTTTCCATCCAAGCGCGCTCACAGGAAAATTTCTGAAGTGCGTGGGTTTCCCTCCTCAGAGGCTGTCGGCTTTGAGAGTGGCTTGGAGCCTGATGCTGACAGGGAGACTGCCCGGGTCGCCCGTCCTCAGCCCTCCACCCTCCTTGTGGCTCGGGCTGGAGCTTGGCGCCATCCCTGAGTCCTCTCGCTGTCGTCCTCGACCGTGCCTGCCCCTGCCCCGGTCCCAGCTGGACACTGCAGTGGGCCTGCCGCAGCCACTGTCCCCGCTGAAGCAAGGCGATTCTGACCATATCTCTCTAGCGTTTCCCAGGACGGAGCTCCAGAGGCAATGGCGCTAGCAAGCCCTGGAGGTGGGCCCCAGCCTGCTCCCCTCCCCCAGCCCTGTGTGGTCGTAGATGCTGCAGTGGTTTCCTGGGCAGCTGGGGCAAAGCGCCCCCAGCCAGGTGGCTTAGATGGCAGAAACCCTTTGTTTCGGCTCTGGGGGTGAGAAGTCTGGCTCCTCCTGGGAGCTGTGAGGGAAACCATTCCCTGCCCCTCACCTGGTTTCTGGGCCCTTGGGCGCTCCTTGGCTCTCAGACGGCCTTCTTCTCCCAGGGTCTTCACATCGTCTCCCCTCTGACTGGGTCTGTCTCTGTGGCCGCATTTCCTCTCTTTGTAAAGAGACCAGGCATCTTGGATCAGACCCACCTGAGTGACTTCAGCTTAACTCGATCATCTGCAAAGATCCGATTCCCAACTAAGGTCACATTCCCAGGTGCAGGGGTTAGGGCGTCAACCTCTTTTGGGGGACACAGTAGCCCCTTCAGAGTTGAACCTTTGGTGGTGCAGCGGGAACCTCCACCCGTCTGTGGGCGAGGCCTGTGGGGCTGCGTGCGAAGCCAGCCAGGGTAGGGGCTGGGAAGGTGCCTCATGGGTCAGCCTGAGAGCGTGAACTCGGTCATGAGCCCTGAGGACGTGCCTGCCCCCAGTAGGGAAGTGCTGGTCAAGATGGCGGCAGGTTTGGGGGCGCAGGCCTGCCGCTTCATGTCTGCTGCCTTGTCTCTGGTTGGCCTGCTGGACACCTTGTCATTCTGTGCATTTCGTCACCAGCGGGTGACTCCATTGAGCAGAAGAGCTCAGAGTGCTGTGTCCAGCGGCCACACCGGGCAACAGATGCTCTGGTCAAGGGTCCTGACCGCCTTCCTGTGCTGCTTTCCTCCCCCTGGGATGAGCCCTCCCTCCCAGCCACCTGTCCTCGGCCGAATTCTTCTCTCCAGCCCCGGGACAACGGATGAAGCAGACTCACGCTCCCTCTTGCCGTCGGAGCCAGTGCCTGGCCTGGAACACTATCCGTCCTTCTGTGCCTGGACCTGGTGCCCTGCCCTTCGATGCCCTTTGCCACGCCCACCACCCCTGCCGTTGCTCTTCCTCGTGAGGAAATCCGATATGGCCTGTACCTGACACCCGAGCAGCCACCACGCGCTCAGTAGACATGCACCCCCTGCCTGTCCCCCACTTGGCTGTGAGCTCACTGAAGTCGGGGGTGATGGGACATTTATACTTGATGTTGCAAATGGGGGACACCCAGTAGGTTTGTTGACTGGTTTTTTAGGCCTTGCCTTATTGGTAAATGTGAAGCAGGTTGCCTGAAGGTCACTGTGGGTCTCCCTGTTGAGTCCCCGCGGTGAAGCGTGGTGCAGACAGCACGGTGGGACTTAGTGGGTACGTACGGAATGAGTGAAGTTGCTGTCTGAGAAGATTTAACGTCTGCCTTCCCAGGTTTTGTGCCATTTAGTGGTGAACTCTTAGGGAACAGAGACTATCCCACCCCAGGCTCTAAAGAAAGGACTTTTTGTTGCTGTAAACCTGGAGAAGCAGGGTCAGGAAGGGAGAGGGGAAGAGCGCGCGTGGGAACTTTTCCTAGCGCACCGATTCTACTCTGAGCGCTGTCTGCACCCTGCTCTCTCCCCTGCCAGCCTGCAGGGGGGGGCTGAGTCCCGTTTCCCCCATCAGGTCAAACACCCGATTTCAGAGTGCGAAGTGCCCGCTGCCTGCCGTTCTCTGCCCCAGGCATTACCTGCCCCCCGAGTAGGGTCCCCGGGAGACAGGTTCTCTGCTTCCACTCCATGTTAAGGTGGAGCATGCGTTCACCTGTTGAGAAGGTTGAGCCAGGTGTGGGAGTCAACCTCTGCCCGCTTGCAGAGAGAGGGCTGTCCCTTCCCCTCACCACTCTCCTCCAAGTCAACCTCAGGGACGTGAGGGGCTCTGCCGGGTCTCAGGGTGCCGTCCGTCCATCTGTCCATCCATCTGATGCAGATCGAGTGCCTCCTGTGTCCCAGGTGCCATCCTGGGCGATGAGGGCCCAGGAATGGTTAGGACCAGTTCCTGTGACCGTGGGAAGGAGAGGAGGGCAAAGGGCATGCGGGGGGTGGACTGACTGACAGGTCCAGAGGCAAGAGAATGAGCCCGGAGTGACTGGGGAGCGGGGGTTCAGTAGGACCAGAGCATAGGGTTATTGGGGGGCTGGAGGTTGGGCCTCACATGGCGCCCGAGATTCCTTCCAGCTTGGACCCAAAGCCGGGTCACCTGGTAGAGGCTCCAGGCCGTCTTCCCTTCACCTTCCTCCGGAGGCCCAGCAACCTGCAGACACTGGACGAAGGCCTTCCGGTCCTCGGGGGCCGCCTCCGACTGAGGGCCCTGGCCGAGGTTGCCCCGCCTGCCCCCATCCCTCCCCCTCCCTCATTCGATTGACCACTGCCCTCTGCTTAGGCAGCTCACGACATGGAGCAGTGTTTAATTCTGAACTCTGCAAACCTGGGAGATTAAATAATGGATTTTGTGATCTGCCGAGCTTTGTCCTGGACAGAATGATAAGATGTCAATTGGGAAGATTTAAATATTGGTGAATTTTAACTTTTGTATTGATTGGGCAGTGACATATTTTGAATAATGATTCACATTAAAATACAAGGATTCATATTGATCATGCAGTATCTAGCTGTATTAAAATAATTGAGTAATCCTTAGAACTTGGTATGCTTTTAAAACTTTGTTTCTCCTAATGGCTGGAGATCCAACCAGGGCGTACGTTGCAAAGATATTTGAAATTCCTACACCTGCTTGTCTGCACTCTTCTGTTCCCCTGTGGGGCCGCCACTCTTTGGGGGTCACTGGCCAGAGTGGGGTCTTGAGGACAGGTGGCTTTCTGTATGTGGAAGCCAGTAGATGTGGGGAACCCCAAGGGAATTCTCTGACTGTTCAGCTTCTCCTGGGTGCCTCTGGCTGTGGTGTGAAGGGAAGACCAGAGGGAATTTGGGGTTGCTTTGCTTTTTGTTTTTGTTGAGCTTGAAACTGCCCCCTTGGGGTCAGAGACCAGCCTTCAGCTGTGCCTTTGTGCCCACACCTTGACCTTAGCTTTGCCCTTCTCATTGAGACTAGACCGTGGTATCTTACCACCCAGGCTGCCTTTTCGTCTGATTGTCTTCGCTCCTGTCTATGGACCTCCTCCCAGGACTCTCACAAGGCCCAAGAACCAAGCATTTAACAGAAAGCACTAGTCCCCCGCTTTTCTGTGGGGACACGTTCCAAGACCCCCGGTAGATGCCTGGAACCCTGGATAGGACCAGGCCCTGTAGATGCCGTGTTTTTTCCTATATGCGCATGCCTGGGGCAAAGTTTAATTTATAAATTAGGCAAGAAAGAGATGAACAGCCATGACTAACAGCAAAGTGAAACGATTATAACAGCGTACTGTAATCGAAGTCATGTGGACGTGGTGGCCGTCTTCCACCTCGGGGCACCCCAGGAGCTCGCCTCGCTCTCACCCCAGCCCACTGTCATCTCGTCTTCCCTGAGCCCCCCGCTCCTTTGAAGCTCGTGCCGTCCAGGTCCTAGCCCAGTATCCTTTCTCCTTGCAATCAGTGCCGATTCCCGGATTCCCTGTCTCTCACCCCCTGAATACTTTAGCGTCCGATCGCTGTCTCTTTCCAACACCACACCTGTCATAGTTCTTGGTGATTTTAATATCCACATAGAGATCCGTTTAAAACCCAGGAGTACGTTCCAGTAAGTAACACTCTTTGAAGGCACAGAATCTCAGTTGCTTCATTCAGTCAAAGGTTATTTCTTTGCTACACCCAACATGCTTTCCTGGCTCTCGCCGGGCAAATCCATCTTAGTGCCTCCGAAGGCTGGCGTCCAAGCGGCCCAGTGAGACTGGAGAAGATTGCAGACCAGCGCTAACTGGTTCCATTCCAAATGCGCAAGGCCTCCTCCGGCCTAGGGCTGCCCAGAGATCCTGCACACTACTCCGTTTAGAGCTGTGCCTCTTCCTGCTCCTCTGTCTCAGCTCTCGGCTCTGCTTCCATTTCCGAGAGAGGACAGAATGCATCGGAAGGGACTTTCTGCACGTGCCCGTCAGCCCATGTACCTGCTCTCCTGCGTCTGCATCCACACAGGCAGCCTGCCCTCCGGCTCCTGGGGCGACCTGTGCGAACTGCTCAGCATTGCGATGCTTTTGCCTGCGGGCAGACCCTATCGCCTCCGCCCTGCACGGGCGTCCTGCCTGCAGTGGTTCCCTCTCTCTGTCCCCTCTCTGTTGGATCATCCCTGCCGCCGCAAACCCGTCTGCAGTGTCTCCTCTCTTCTAACAAACGTGCCCCCCGCAGCTAGCCCGTCTCTCCGCTTCCCTCTGCAGCCGGTAACTTGGGTGTTGTCTCCCTCGTTCTTCCCCGCCCCGCTCCTCCGGTTTCCCCTAAACCCAGTCGGGGGCATTTGTCTGTTTGGCTCTGTAGGAAGAGCTCCTGCCCAGGACACGAGGTCCGGCGGTGGAGTCTCTGTCCTCACCTCAGTGTCCGACTAGCATTCCACGTAACCGGTCGCCTCTTCCTCGTGAACCCCTCTCCCAGGCGCTCCTGCTGCTCCTTTCCTGTCTCCTCATCCCCAGCCTCTCACCGCTGCAGTGTGCCGGACTCAGCAGCCGTCGCGGTCTCTGTTTCTTTGCCCCGACGCTCCCTGAACACCTTCCAGGCCAGGCCCTTGGGTTCACACGCCTACTATGTGCTGGTGACTCCAGCCCCGACCTTCCCATGACCTTCAGACTCCTCTGTCTGTTTGGATGTCACCTAGGCGTCTCACACTTAACATGGTTAAAACCGGAGTCGGTGTGCTCCCTGATGAAATGCTCACACCCGCCGCTTTCCCATCTCAGGAGGCATTGACTCCACCTCGCCCTAATGCCCACGAGTCACCCAGGACTCCGTTTCCCTCCATCTCTCCCCTCGTCCACTCCATCAGCAGATCCTGTCGTCTCTGCCTGCTAAATGCAGCCAGGAGCCACTGGCGCCTCCCAAACCTCACTGCTGGGGTCCGCCCTGGGGTCACTGCTGGGGTCCGCCCCGCCCCCATCTTTCTCCTGCCTGATCCTGAGAGCTCTTTCAGGACTTCCTTTAACCACACGTTCAGCCGAGTTGACCCGTTGCTCAAAAGCCCCAGTGGCTCCCGCCTGATTCAAGGGTATGACGTCCTGCTGGGCCTGCCACGTGCCACCCTCGTGACCGCGTGTCCCTCAGCCGTGTCTTCCTCAGCCACTTTCTGAGATACGCCACGTCCTCCTGACTCGGGCTTTCGCACGCTCCGTCGCAGAGCCTCTGCGTGGAGAGCCGTGTACCCCGGCGTCCTCACGGTTCCCTCCCTTACCCCTGCACATGTCTCCTCGAGTGTCACCGTCTCCGGGAGGCTCTCCTTGACCACCCTCCAGAAGACGGCACCTGTCCCTTCTCTTTCCCCCCCTCACCTGTCACCTGCCTCTGTGTCCCTTGGTGGAACACGGAGAGCAGCCTTCCGACTCCTGCGCTCGCTGCTCTGCTCCCGGCGCCCCCTGGAGTGTGCGGCTTGTTGTAGGGACTCAGCGGACTGTTTAGAATGGGTCAGTTTAACCCTTGTCCTTGATTAATAAACATAAAAATCCCCTGCCCTTCTTTATATTCATCTAAATTTCAGAAATTAAATGTAATGACTGAAAAGAAATACATTCCTTAGAATTTGAATGTGCATTTTTATCATTAATAACTATTATAAAAAATTTATGCTAATTTTTAACGGCTCAAACTGCATGGAGATGTGTGAGAAAAAGTGAGAGATGGCCCCTTTGCATTCTCTCCCATCCCTCTGTCTTCCCGTCACACTTTCCACAGTCGCTTCTCCCTGCTGACGGTCTGCGCGCAGCATTTCTGTGTACGGGTAACACGCACACACATGTAACATCGCTTCTTGTTCTGTCGCACGCAGATCGCTTTTCTCACTTCTGAGTCTGCACCAGAGATACTTTTCTGTGCTGGCACCTCTCCATCTTCTGTGACTGACCCCTGGAGGTTGTTTAGCCCTGCCCCCTTCCCCAGGGGTGAGCCCCACTTCTGTGTCAAACAAAGCCCCTCCCAGGAAAGGCTGGGTGCTCTGAGGGTGACATTTCCTTTCTGGCGCTGCCTCCTTTCTGCCTGTAGCGTCACTCCGTTCTTTTCTGATCTGTTAGCTTCCACCTTCCTTGGGGACCAGGCTTCGCGCATCTTCGTGGTTCCGTGACTTCCGTGGGTGTGGACTCGGCAGGTGCTGGCTGGCTGGATGGATGAGTGGGAAGTGAGAAGATCAGCTTCTCTCCTTTTTTCCCCCTAGGCGACCCTCAGAGTGCTTTATAACTCAGACCGTGCCTTTTGCTGCTTGGGGCGGTGCTTTCTTACTTTAGTCCATCAGGTGAAGTTGTGGGCGTTTCAGAAAACAAATAATAGCAAGAGCAATGTAGCAGCAATAAAAATTAGTTACCACTTACTAAGTGTTTACTCTAAGTGGACATTGAGCCTAAATGCTTTATGTACATCTGTCTCCCTTAATTTTCCAACAATGTATACAAATTAGACACTGTGATTATTTTCATTTTGTAAAGTAGACACAGAGAGGTGAAGTAACTTGCTCAAGAACACACAGCTAGTAGTGACAGAGTCAAGAGTCGAACCTGGGCCCGGCTTCCCCAGCCCGACCTCGCCCTTCCTGATGGAGAACCAGGCGTGCTCGGCATTGTCCTTCCTGTTGGAACTGGTTGCATTTTTAATTGTAGGAAGCACCCACTGTGTGATTAATAGATTAATATGGCAACTTTTCCCCCCTAAGAAAAATAATTCTTTAGTTTACACATAAAATGAGTAGTGAAAACACTCTCTCCAGCTCCAAAGTTACTAATTCTCTTTCTAGCTCCGTCTTCCCCCACCCCCCAAAAAGGAAGAAAAGTCCCCAGATGTCCCTTTATGTGGCCTCAGAAGGGTCAGCCCCGCTCCCTGACTACTTGATTTCTGACTGCTGCTCTTTGCTTTGGCAAAAAGAAGATGTTCTCCTGAGTTACACCCGGGAGAGTGAGCATTTCGGCCCCAAGTGGTTTGTTATGTAAGCAGTAAACGCTTTGGACAGAATCATCAACTGTTCGTCAAACTCTGGGCTCTACAGAACTGAGTTTAAAAGAAACAAACAAACAAAAAGCTATCTGCGGAGATTTTGTTAAAGTTCCACTTGGTTAGCAGGCTTGCAATGCGCACTGTAACAAAGCTTTAATATAATTAAATTTTAAATTCCATGTAGAATCTAGCGGGTAGGCAGATGTACCGGTATGTTAAACTTTATGTCGCTTGAAAATGGTTTTCAGCTACATCAGAGGGAGCCCATCCAGCTGTAAAATTATCAGCTTTACGATGCCGTATCACAGCTCTGATCTTTTTCTTTTAATTAAAAATGTACCTTAAAGTTGAACCATCCCCACGCTGCTACCTCTTCACCTCTTTCTTAAAATTTACTGACAGCGGATGAAGTCGCGTGACCGTTCTACGAATGTTTATGGAGGAAAGCGCTTTTCAGTTAAATATTAACTTTTGCGGCCCCTCTCCAGGCCAAAGGGCAGCCCTCGCGTATCTGGCGTTGTCCAGGCCGTGGCGCCTTCGGTGGGTCGAAACCTCCGCCCTCTGCAGCCAGTGCCAGAGACGACGAGAGCCATGGGTCTTTGCGGAGACGGGGGCCGGTGCTTGCCCCGCTCTGCCCGACCTGGCCGAGGTGGGCACAGCCTTCGGGAGGTGTCTGCCCCCAGAGTGGCACGTCAGGACCTCTGGGAGGACCCTCCTCACGTTCGCCCTAAAAGCTTTTCTCACTGGCTTTCCAATGACTGATCCCCGCCCCCCCACCCCGGGAGCATTGTCCCTTTAATTTGATGTTCCTTTCTCTGCTACAACACAGACCACCTCCAGGCAGGTGGTTATTCATCAGTCATTAACCCCCAGATCCTTCAAGGCCACTAAGACAGTGGGATCCGTGGCCAGGAAACGGCCATTGCAGAGAGAAGAGGACACAGAAGGGCAGAGTGGGTGGTGGAACCCTCCCCACACTTGGCTTAGCTAATTAACAGCTGCAAACACGCTCAGTGTTACTTTTTAAGTGAGATCAGTCTTACAAGGTGCCTGTGATGCAACCCGGCACCCAGCAAGCACTGAGTAAATATTGGCTATTATTGAGGTTATGAATATTTTATCGTTCTAATTATAATCAGATCCTGGTGGGTCCTCTTTAGGATCCTTCTGGAACCTGCCGACAAGCGGGAGGAAAGGAGACAAGCAGTTCCTTCCAGGGCGTTCCTGGTGGCATTCAGGCAAGGATGAGACCCGAGGGACGTCTCATTTAGTGCCCCCATATTTTCAGAACAGAAAACAGGGGCCCCCACCAGAGAAGGGGCTTGCCTAGCACACAGAGGGGGCCAAGGTGGCGCTGGCGCCTCCACCCTGTCCTGGCTTCTGTGCACCGGGAGGGCGAAGGCTAAGCTGCTAGGATTTGGCTGTTCCTTGCAGCCCCAGTTGCGTGGCTGGGCCACTGCCCAAGTACCTGCTGCAGCCTGGAGAGCCCTGCCAGCCGCTCCCCTTCCCAGGCTGGAGGCAGAAGGGCTGGCCGCAGAGGGTCTCCTTGGGTGTTAAAGAACCCTGGGTGTGCGGCAGCCTCTCCGCCTTCCCTAGGCCCTGCTGGGCACCCAGTAGCACCCACACCACATGCCAGGACATGCCGCGCCTGCCTGCACTGGGTGGTGTCGCGGTGGGCTCTGTGAAAGCACTGCTCCAGGACCTGTAGCCCGTCGGTACCCGGCGTCTGTGGGAGGTGTGTGCTGTGCGGTTGGGTTCGGGAGGGAATTCGGTCCAAGGATTCTGCTCGGAGCTCGGCCTGGAGCGCTCTGGGGGCTCAGGGGGACTCCAGCTTCCCCTGCCCTCCGGGTGCTCTTGGTTGGTTGGTCTGGGGAACAAACCACACACGTATGAATCAGGGGCAGGTGATGCACTGTCTGCAGCCAGGCTGCTTGTATTGTAGATGCTTCTGGGAACAGGCAGGCGTCATGGGGGCTGGCTCGGAAGGGGGGCCATGGCTCCCTGGTGGGAGGAGGAGTGTCAGCGGCAAGGTGAGGGGAGCCCCAAGACTCCGGCAAGCTTGGAGCTGGGGGAATGTTGGTAAGAGCAAGGCCTTAGACTTTGGGCTGAAGGTCAGGCACGGTGCACAGGTGTCAGCGTCGCTGCTAGTCAGTTGTTACATATTTCGAGTATCAGTAGCATCCTCAAGCAGTAGTCTCCAGGAGACGCAAATCCTTCCTGAGACACCTTCGAATGTTCCAGGTGCTGGCAGGGTCGGGCTCTCACGGGACTCCCTTCCTGGCTTATAGACGGGCGGCCACCCTCCTGCTGTGTCCTCAGCAACCTTTCCCTCTCTCCGTGCAAGGCCAGAGGCCCGTGGGATGAGGACCCCATCCTTGTGACCTTATTTAACCTTAATTACCCTCTAAAATGCAGTCAAACTGTGGGTTGGGGCCGGAAGATAGGAATTTTGCAGGGCATACACTTTAGTCCCCGGCACCACGCCATTGGTCCCAATACACACTCCACTGGCGGGATCTTAAAATGTGCCCGGTAGGCATATGCTGGTGATTTCCGTGTTGTAAGAACTTAGCCCTTGTTTCAAGAGCTTGTTATAAGGCTTATCTCTGCAGACGTCAGAGCTTGCAGTTGTCATATGATACCACTCAAGATAATGACTCGAACTGCTGTGACTACCAGTTCTGTCTGGTGACCTCCGTGAGGCTCCCAAACTGGTAGTGGCCGCAGCAGCCAGCTGGCTTGTCCTCTCTGAACAGTGCTTTATCAAGCGAGAGCAGTTGAGGCTCTTCCCTGTAATCTGGGCAACTGTGAGTTATCGTTGTCTCTCACACCAGACCGTGAGGCGACCTTGCTTATTTGTCCCGTTTCACAAATGCGGAAACAGAGAAGGGGAGGTCCAGGGGCCAGCTCAGAGGCGCACGGCTAGACTTGAACCCCGGGTGGATTCTTTCTCCCAGAGTTGTGTCCCATTTGCTGCATGACTGAATGGGGAGGGGGTAGTAGTGGGAGGGAGGAGAGATTCGGTGACTAGCCAGGATCCTTTGTCCGGGGCCCGGCTCCCTGCAGCCCCCCGAAATCCATGGTAACCCGACAATGCGGAGACGCGCCCTCTGCCCTGGGGCCATCGACCCGGGGCTGGGATGACGCCCCCTGCTGCTCCTCTGTGGCTCACGGGGACGCAGGTCCCTCTTCTCTTCCCTGAAATGAGGATTTTAGTGAGCTGTCAGCTTATCCATCTTTAGTATTTATGGAAACCACTAAAGACTTCAAAAAAGGGTTTAATTCAATGTGAGGTTCTATCTTTGAAGAAATTTGTTTAATAGTGCAGGGAAAATTGGGCTTTTAACACAGGAGGAGCGTAGCTGCTCTGTAACGTAAAGAGAAAGTGGAAGTAGAGATTGGGCAGTACCAGTGACGCCACTGGGCTGGGGAGGAGGGCGGCCCGGGACCCAGGGGAGCCCAGCCCAGCAGACCCTCCTGGGCCCACAGCGGCCCCGGGAAGGTGGTGGCACAGGGAACTGGCAGCCAGTGTCTGGTGGCCCTGGGTGGGTGGCAGGGTCTGGACCATGGGATGGAGCAGTATGAACCCATGGGTGTGCGAGCCCGTGGGGGCCGGGCGGTCCCCGGGCGTGGGCACAGCCAGCGGTTGAACAAGGGCGCCCTGGAGGGTCTGTGAAGGCTCAGACTGAGAATGGCGACAGGTTGCCGCCTGCAAGGGAAACGGAGCGGGGTTTCTGTAGTGAAGAGGAGAGGGTTTTGGAAAAGCATGTCCTGGGTTCAAATCCCCTTCTGCTGTTCATGAGCTGTGTGACCTTGGCCAGTTTCGGAGTCTACCTGAGCTTCAGCCTCCTCGTCGGCACGGCAGAGGTGGGACCTGCGCTCTCAGCTGCAGTGGACACGAATCATCGCTTCCGTTTATTGAGCACTTACTACGTGCATGGCACTACGCCCAGTGCTTGAACTGAATCATCTTCCTTTACTGCGAGGCAGTTTCTTAAGACCCAGCATCCTCAAGGTCTTTAGAAACTCTGGTCCCTCACCCTGAGAGATGCTCAGTAATAGTGTCCGTTCCTTCTTCCTGCCCTGAGAGCTAGGCAGCCGGTTCTTCCAGAAGCAGCCCTGGGCCGACGATCCTGCCCAAAGTGCCCCAAGCAAGAGGCGCATGGCCGGCCCCTCTGCCCCGAGCTGCTCCCGAGCACGTGTCACCCTTGGCCACATAGTGACCTGGCCCGGAGTCCCAGGCGTTACTTTTCACAGAGAGCGCGGGGGAAAGCAGGTATGGAAGAGGTGAAGAGAGAGGAACGTGTCAGGGGGCATCTTTCCACTAAGACAGGCAGCCCTTCTTCCGTCGGGAGTCCTGTCTGGGACTGGCCATTTCATTGGTTTACGGAGACAGAAATCCGTGGTATTCGGCGGTGTGTGGACACCTCCAGGCAGGACGCCCACTGCACCCTGAAGCCCCCTCTGGGGCCCTGAGCAGAGCCCCAGACACCTTCCTCTGGGGCACAAAGATCTGCCCTGGGGCCCGGGGCTGGGTTCTCACTGTGATGGCTGGGAGAGGGGCGGCTTGGGGTGTGGGCTGGGGAGGGGGAGGGAAGGGCGTGGCACAGTGGGTCTCTGTCGCACACCCGCTCGTGGTGCACACACACACTTCCTCTCCCACTTCTGCTGACTTCTGACTGAGGACCTAGAGGACTTTCTCTCCAAATCTTAGTCCTGCTTCTTTTCCTGCCTTTTTAAAAAAGAATCAGGACTTTGCTTTTTAGAGCAGTTTTAGGTTCACAGCAAAAGTGAAGGGAAGGCACAGAGATTCCCCGCATACCCACAGTCCTCAGCATGCCCAGCCCGTCCAGTCTCGACATCCCCATCCAGATGGTGCACGTGTTACAGTTGGTGAACCTGCACGCCGGGGGTCACTCTGGTGTTGGGCATTCTGTTCTGTGGGCTCGGACCAGTGGCTGCTGACAGGTAGCCGTCAGCACGGCGTCCCGCAGAGGGTGCGCCCAGCCCCAGATAGCCCCGGTGCTCTGCCCGCTGTCCCGCCCCTGCCCCCGCGCCAGCAACCGCCGGTCTTCTCGCCGCCTCCGCACGTCCGCCTTTTCCAGAAGGTCAGGCAGTGGGCATCACACTGCGCAGCCTTTGTCGACGGGCTCCTTTCACTCAGCAACATGCATTTAAGGTTCTCCGTCTCTTTTCAAGGCTTCACAGCGTATTTCTTTTTAATGCTGAATAATGGATTCCATTGTCTGGACGGACTGCCGTTTATTCATCCGCTCACCTGCCGAAGGACATCTTGGTCGCTTCCAGGGCTGGGCAGTTTTGAATAAAGCCGCTATAAACACCGGTGTGCAGGATTCAGTGTGGACGTAAGCGTTCAGTCCTTCGGGTAAACATCAGGAGTGTGACCGCTGGATCGTACGGCGAGAGTGTGCTTAGTTTCATGCGGAACCGTCTCCCAGAGCGGCTGCCCCGTGTTGCGTGCGTTCCCTCCAGCAGCGAGTGCGACTCCTGCCGCTCCTCGTCCTCGCCCATGTCTGGGGTTGTCCGAGTCCGGATTCTGGCCCTTCTAACAGGCGTGCGGCGGTGTCTCGCTGTTTGCGTTTGCGTTTCCCTGAAGACGTCCGACGTGAGCATCTTCCGCACTCACGTGTCATTGGTGTCTTCCCTGGGGAGGTGTCCTCCTGGTCTTCTCAGCCACCCCCACCCCCGCCCAGAGGGCTGGCATCTGCACGCACCACCAGGCGTTGCTACCTGTCGGAGCGGGGAGGGGGCCGATCCCAGCTTCACCACCTTCCGGGTGTGCAACCCCGTTCCAGTCTGGGGTGCAGCCAGCCTGCCCCTTCAGTATGGAACACCCAGAGGTCCAGCGTGCCACCTGCCCACCAGGTTCTAGCTCCTCCCCGCTTTTTTATCTGGGGATCGCTGGGGCCCCTGACTGTGGCCACCACTTTCCAGTGCACTGAGAAGTGGCCCCTGCCCAGCACCGACTGGCAAGTGTGGGCAGCTCCCACTGTCGTCCACTCACTGTCAGGATGTCTGGTTCCGGCCTCTCTGCCCGGCCTCGCTGAGGGCTCCGGGCCCAGCTTTGAGCAGAGGAGGGCACGGCGGTGCTTGCCGCCTTGTTGGCCGATGCTGCAGGACCCGTGTGCACACCTCTGAGGCAGGAGACGGAGGGAGGGGCCTGTGCTCTTAGGCACGTCACCCAGTGGCCGGTCATTCTCGTGACACCCTCCCTGCCAGCTGCCCGGAGACAAGGATGTGGCAGAGGTGGGGCAAGGGCCGCTCTGGGGACTTGTGAGGAACAGGGTGAGGTGAAGCCCCTTCTTGCCATTCCCAGCCAGGCCTCAGCTTGGTGGGGACGGCAGCTTTCCCTGCAGGGAAGTGGGGTCCCAGGTGCCTTTTTCTGGGCTCAGAAAGGGGCACTCCGCCCAGGGGATGGGAGTGTTTGTGCTGAGCACACTGACCTTTGCTTCTGAGCAGCAGAGGTTGCCCCTTGCAGGGCAAACAGTGACCAGCCAGTGGAACCTAGGGGGGCCCGGCTCTGGAAGCCACCCCTGGGCAGCCTGGTCAGGGAGGAGTCCAGTCCCCAGGCCCCCCACCTAGGGGAGTCACTCGTTTCCTGCCTCTCCATAGTGATCAGATGCAGCAGGAGAAACGCATTCCCCTCCATGGCTTTTTGCTGTAGAAATACAGCTTCAGCTCAGATGCGAGTTATTTACTGGGGCGTGGTCTCGGGGCCGTTGCTTCCCCCTGTGAGACTGGGGTGCAACACCGCATCCCAGGGCCGTTCGAGGACCGAGCGAGTCACCGTCCACGAGGGCGGTATCGGTTTGAACACCCGGCCTGATTTCCCAGCTGGTCCCCGACACCCTGAGAACGGGAGACAAGCCGCTGGCTGCCTCGTTCTCCAAGGGAGCAGAACCGCTGCTCTGCCCAACGTCAAGATAAAGATTCTGAGCCTTTGGGGGCTGAATATTGTCCTGTGCGGAAGGGCAGGATGTGGAGCCCAGGGGCAGCGGTCCTTCCTTCTGGATGCTCTGGGACAAAGGCCCTGGGTTCCGGTGGACGTGAAAGGGGAAGTCCTTTTCCCTTCCAGGGTTTTCCCTGCGGGCTGGCGCTGCAGGCGGGCTGAGGAAGCACCGTTTCATTTTGCCGGAGCAAAGAAAGCGGGCGTCGCGTGCTGTTCGTGCGTTGATTGACTCATCAAATGCTCTGCCCAGCTGCCTCCATTTGTTTACAGGGTGAAAATTAATGCCACAGATGTTTACTGTATAATAGGATTTGAAATCTGTTGGGGGGAGCAACCATTGAAACTACTGGGCCAAGAAAGAGAAAAGCACTTTTGCATAAAGGAGGATTTGGTTCACTGAGTAGCACACGGTGCCGGCTGTCAAATGCTAACAAGAAGCACGGGCCTCTTCTCCTTTCTGGCCAGTGCTGGCCTGTGCGCCCGTCTCCTTGGCTTTCTTCTGTCCTGTGTTTTGACGTGGCGCCTTCTCAAGTGTTTTCGGGACGGAGAGAGCTGCTTCTGAAAGGGCGCACCCAGCCTCATTATTCATTGTCGGCGCCGATGCAGGCCTGGCTCCTCCTTCTGTAGTGGCCCTGGGCAGCCCTGATTGCCTAGCCAGCCTGTCGGGACCTTGGACGTGGCGGGGGATCCCCCTGGTGATTGCCTCCTTGGCTCAGGCCGTGTCCCTGCCACCTGCTGATTGGAGCCAGACCCGTGGCCAATACTGCCCTGTGCGACGTGAGTGCCCCTGTCCTGCCAGAGCGCCTAAGCCGTGTCACAGAGAGCGCCACAGAGGCAGGGCCTATTCCTGGCCACATCCAGGCCTTTACCAAGGAGCCAAGGCCTGCGCGGACCCTGGCGCCTTCTCGATCGAGTCTCCTTCCCTCCCTCCCCCAGCTTTGGGGAGGTCTCCCAGTGGGAAGGTCACAGGCTGCAGGTGCAGTGGCCGGGGGCCACTGGGAGCCCCTGGAGGGAACCTCCTTTCTGGAAGGTTCTTCCCATGGGTTCAAGTGCACACTTTGTTTGCATTTCACTCTCCTCCTGCTTTCTCTTCGGCTGCCTCTGATTGGATTCACCACAGATTAGCATTTTCCATTATAAGTTATAATGTGTTTTTTTAAAACCAAATCTCCCTTCACAGATTGCTGTCTTTATAATATAGGAATTATTTCTCAGTCACTTTAAAAGTCCTGCTTCATTAGCCTGGTGACTGTTTGGTAATTTGCAAAGTCACTTTCACAAGTTTTAATGCTGCCCGGTTGAGAATCCCAGTCATTAATGTATTAGATCTTAATAGTGTTATGATTCTGTCTGAAGTGACAAAAATGAGGCTCGGTAATTAGCTCTGACCTCAACACAAGCCTACCCTGTGCAGGAGCCAATGCGCGTTCTGCAATCAAAGCGCCCGCCTTTTGAAGAGTCTTCTGGAAAGACCTTGGAGCCCTTTGTCTCGGTAACAAAAAACTGTGCCTCTTCCCAGCACCTTGATTTCCCCCTTTTTCCTGACAATGGCTGAAGTTCTTCTTTCCTGGAGAATCTCTTGTCTAGGCTGTGTGCTCGGGAAATACGCAGGGCGGCTGGGATTCCTGCCCGACACTCTGAAGCCCCCAGACGTGGGTTCCCCTCCAGGGAGATTTTGGACAGGTGACGCAGCCTGCCTGGAGACCTGTCCAGATGCTTCCTTTTGGGTTGTGGTTTGTTTGTTTTGCACTCTCACATTTCCCCTCCTCCTGTGTTGAGGCCATTTCTAGGTTGTGCAGGGAAAGGGGGCGCTGACGAGGGTGGTGATGTCCAGCCCCTGCTCTGAAGTTTCCAGGACCTTCTAGGGGAGGGCGCTGCAGGCCTGGGCTGCCTGTCCCTGCTCGGTTCCCGGCAGCTGCTCTGCCTCCCTGGCGGCCCTTCCAGTGACCGAGGAAAGCCCGGGACCAGCTCCTTCTTAGGAGGGGGGTGGGTGTGCTCAGAGGATCGGGGAGCCTTGCGTGGCTTTGTCATGTTTCATTTGCCCTGATTAACTTGGCGTCTGTACGAGCCAGAGGGAGTGGCGCTCTCCCCTAACCTTTCACAGATGTTTCAGGCCAAGGTTTTCTGGCAAAATCGATTTTGACATTTTGATAAGAACCCATTCACTGTGTTCTGTGTTTTGAATCTTTGACTCTAAGCTGTTCTGAAAACCAGCTGTGAACCTAAATCTCGTTTGTAAAATCTGCATGCTGCCTCAGCAGCAGAACCACGAGTCACTTCCTAGACACCAAAGCAAGTTGGGCGGGTGCGGTGATACTGAGTCGTGCCGGTTCATCGGATGGCGCCGCGGAGGCCTGGGGGAGATGCCGACGGATGCCCCGAACTCGTGTCTGTCTCTCGCAGTGTTTGGAATGGAACACACACACTCTCACACACACTCACACACACACACTCTCACACACACTCACACACACACACACTCACACACTCACTCTCACATACTCACACTCACACACTGACACATACTCACACATACACACTCTCTCACACACACACTCACACACTCTCACGCACACTCACGCACACACACACTCATGCACACACTCTCATATACTCACACTCACACACTCACACACACACTCTCACACACATACTCGCTCACACTCACGCACACCCACACACACACCCACACACTCACACCCACACTCACACACACACACACTCACACACACACCTCTTTGGTGGAAATGTTCTATGTTCTGTATTCATGAAAAAGACAGAGTCCCTGCTACTCAGGGATGTTGGATGCCGTGTAAACTTGAACGTCGACACAAGGAGCCAGGGGTCTTTGTCACTTGGTATAAGAAAATCAGAGATCGGATTGGAAGCATTTGGGCATACATCGCTGTCCAACCGGAGCTCCCACTGTTCAAGCCGTGTTTTAGTTGGGGGGCGGGGGGAAGGTCGGCCCCACCCTGGCACCAGCTGTCCTGCATCAGTGAGGGAGGCCGTCTCAGAGGAAATGACATAAACCAGAGAAAGCAGCGAAGTGTGTGAGGGGAAAGGTCCTGCGTGGGGTGGGAGATGGTGAGTGACCAGCGCTTCCGTCTTCCCTTCCTCCCAGTGGCAATCCATGTGCGGTGTTTGGTGAGGGAGGGGTTGGAGCCCCCCTCCTGCCTTGGGTGGGCTTCCTGCACGAGGCAGGTTCTTGGTCCTGGGCTCTGTGACCCTCTTCCTGTCCCCGTTGCCCGGGGTCCTCAGTGAGCGGGGGAGGCGTTCCGGGCGTTGGGTCCGTTCTGCGAGTGACAGTGCACATGCCATTGGAAGGCTGGAGTTGAGACACGGCCCTTAGGAAGGGGATGTGGTGACATGGAGCCAGGAGCCACTAGGCCTGGGCTCCTGTCCTGACCCCGCCACTGGCCTTCTGCAGGGTCCTGGGCGCAGCAGATCCTGCCTGGGGCGACTGAAGTCGGGGGAGGAGAGGTGGGAAGAAGGCCGTTGGCAGGTGCGTGGACCGGTGAGGCCTGGGAGGCCCGCCTGGGGCCATCAGCACAGGCCTTCAAAGTTGGGGCAGCTGCCCCGCGGAGCGGGCGGAGGCAGAGAAGCGGGTCTACGATGGAGCCACGGGGGGTTCCGCACTCCGGGGTCAGGTGGAGAAGAACCCCCCAAAGGGGCCGGGAAGGGACCTCTAGTGAGGGAGGAGGAGCCGAGGAGCCCGTAGGTGTTGTAGGAACAGCGTCCTGTGCCGCTGAGAGTCATAGTCGTTTCACGGCTGAGATGCGACCGTTCCGTGTGGCCATGTGCACGTCCGTTTCGGCGGCGTGGAGAGCCCGTTGAGGTGAGAGTGGAGGGGAGAGAGGGAGGGAGTGAGTGGTAACGGCGGGCTTCTCGGGCAGCCTTCCTGCTGAGGTGGGCAGAGAAGGGGGCTGGTACGAGGAGGGGGCTACGGAGTCACGGGAGGTTTTTGTAACGCGGAGGCACCAGAGTGTGTTTAAACACAGGTGGAGGCAGCCCCTTAGAGGGAGCACTCGGTCATTCAGGGGAGGGAGGGTGGTTGGAGCAGACAAGCCCTTGAGGAGGTGAGAGGGGCTGGACCCAGAGCCCAGGCGGTAGCAGCCCCGGTGGGAGCAGGGTGATTTTCCTCCTGGGCCGGGAAGGAGGATGGGGGGGCAGGTGGTGCAGGGCGGGAGGCTGTGGGGGCGGGGTGGGAGCGCTGGGAGTTCGGTCCTGCTGAGCACTCCTGTTTCCTGAGCGAAATGTGAAATCCAGTCGTCACCTGCGCAGTGGGGGCCAGGGTGGTGTGGGGTGTTTGAGGGCCGAGCACGTGCTCGACTGTCATCGGAGTGCGGCCGGGCACCCCTACAGGGAAGGGAAGGAGGACGCGTGATCATTCTACTCGAGAACGGCCCCCACAGTGGCGCGGACCATTCCCAGCAACGATCCGCTGTCCAGACACAGGGGTGGGTGACACCCAGCGGTTTGTTCCTTCCCCCTCACTCCCCCTGACTCCCCCTGACTCCCCCTGACTCCCCCCACTCCCCCTCACTCCCCCCTCCTCTGCCTTCCAGCCCAGTGTAGGGAGAGGGCCAAGGGGTCAGCACGTCCCAGAGGGAACATAACAACGGCCCCTAAAACCCAGGTGAGGAGAAAGGTGAGGCTGCGAGGGGCACGATGGAGAGTGAGGAAGTGGTGTGGGTGGAAGTCTCCCTTAACCTGAGAGTGTCTGGGTGTCCGTCCAGCACAGGAGAGCTGAAGGGGACGGAGCTGCTGGCAGAGAAAGGAAGTTTGCAGGGGCTACTCCAGAGGGCGCCTGTGGGTGTCCGCAGGAGTGGGTGGCCGGGGCTGGGCGGATGGGTGTTGAGGTCACTCAGAATGGTGGCAGACATGGGCTTGGAGAGGAACAGTGACCCAGGTGTCACAGAGCACAGTGAGCAGATGGCCAGGAGGTCGATAATGGCTGTGATACAAAGGGATGCTCTGGCGGTGGCATGCAGTGGTACCAGCTTTAAAGGAACCGGGATGTTGGAGAAGGAAGCAGGAAACATGGTTCGGAGCTGGAAATAGGGAGCAAGGAGGGCACCAGCCTCCAGTCTGGGCTCTGTGATACTTGGGGCGTCAGAACGCGTAGCACCTGGGAAGGCCACGGGGAGACAGGGTCCTCGGGGCACAGCAGCTGGCGTGCAGGGTGATGCTGGTATAATTGTCCTCCCTGTAGCCTGTGGTTTCGGTTTTATAGGGAGCGCGTCTTCCTCATTCCTCACCGTGTCCCCATTGCTAGCACAGGGCTTAGCGCAGAACCTGTGCTCTGTGATGTTTGTGCAGTGAGAGAAGAGGGTTTTGGTTGAGACGCGTCTCACGACGGGGTCCCAGTACGAGGATAGCCATGGGCCGGGGTCCCGGGAGAAGGCGTCTGAAGTTCCAGGCTTCCCCCTCCCCACTGCCGAGCTCCCCCCCATTCCGATCCTGGTGTGGAAGTCCAGTCTGCCCTGCACTTTATCACAGCGTCTGTTGGCAGATAACAAGGCATCAGATATTAACTTAGAACTCCGAGCATCCCCCCGGCCCCAGCTGGCCCCGCGATTTGGAAGTTTAGGCAGACAGATTGAATTGGGTTGTTGAAGGAGCTTTCCAGTTTGTGGTGGGAATTGAGTTGGATTTATTATCATTTTTGCCAGCAGTACTTTGCCAAGTATTTATTTAATCTGAGGATGCTAGAGAAGTGCGGGGGGTTTGATGGGCCGGCGGCCGGCTGCCAGCGCGGCCTGTGTGCGCTGGCAGCCCTCGCTCTGCTGGCGCTTCATTAACCCGAAGCTGGGGAGCCTGCGACGCCACGCAGCCAGTCTTGGGTCCCGTGCCCAGGACCGGCCCCCGCTGTCCTGTGCCGAGCGAGGCCTGAGGGCAGACCCCACAGGAAGAGCTGAATTCGCATTTGCTCCCTTGGAAGTCAGGGAAAATGAAAATCGTTCCTTGGTTTTGCAGTGTTTCTGCAGGAGTGGGGTTTCTCTGCCTCTGCACAGGGTGATGGATGGAGCTGAGAGGAGAGACTGCGTGAGAGCGTGTTTAGGGCGGGGGGCCCAGGAGCGCCAAGAGAAGTGATTCAGACGGGTGCTTCTGCCTCCCCGACGGAGGTCTGTCAGGCGCAGCCTGCGTTCGGATGGTGGTCCCTTTGTCCCTTTTTGGAACTGTCACTTTTCTTTATGAAGAAGTGTTTGGAAACCAGCTTCCACGCAATATAATTGAAAGTGTTGGAAGTATGACAACAATAAAGTTGACATCACTGGCTTAAGAAAAAAAGATCTATTTTTAAACTGGAAAACTAAATCAGAGTGGGTCACAGCACTTACAACTGGTGAAGATGACCAAATCCCCCCAGGATGGACAACTGCAAATACTGTCAACTAGAGGTTGGAGAGCTTCATTTAAAATGGGTTATTAACTACCTCGTAGTATGCTAACTGCGGGTGCACATGGAGAATAACGTGATTGAGCCTGTCTAGAGACCACCCAGCTTCATCCATCTCACGCGCTGCCCGTTTCGTTTGATGTTTTTGAAAAGAAAGAAAACAACACGCACGTCTTGACCCATCCCCTCCCCTGCCCGGGGGGCGGTGTGTTCATTCTCCTGCTGGTTTTCATTCTGATGTGTGTTTATGCTCTCGTCACACACTTGTGAGTTCACCCACAGCACGGAGCACCGCTGTGCATGTTTTGACACTTCAGATGAGCAAGCCCATCTGATGTCCCCCTGCAGCATCGTTCGGGAGTTTGACCCTCACGGGTGCACACGCGCGATTGGAGTTCACTGACTGTGACTGCTGGGAGAATGCCACTGCGCTGACATTTATGCGCCAGTGTTCCTGGGGGTGGGCTGCGTGCACGTGAGTTTAGATGCCCCCCCATTCCTCAACGGGGGCCCGGCGGCGGGGTGCGCACCTTCCGCTTCACCAGATAAGGTCAGCTTCTCTCCACGGTCGTCATGCTTGTTTATGCTCCCACCTCCCAGAGTGTGCCAGCCCCCAGCTCCTGCATCCCACTTCACACTGTGAATTGTCACCGACCGGAAGGCGTGAGCCACCTCAGAGGGTCTCAGTGGCCATTTCCCTCGCTGCCAGTGAGACTGAGCCGCTTCACATGTACTGTGGGCCAGCTTGGTTTCTTCTGTGAATTGCTCGTTCATTTCCTTTGCCCGATTTTTTTCTTTCTATTGAACTGTTTGTCTTTTATTTAGTCATTGATTAACTTATAGGGATGCTTTGTATTTTCTACATACTAATCCCAAGCCATATGTATTGCAAATGTCTTCTCCATTTTGGACTTTAAAAAAAAGTGTTCTTCATGTTGTCTTTTGGTGAGTAGGAATGCTTAATTTTGATGTAGTTTAATTTTGTCAGTCTTATTTTTTATGGTTAGTGCTATTTGTTCTTGGTTAATAAATCTTTTCCTATCCCAAACCATGAACACTGTCTTTGAAAGGAGTTACAATTTTGACTTTCACCCAGCCACTTTGGTAAAATGTTTTACTAATTTAATACTTGTCTCCAGATTCTTCTGGATTCAGTGTGGACAGCCACGCCACCTGTGACTGAGAGTGTTCCTTCTTGCTTCCCCAAACGCGTAGGTTTCGCTTCTCGTCCTCGCCGTGCTGGGAAGACTGGGGCCGCCCGCCCAGTGCCGGGCGGTGTCCTAGGAGCAGGCGCTCCCGTGTCCTGTCCGACGTTAGAGACCCTTCTGGTGTTTGCGGCTAATAGTATGTTTGCCGGAGGGTTTGTTGTTGCTATGATGTAAATGCTTTTCAAAAACATTCAAGAAATTTTTCTTCCGTTCCTAGTTTTCTAAGAGTTTTGATCACAAATGGATGTTGAATATTATTGAATGCTTTTAATACAGCTATTAAGAATGATCACATAATTTTCTCCCAAAATCTGTTGATATGGTGAATTGCATTCATTTATTTTTTAATATTAAGCTGACTCTAATCTGAGAATGAATCTGTGGTGCCGTTTTTCTATGCTTTGCTGGACTAGGTTTTCTGTGACCTCGTTGAGTGTTGCACGTGTGTTCATGAGTGACACCAACCTCCACGTCTCTCTGCTTCTGACGTGTCTGTCTGACGTGGTGTCTACATCATGTCAGCGTGAAGCGAAGGAATAATTTGTATAAGATTAAAATTGTTACTTGACTATTTCACAGAACTATTTAAATTACCTACTGCTTCAGTTTTTTGTGTGTGTTTACAAGAATATCAGGTCTGTATATCTTCTTGCCGCAGTTTTAATAATTGTTTTCTTGGAATTTGTCTACTTCATTTAAGTTTCCAAGTTACTGTCATGAGATTGTCCTCCGGCCTCTCGATAACTTCTCAGTCTCTGAAGCTTCTCTGGCGACGCCGTCCTCGCCCCTGTATTGCTGCCTTCCACCGTCGGAATTTTGGGGACTGTACTGTTCTTTTCAAAGGCCCAGCTCTGGGCTTTGCTCTTCACGCCCGTCTCCCATTTGTCTTCCATTTCAGTAGTTTTTCTTTTATGTTTATTTCCTGCTTCCCACCCTCTTTTGAGTTTGTTCTACTTTCCCTTTTCTAATAGATGAAGCTGGAGACTTGGCTCATTAATTTTTAAACCTCTAGCTTTTATATATAAGTATTTACACATTTAAGGTTCTCTCTCTCTATGTTTTAGCCATATCCTCCACATCTGGTATGTAGTATTCTGTTTATCTTCCAGTTCTAAATATTTTATGACTTCCATTATATTTTATTCCCCATAAAGAGATTTTTCTAGAAATCTCGCTGCTGATTTTAGATTTCGTTTTGATTTATAGTTTGGTTAATCGTCCTTTGGAGAACATGACATATGACGCCAGTCCGTGGGAACTTTTTGAGCCCCAGGGTTGGAGCATGGAAGGCGCGTTCTCCATTTGGGGAGGGCGCCCTGTTCTAGCCACGGCCCTTGCGTCAAGCTGGTTTATAGTGTCATTTGAAGTGTACTTATCGCCGCCGACATGCTTATTCGGTCTACACATCACTGAGAAAGCTGTGCTGAAACCCCCATTTGCAACGGGGGGTTTGTCGGGTCTCCCCGTCTCCCTGTCAGAGCTTCCTTTACCGGCCACTTCACTTCTGGATGAACTTGTTTTCAGCCCGCTGTCCTGGAACTGGAGGAAAGCACAACTTGCTCCTTGCTCCGTTTGTCCGGGGGCCAGCTCCCGGGAGGCTGGCATCACACCTGTCACTGCCCACAGTGGCAAGCTGCAGGGAGTGCGTTCGGTGTGTCCACGACTCCGTATCTTTGCTCACGCGCTCCCTCTGCCCAGAGCGCCCCAGCGCCCCTTTGTTCTGCCCTGGTCCCCCGTGATCTTCTCCTCCCCCTCCCTGCTCCATGCCTGCCTCCAGTTCCCTTTGGTCCCCTCAGCCCCGGGCTCGGGGCCGATGTGGACGCGGTGGTCAGCGAGTCCTGATTGGACCGAGAGTTTCTGCCTCGAGGAGCTCCTTCCTGTGAAGTACTTCCCCCCAAATCAAATGCATCCCTTAGAGTTTTTTTGTTTGTTTATCAGGTGAAATTCACATGACAGAAAAGAAACTTTTAAAGTATTTCGTGAGGGGCGTTTAGTGCATTTACCGGGCCGTGCAACCGCCGTTTCCATCACTGCGGGGTCAAACCCTGAGCCTAGGGAGCAGTCACTCCCCCTGCCCTTCCCAGACCCCGGGAGACATGCGTGTGCCCCATCCGTGTGGACTGACCCGCCCTGGACCCTTCATATCAGCGGAGTCCTACAGCAGGTGACCTGGGCTCCTCCCCCCAGCGGAAGCCTTCCAGTCTCCGTGATCGCGCACAGTCAGTGCTTCACTCCTTTTCACGGCCGCTTGCTGCCCCACTGGGTGGCAGACCGCCTCTGCTCCCCAGCACCCGCTGATGGACGTGGGGCCTGTGTCCCACCCCGTCTTTCCTTTCCCGTCACTCTGCCCCTCACGCAGCACTTGTCTCTGCCGGCACGGGGGAGGGCGAGTCGAGCCCACGGACACGGAATCTTCCCCCGCTGCTTCTCAGTCCCAAAGAGCTGGGGTGGGGAGGAAGGTGTGGGAGCATCAGGGGGCGGCTTGAGGGGCCTGGGGAAAGGTGGGAGCCGCCGGACCCTGAATGACTGGGGTGTCAGCAAAGGAGGCGAGGGCACTGAGGGAGTTAACAAGCGCACGAGAGCCCGAATTTGGTGAGGGGCCTGGCCTGGGGCCTCTCCCTGATTTTAGACAGCATCTCAGCAGGCGGCTGCGTCTCCAACAGCCCCCTGTCTTCGTTCTCCCCAGGCCTCCCCAGGAGGCGGGAGGACACTTGTGCTCGGCAGCAGGAAGGGCATTGGGTTCCTGGGGCCCTGGGCCGCGAGGTGGGGGGGCGGGGACATGGCACACCAGCGCCTGCATCGTAGGGTTTTACGGACTCGCTGTCTGCGGCCCCCTAGGCTGGGCACTGCCGAGTGTTTAATGATCTTCTTCCGCAGGGGCAGTTTCGGACTCTGCAGCTAAAATCAGATTCTGTCCCCGGTGCTTGAGGGGTTGGGCCAGCTCTGTCCCCCCATCCTGTGCTGAGGTGTGGCCGTGACAGCCTGCATAGCAGAGGCCTGGGCCGGCCTCCGGACCACCAGTGGCTGGACCCTGTTCTCTTAGGTCCCCCTCAGCTCCCGCTGTCCTTAGAGGCCACAGAAACAGTGTTACCCTGCCCCCATCCCCTGGGGGACCGACCTGCGTGCGCTGGAGTCTCAGTCCTACCCCTTCCCGGTCCTGACCTTGGGCACAGGTCCCCAGACTGGGAGTCGTCCCCCCACATCATGGAGTCGCGAAGGCAGGGAGAGGTGGGAGGGGCAGCAGCTGGCAGAGCACCTGCTCGCAGGTGCTGAACAGGTGTTGGCTCCCTTCTGAAACCGTGGTGCAGGGCAGAGAAACAGAATAATTGTTTAGAAACGCATTGGTCTCTAGACTTCTTTACGTAATCCTTTGTAGGGCGGAGACCTGGCGGGGGAGAAAGCAGGAGACTGTTCTTCCCATAAAACCCTAGGGACCCCAGCGGAACTTAGAGAACCCAGTGGGGCCCCAGGGAGCCCTTTGGCACCCAGCCTTCACTGCGGGTCACCTGGGTCACTGAGGCTCCTCCACCCCACACTCAAAGGTGTCTTTGAGAACTCCGCCCGGTCCCTTTCCTTGCTATGGTGATTGTCACACCCTCTAGTCAGCTGACGCGGGAGCCACTGCACGCCTCCCCTCTCCTCCTGCCTCCCTCCCCCGAGGAAGGCCGGCCCACCACAGAGTGGGAAGAAAGCTCTCCGGGCCTGTATCCCCGGAGGACGGCTCTGTCAGGCAGTGAAAACGCCGGTATTATTCTTCTGCAGGACTTATTAGATTACAAACTTAGTGAGAACAGCTCCAGCTGCAGCCGCTCTCCAAAGTCAATATCAACAAGGAAAATTTATGCTGTAAAAATAAAAAGAAACTCAAGTGCATTAGTCAGTGTGAGGAAGTGTTCACGAGAAAGGTTTGTTCTCCAAGTAAACAGCCACAATGGAATTGTAATCAAATTTCTTAATTATTTCCATAAATCTTGGGTACATAAAAACACAGAGGCCCTTTTTCAAAAAGTCAGTGTTTACAAGGGCCGTGGATGAGGGAAGAGGCAACCCCAACAGCCCTGTGGACCGGAAGGTTCCAGAAGGGGAGAGGCTGAGTGCTGGGCTGTGCGCACAGACCTGGAGCCAGAGGGGCATGACCTGCCCACCCAGGAGCCTGCTCCCGCCGCACAGCCAGGGGCGCGAGTGGCTGCTGGGCGGGGACACCAGCGGGGACCAGAGCCTGGGCCGCAGCTGTGATGCGTGCAGCCTCCCGGGACGAGCAGGAGGGAGCCTCTTCTCTGCGGCTCCGGGCGTCAGCCGAGTCGGGGAGCGGCGCGTGGGGACCGTCGGCCCAGGCCCCAGGTCCTCTCCGGCCGCAGCGGCCTGTGGGCCTCCTGCCGACAGGCTTCGGGCACTGGTTTGCCTCTCCCAGGATTATCGTGTTGTTCTCTTTTAGAAATAATGTAGACAATTAGAAATGTAGAAAGACTGGTGTCTGTGCGTAAGAGAGAGGTGAGAGAGCGACAGACACTGGCCTGGTGGCGAAACACACGCCTAGATATGGGCGCCTTTCAGATGTCCCAGTGCTGCCTTTTGTCCCCATGGACACTGGGAAGGACAGTAGACAGGGTCACTGGCACCTGGCTGTGATGCCGGTGGCCGTTCTGATGCCCTGGAATGTGTGACGGGACATTCGATGCCTGTCGGTAAAGCAAGGGAAGTTTCTGCACTCACCGTGTCGACGCCCTGTGCCAGAATCACCGTTCCTCCGTCTTCTGCGCTCCCGCCACCTGCTCCGTTCTTCGCGAAAGCAGAGAGAGTGTCTTGTTTGAACAGTTGGCCACACATGCGCTCGATAACCCAATTCCATTAGAATGTTCATACATTCAGCACAGAGGCACGATGCCAAATGGTCTGTGTGTTGCATTAAGCCATAATCAGAATTAAAATGCGGAATCCCAACCTTTCCAAAATGTGCTTTTCTTTGCAAGGCTGAGTGAGTGGGCGCAGGGCGGCAGCGGCGGGGGAGGGGCGGCATGTGGGGCCTGGGGGTGGTGGGGTGGGGCTGCGGGCTCGCCTGAGTGGGTGCCCCCATTTTGTCTGGACATGAAGGGGGTGCCCTGGAGGCTGCCCGCTCTCCTCTCAGGGCCCCCACTGCTGTGTCATAGCCCTGCTGCCGGGCCACGGGACCCCCCGCCCCGGAGGACACCCCTTCCAGGCTGCGGTTCCCCTCTATCCTCAGCACAAATGTCTGAGGAGGCCCCTCCTGCCCCCAGTCTGCTCCAGGTGGGGGCTGGGATCCAGGTCTGGGCCGAGCGTGCCCCTGTGTGTCTCTGTGTCTGCGCGTGCATCTCCATGTGTGGTTGCTCCTGAGTGTGTGCGTGTGCCTCAGAATGCCCTCCTTCACCCTAAATCTCCCCTCACTGGTCCCTGCTGCTCCTTGGTTCTTGGTGTCCCCTGACTTTCTGGCTTTCAAGTGGCCTTTGCTTACTGGCCTTTCCTCATACATGCAGTGACATTTGCTTCTCTGAGTTGTATTCATCTCAGCATTTCAGGGGCTCATCACATAGTAGGTGCTTAATAAATGCTTGCTGCGGGACTTGTACGTGTGAGGCACGTGTTGGGGGCAGGCCCATTTAGAAGCAAAGACTGAGGCCTGCCGAGGCGAAGTCAGTGTCTCAAGCTCAAGCTGCCCCGGGAAAGGCTGGGCCTAGACCCGCCTTCTCGGATCAGAGGTCCTTCCTCACCAGAGCAGTGGCTCCTCTTGGGGTCTGAGGAGCCCTGGGGCTCCATGGCAACGCCCAGGTGCTGTGGTGCTGAGCCTGAGCAAGGGAGGGGTGGGGAGTGACCCTGGACCCACCCTTGTGCTGCCCAGAGAGCTCCTTCAGTCCAGGTGAGACGGCATTTGTTCTCAGGACGTTTGAAACCCTCTGCAGTGCCCCCTGCAGCCGCCTCCTGCTGTGCAGCTGAAAGCAGGGTGTGTCCTGGGTCAGTGGAATGTGGCCCCCAGCACAGCCCCGGCCCAGGCTGGGGTCTTCCACCCCGTCTTCCTGCGGTAGCCGGCTGAGAGGGGCTGCAGTCTCTGGCTATGGGCAGGTCCTGGGCTGACGGGCTCTCCTTAAATGCTGTCCTGGTTTCTGAAAACGGGGTGTCAGGGAAAGCTCTTTCTGACCCACAAACTCTGTGATTTCACAAATCTGTTGTTCCGTTGTTACTGATCTCCCATTTCTCTGCCCTCAAGCTTACAGAAGCTTATAGAATTAGTGCTCTGTGGGCAAAACCTGAGACATCAGAACGAGCACTTCTGGGGACAGGGTGCTGCCTCTGGCCTGAGGGGACCTCCACACTGCCTCCTGGGCCCGGGCTCCTGCCTCCAGCTGCCTTGGGCACACTCTCTCCTTTGCCCCTGCTGACCCAGATCCCTTCTCTCCGCACACCAGGGTGGGGTGGGGACAGCTCGACTCCGATTAAACTTACGGAATCCTTTTGTAATGTGGTTAGCCGCTGCTGCTGCATTTTGTAAGATGAAGATTTTGCTGCAAGGATTCTATTAAAGTAGGCGCTGCGGCTGAGAGTCCGCTCAGCTCGGGGGAAGGTGTGGCGGCAAAGCACAGGGAAGAAGGTCCCACGTGGAGGGCGCCTGGAGCTCTGCGGTGACCGGGAACATGTGCTCCTGGGTCACCAAGGGGTCTTGGGGACCCAGAGGGGCCTGCCACTCCTGCTACCTGCGTGGGGCCAGTGAGAGGGACCTCTTCCGAGGGAGCGGGGCTGCTGTGTTCTGGAGGCACTAAGGCGGCTTCAGGAGACGAGGTGTTCTCAAGTTTCTCAGAAAATCCGGCAGTTGCGCGGAGGCTGTCCTCGGCCTCAGGGCCAGGGTGCACGTGTGCTGGGGTCCACGTGCCCTCTGGACGCAGCCCCTCTGGACAGCGCTCCCGCTGCTTCGGACCTGCTAGCTCACTGTCTTCGCTGGCCTAGGTCAGGGATGGGGACAAACAGGTCCCCAGGGGACTGTCCAGGACCCCGTGTCTGGGTGTCTGCTCTGGGGCATTGGGAGCGGTTGTGCTTTCTAGACCAGATCCTGCCGCAGAGCATTCAGTTGAGAAAGTTCTGGAAGGGGTGAACTGGGAGGCCGCGCAGCATAGTGACAAGGGGTGAATTACAGCAGCGGTCAGTCCACCTTGAGTCTCTCAGACTACGTTTCCTCACCCTTAGGGTGAGGATGATAAAATTACCCACCTGACGTTAACAGTAGGAAGTCAGTGGAAACAAAGGAGTCGAAAACTTTTTTTTAAAAAGATCAATAAAATTGATATACCTCTGGCTAGGCAAGGAAAAAAAGAAGGTTCAAATAACCAATTATCAGAAAAGAAAGAGGGGCCATGGTTACTAATTTTGTGGACATTCAAAGAGTAATAAAGGAGCATTATGAACAACACTGTGACCAAAAACTTGGTAACCGAGATGGACTTGTTCCTTGAAAGACACAAGCTGCCCACATTCGCACAGGGAGAACGAGTGCTCTGAATAGACCTATAGGTATTGAAGAAGTTGAATAAATAATAACCTTCCAAAACAGAGAGGCAGGCACAGCTGGGTTTGCTAGTGACTTCTACCAAACGGTTAAGGAAGGCGTTATCGATACAGCAGTTTCTGAGGTCTCTATCAAAGGACAGGAACAGAGGGGCCTCTCCCGAACTTACTCCATAAAAATATTCACCTCGTAGGGCCGATGAGGGGTTGAGACGTGTGTCAGGTATTTAGCATGAGCCTGATGGTTACGGAGCACTTAGTGAAATAAATTTTTAATAAGCTTTATTTTTTAGACCGGTTTCAAATCTGCAGAAAAGTCGTCAAGATCATACAGAGGTCCCCTACACCCGAGCCCGCCTCTCCTGTCGCTGACATCTCACATTGGAAGGGTGCGTTTGTTACAGCCAATGAGCCGATACTGATACGTGACCGTTAACTGAGCTCTCTACTTTATTCGGATTTCCTCAGTGAAAACTAGAAGGATGTCCTTTTTCTGTCCAAGATTCCATCCAGGGCATCACATAACATTCACTCATCACGTCTCCTTGGGCTCTTCTCATCTGTGATGGCTTCTCGGATTGCCCTTGTTTTTGATGACCTTGACAGTTTTGGGGAGCCCTGGTCAGGTATTTTTTAAACATCCCTCGGCTGGGGTTTGTCTGCTGTTTTTCTCCTGATTAGACCGGGCTTGTGGGTCTTGGGAAGGAGACCGCAGTGGTGAAGGGCCCTTCTCATCACGTCTTGTCAAGGGGGCCGCTGTCAAATGGCTCATCACGGTCGCTCTTGCCCTTGAACCCCTGGCTCGGGTGGCGTTTGCCAGGGGTCTCCAGTGTAAAGTTTTTCTTCCTCACCCACCCCCTTCCACACTGTCCTCTTGGGAGGAGGGCTCTATGCAGCCCCCACTCAACGTCCTGGCTGCTATTTTTGGAGGACTGTAAGCCCCACCCCCTTCAGGGCAGAGCAGCTACATAAATTATTTGGGCTTTTTGCATGGGAGATTTGTCTCTTCTCCCCTCTGTATTTATTTAATCGTTTATTTGTATCAATATGGACTTAAGCTATGGATGCATTATTGCTCAGCTTGCCACTCTGCGGGTCTCTTTCTGTCATCTCCTGTCTCCGTGTCGACATATCTGCATCATTGCAGATTTTTTTAGAATTTCCTTTTTTTCCAGCAGGCTCTAGCTTCTCTTGTACACTTCCTGCGCCAGCCCTACAGTCAGTCATTTCCCCGTGGAGCCCTGGTTCCTTTCATTGGAAAAGGTGTTAGAAACCCAGGTCTGGAGCCCTGAGTCCGTTTTCCCCTCCCCACAGCCCCTCCCGGGTGCTCTAGCACTTGGGTCACCCATTCCAGGGGCTGTACTTTGATTGGTACAAGAGCTGCCCTTCTTTATCCCTGCCCCAGGCCAGCATGTATCTCTGCTGATGTTTTTAAAAGGCACTTTTAAACGGCTTGTGAATACCTACCCTGTTGGTGTCTCTGCCTGCTTTATATTTCTAGTGACTATTAATTGCCCACCAATGAAAGCTTGGCACTTCTAATTAGGTTGGCAAGTTCCACGTGGCATTTCTGACGGCGCGGAAGGGCACAGAGGGAGCCTGTGTGCATGGGTTGAACTGAGCCGCACCCTCCCTGCCTGCGGCTGCCCCGTGTTCACTTGAGGCCTGCGTGGTACTTCGCTAACCAGGGGTCTAGCTGGCTCTCTGCATTCACATCCTGGTTTGACCCGGCCACAGGCGACCAGCTTGGTTCCAAAATGCTCTCTGCGCTCAGAAAGGGTGCCTCTCTGCTTGCCACTTCTGTGGAGGGTGCTGGCTCCCTAAGAGGGCAGGGAAGGGTGCTGCAGACAGGGGCCGACGGGTGCACGGAGCTGCTGGCAAGCTGCTGAGCAAGCAGAGCGAAGCTGTCCTTGGTCTCCCCGTAGGACAGCTGCCATGATTCAGCTGAACAGAGCGTGGTGTCATGTCAAGAATTCGTAACTCTGGGTTTTTCTTGGTTTATGTTCTGGTGATCTAAAAATGTGATTGGACTGGAGCCATCTGTGTCAGCTGCGGGAGGGTGCTTGGCTTGGCTCTGGCGGTGCTCTCCAGGGTGCCGGCTGAGTGGGCGAGTGGGAATAGCTCAGGAGTCGTGAGTTCTTTCTAGAACAATCAGTGCCCTAAAGGCAGGGACATGCGTACTGGGGCCCTAGAGTGTCCTCATGACCAAGGCATGGCGTCTCTGTGTCCCTCTGAGGTCACTGCTCTAAATTACTCGGGGACCATCTTTCTAAAGCAGAAACTACAAAGAACAAGGAGATTTGGGTAGAGACACTCTGATAATGCGAGATTTTGACAATCTGTACTCAGCTCAAGACAGTTCGAGTGGGCAAAAATGTAACAGCACAATTAGACAAGATAGATATTATGGATATATATGTATTTATATATGAGGTCTGTGTAGAAAGTATCCAGCCATGTAATATGAAAAATAGAGACATTTATTGAAGAAGATACAAGATACAAGAAACATTGTACATAGAACAATGATGCCTCAGTCCCCTTCAAAGTAGGCACCTTGGGACCTCACACAGTCTCCCAG
>CM052542.1:3031280-3052383 GCA_028533065.1 Trachops cirrhosus
TCCAAGCTCATATTTTTAAACATAAAAAAACCTTTGTTTGCAAACAATTTTGAAAGCAGATGGGCAATTTTTACAAATGTCCTTACTTAACAAAATGAAAAGTTGCCAATCCTGTATTTGTCTCTCTGTTGCATTTTTAAAAACTGGATCATAAAACTTAAACATCTGGGAACCTAGGCATTCCGGATTTCCTGAGCAGGGTTTCATAGCAATTTCCGGTTTTCAAAAACGCATTTACTATTGTTGTTATAAAATATTTTAATCGTACAAAAAATTGTAGAGACCTAAGAGGAACACTGTTTCACCTGCCCTCTGGATTTCAGCAAAGACTTCCATACCCGCTGGTGCTGTTGTTTCCGTTGTTGGTGGTGATCTCTCTACCAGCTCACCCCTCCTCCAGCCTATCTGTACGGCACGGCGGACGGCAGGGAGGGTCAGGCCCTGTCCCAGGGAGTGGCAGTTCCCTGCAGAGGCCTTCGAGGGCTGCTGCTTTGGCACCGCTGTTGTGATGCAGGCACATTGGACTGGACCTAAAATAAACCATTATACCTTTTAAAGACTATGATAAAGTATAGACAATGTCACAGGTGCCACCTTAACCATTATGATTACTTCTGAGAAAGAGATTGAGTTTAGTGGGGAAGGAAATTTTAATTTTTACTTTATGTTCCAGTCATTTGAGTGTTTTTTTATAAGAATTATTCGTTCTGTAGTTTAAAATGTATAGAGAGCCCTCGCCTATGTGGCTTGGTTGGTTGGAGTGTTGTCCCATACACCAAAAGGTTGCAGGTTCAATCCCCGGTCAGGACATGTGCGGAAGGCAATCAACCAATGTTTCTCTCTCAAAAAGATGTTTCTCTCTCTCTCTCTCTTTCTTTCTTCCCCCCTCTCCCTCCCCTTCCCTCCTTTTCTCTCTCTCTACCAGCAAAGAAAAAAATGTCCTTAGGTGAGGGTACAAAAAATTGAAGAAATAAAATATTAAAGAAAAAACCCCATTCGGTAATTGTGATGTGCAAGTCACAAAGCACAGACCTCCCATCGCGGCACCAGCGCGGTTTAGATGCACGTCCTCCTGGCTGTTGACGTCCCTCAGTGCTCGCCGCCACCAGGCTGCACTCCTGGGCTGACTCCCTCACCCCAGCAGTCCGCACGGGGAGGCGGGGGAGGTGGAGGCCCTCACCGGAAGTCACTCAGCCAGTGAGCAGTGCCTACGTAGTTCTTAATGACAACATCACTTTCTTCTAGACAAGGTGCACAGGTAATTCTTTAAAATAGGGATTTTAATTTCTAATTTGTCTTTAAAAATAATGAGATGCTGCAGGCCGTGTTTGCAAGAGTCAAGGACAATTAGGGCCTGTGTTTGTTTGATTGTTTGTTTGTTTGTTTCTGTTCTTCTTTGACTTCATTTGAACGCAGGTCTGTTTATCAGACCCCAGGGCATGGGAGGGGTGCCAGGAACTTGGCTGCGGTGTTCATCAGAACTGAAAGGGTCTGTGTTTCTATTTTAAATAAAATAATTACTAGGTGGGAAACCGCATAGCCTTCTTCTGAGCCATAGATGTGGATGAGACTTGACAGATTATTTTAAAGTTACTGTTGAAGTCTCCAATTCTGGACAGAAGCCTCTTACTAATTTACCTCTGCATAAGCACCATGGATAAATTGTTCCCAGTAGTCTAAGAGGTGGGTATGGTATCCCACCACACACCGTATTATTAATAATTGAGCATTTTTGAGAAGCATTATTTCATTACTTTATAAATCATCCTTCTCTTTGAAGGAGAATTTCTTGGGTGGCACCATGCCTTCCGCACCTAAATGAGCAGCTTCCACAACAAAGATTGCCAAGTGCATCATTTTGTTAAACTCTTAAAACTGTTAAATTAATAAAATCAGCTTAACAGAACCCTGATTAGCTCGAAATTGCTTTAAATTCGGTCATTAAGTTTCAGGGAACATGCAATTTTCTCCACATCTGGTACAGCTGCAAGGCATGAGGGATGAGGCCAGAGTGGCGATAACAAATGCAGAGGGTGGCGAGGAAGCACTTTGTCATCGACGGTTTCTGCACCACTGGTTGGCAGCCCCCGGAGCGAGCCTGTGGCGCGGCATCAGGCCCTGCATGTTTCTCTAAGAACATTCGCTCGCTGTGGGGGGCGGGACGCTACAGAACAGCTGGGCATCAAGGCAGCTGGGCTCACTTCCTTAGAACCCTGGGGACTCGCCGTGTCACCCTGAGCGCGTGTTCCTCTGTGTCTGCGCCTCGACACCCCCATCTGTGAAATGGGCTGTCGCCATGATCCTGGTCCTTCCGCGTGCCGCAGGGGCTGGCAGGGGCGCAGCACCACCTTTTGTTGGGGACCGCCGGACGGGTCCGGGCGCGTTGCTTGGACAACCGCAGGTCGGTAGCGTGGGACGTCGTTGCTGCCAGCCTCCTGACTCTTTCGCTCTTGTGGCGGGGCTGCGGGATGAGCTCAGTGGGACACTGACGCTGGCGTCGGGCCTGGGTGAGCAGCGGGCCCTTGGCCTGTGTCTTCCCCTGCCCTGAGGCTAAGGGTTGACAAGCCCCGGAAGCTCACTCAGTGCTGTGTGGGCGTCTGCCCTGGCCGAGGGCCAGGCCCTTGGCCTTCAGCTGGGACAGCACCGCGTTCTTCACCCCAAGTGGCTGCAACCTCCGGGAGCTTTTCGACTTCTTCATCAAGGAACGTGGCAGTACTTCGTGGGCAGACCCCGGTGTGGGAAGGGGCTGAAGCCGGCGAGTCCGGCAGTGGAAATCCAGCCACTGCAGGAAGAAACCCCTGGGATCTCAGATTTGGGAATTCCTGAGTGAGGGCTGGAGCCGAGGCCAAAGGCAGCTGCGTGGCTGAGCGTTGAGACTAGCACCCCATGCCAGAGCAGTGACCACCGTGGTGAAGACCAGGTCCCGAGTGCCCGCCCCTCCAAGGTCGGTGCCGGGGCTTCCTGGTAGTGCGGCCTCTGGACAGCCCTTCCAGGTAGGGCGCACGGCTCCCATTCTGCAGATGCGGAAGGGAGGCGTCGGGGGTTCTGTGACTTGCTAAAAGCCACACCATGAGCGTGAGTCGATGGCAGGGCTAGGATCCGCCCCAGGGGCGGGCGGTGAGTGCAGAATCCCCAGAAGGAGCAGGGCCTGAGAATGTGAGGGGGTCCCTGTTGGACAGACCTGAGATCCCGAATCCTGGTCTGAGGGCCCCTGCTGAGTCACTCACGATGTCCTCAATCAGAGCGCGCGGGTCCAGGCGGTCCCGGGGAAGGGCTCTGTACCGAGCAACAGACCCTCACAGGCGCCAGGACTTTGTGGAGTCCAGCGTCTTCTGCTGGTCCTTTCAAAACAGTCGTCTGCTCTCCCGAGAGTGCGTCATTTTTCCAGTCCCCATCTCCCGTGAAAGCCAGGCTCCTTCTGGAATTTACGGAACTTAAGTAGGTTACTGCAGCCCAGCTGCATCTGTTTCCCAAAAGCTGTTGACGTTTCTGATAACTGCAGGTGAGTTCCAATGAACTTCCTCGCTGATGTTGGGGATGGCTCTGTAGGAGGGGCATCAGTGGGGTGGAGGACACTGTCCCCCCCAGAATTACACCGGAGGGAGAGGCGGTTAGAAGCTGGGGCCCTGTGCAGAGCCCGGGCAGCCGCTCTCCTGAGCCTGATGCGGCCGCGAACCTGCCGGACGCCCGGGTTCCGTCGCGGCCGTGGGCGAGGAGAGGTCTGCGAGTGGTTTTCGCCAGGCGCCCCTTCAGGAGGGCCGGCGGCCGTGCAGAAAGAGGCTCACGCCTTGAAGTTGTCACCAGCTGTCAGACCTCCCTTCGTGATGACCACAATCCCTGATGCTGACGTGACAGGGCCCTTGAAGGCGGCGAGAGACGCACGGAAACCTGCGTTTTACTCAGCCTTCGCTGCCCTTCACGCCCCGGCTCATCCACGTGTGGGCAGACACACGACTGGGAGCGGAGGCACACGCACACGTGCCGTGTGCGGGCTAAATTGAAAGCATACATTTCAAGCTCAGAATTGTACCTGATAATAGGAAGCGGTTTTAGCTCATGAAATGCGGTCTCCGGAAGTTGAAAACAAATAAAAAACACTTTCACTGAGTTCTTTCCCTCTGCACTTGCCTTCTGTCCTCAATATCTGGTCAAAGCGCAGCCACGTTTTTTGGTAAGGTGGCTTTTAAAAACAGCCCTGTCTTCCAAAAGCACGGCCAGGTCTCCTCCTCGGCGTTTTTCGGTGCCCCCTGGTGCTCGCAGCCCCCCAGCTTTGACTGCAGTGGAGAGAGACCTCTATGGAGGATATACGCGGACAGGTATTGAATATAGTAAACTGTATTTAAATATTTATATGGGGAATTAGTTTTTTACGGGGCTGTTCTTTAAATCATTGAATAAGGCCCTGTCATTTCTCTGAATGACACACGTGCACTGTCTTTCCGCATATGCATCATTTTTGCCTTTGAATGATATCCCAGCCTGAAAATGATTTCTGCAGACGACGGCGTACATGCATTTGTTATTGTGGTGCGCCTTCTATCCTGCTGTTTTACAGCAGCGCTTGGAGGATTTCTTCCGAAAATAGCTTTTTATTTGTGGAAAACTGAAAGGGGAGAGGGCAGGGGAGGGAGCCTGCTGTGTTTCATATTCCCAGTGCCCTGCGAGGGGGGCTGGAGGCCTGCACAGCACCCCAGTCCGACCCCAGCTCCCCCGAGCCCCTGTGCTGGGCTCCAGGCTGTGAGGGAGACCGGCTCTTTTCTTCTCCTAGGAGCCCGAGACTTCGGTGGTGTTTATTTTCCACTCATGCCTCCAAGGCCTCCCTTCTTCCCCCTCCTCCTTCTGTGTCAATTTGAAGAGCTCTCTTCCTATTCCTAGTAGTTATCTAGATAACAGCCATTTGTTTTTAAGATTGATTCCTATAAAGAGTATATTAGGCAGCGCAAGGGCTAGGATGTGCCAAAGTGTCAGACTTCGCAGAGTAGAAAGATGCCTGTCGAAAACAGACAGACGGACCGAACCCAGAAATGGCGGAGGGCTGCCCTGCCTAGCACGCAGAGAAGGGGTGGTGATTCGATCCCGTTAGTGCTGTGTGCTCGCCTTCCGGGCGTGTGCGGTGGGCTTCCCCCTCCGTGGGGCTTTGGATGTTTGGGGTGAGCATGTCACTTGCTTGGGCCAGTGAAGCGTGAGTGGACGTGACATTGTCACCTGCAGGCACACATCTGAAGAGGCCCAGAGTCACTCGCCACGCTCGCTTGTTTGTCGAGGTGATCTTGGAAGCCCCCGTAGACACGAGCTCCCATCGGCGGGGCTCCCCGGGCGAGGCCGGCAGGCAGCAGAGCCCCCAGCGGAGCTGGACTGGCTGTGTCGTGAGCCAGAAGTCAGCGCTCATCGCTGCTGCAGAGACTCTCCCCTCCCCTGAGTGGCCCGGTCTGCTAAAGCACGCAGCACCGCTCGGGGGTGCTTCATTGTACACAGTGCGCTCACCCGCCACCCGCGGCCACTGTTCGCGCGGAAGCCGGCCTGCTAACGTGCTGACAGAGAGCCAGTCCTTGACTAAAACTAGAAGGCAAAGGACGGTCCGATTCAGGGAGTGTGTAGTATGTTGTGCATGAGTGTCGTGCGGGTGTCTGTGCGTGCGTGGTGTGTGAGGTGTGTGCATATGTGAGTGTGGCGTGTAGGGCATATCTCCGTGTGTGCATATATGTATGGTGTGTGCTCACAGGTGTCATATGTGCATGTGTGTGTGGAGAGAACATAAGTCTCTTTGGAGACGTGTCAGCCTGCTCCACGGAGCCCCCCGCCTGTGCCGGTGCCTGGAAGTCCCTTGCAGCAGGGCACGGGGTGGCAGCGCTCAGCGTTGCTGGAGGAAATCACTCTGACCAGGCTTCGGTGCACTAGCGGATTTTGGAGTGATTTATATGAAAACAGTTTAAAGCATTTACTAGCTGTAAGAACTAATTTCCAATAAATCAGACAGGATTCCCTTGGGAACTGGAAATAAATGAGGGCAAAAGAAATTGCTAAGGGTTGTTGAGCAATAAAGAGATGGGTTCTAGATATCTTAAAATGATATTTAAATGGACAAAGTTGATTTAACTGTCTTTTTGCTGTGTCTAGGAGAAAGATTTAAGTCCACAGCATATCATTATCACTAGGAATTATTCACCAGGAGACTTTCAGCATTTCAGGCACATTCCAATGAATGGCAACTCTAATATTCCAGTTCCAGTCTTAAATTGTAGTGAAAAGGCATTAATTGCTTGGTTCCCTGCAAAGTCCATAAACAAAGTGTTTCCAGAAAAAGTTCAAATTTGGTATAGAAGGGAGAACTTTTATTATCTAATTTCAGTCATTTTTTTCTAATTAAAAAATTGAAGTGAATATTTATTTTATTACCTTTAAGCCCACAAGTACCTGTTACACATGTACTGGAAGTCTGGCTTTGTGCCGTGAGCCTGGGGAGGCAGGAGAAGCAGAGTACGTACAGGGTTCTGGAACTCCAAGAGAGGGAATTTCGTGGGGAGATTGAGCTGTGAGTCCACGCGACTCTCTGGTGCAGCGTGCGAACACTCGCCAGAACAGGCGGACAGAAGGGTCACCTTGGCAGGCGGGCGCCGACAGGGCTTCCGAAGGACTTGAGGCGTGGTGCCCACACGCACTCGGAGAGGGTCTGCCCTCCGGGATGGGGAGTCACCGTGGCCAGAACTGCTTGCAGGAAGGAGTTTTTGTAGTTTGCCAAGTCAAAGCCAGGTTCTCCCGGCGGCCCGAGCAGGGTTCTAGGGATGTCTGATGCCACCAGACGTGGGCATTGCCCGTAGCCAAGGCCTAACCTCATTTCATGAGGAATCCAGGCACCTGCGGGGTGACTGGCTTTGTGGTGACTGGACTGTGGGCTGTTCCTGGGAGAGGTGGGGGCACAGTAGGAAAGGAGGGACAGAGGACCCTTGCAGTGTCGCCCCTCTGTGGGTCCCGTGCACACTGTTTTGACTTCATTGAGCCCTTCCAACAGCCTGGTATCTTTTCCTCTGCTGTGAGAATGGGGACTTCAGGGAACTCTTGCCCCCGGGCACCCAGCCAGAAGACCGCAGGGTGGCCTTCCAATCCTGGCCACACCCTTCCTCAGGACCCTGGAAGCCGTTTGAAGACCAGCAGGCCAGAAGGACACAGGACAGAAGGCCTGTCCTCTCAGTGAGCTCTAGCATATTGGGATGCCCCCGCCCCCTCGCCCCCCGCAAAGGAATCCAGTTTCTGCACATGCCCCTCTTTCGCACGGGCGGGAGAGCTGCTCACCTGTGCGAGCCTCCCCTGGAAGCTCCTCCCAGCACTCTGCTGGGTGGACTCTCAGGCGCCAAATCTGCAACCGGGGTCCCCTCAAGGAGCACCTCCTCACAGCTTGCACCCCAGGCATCCCGCCCCTCATCTTGACCCTGACGCTCAGGGGAAGCAATGTGGCAAGACATAAGCGAGGAGCCCCTTTGCAAAGGGAGGCACTGACCCGGCGTGCACCCCAGTGTCCTCCTTGGATGGCGGTGGCTGTGGACAGTTGAGAAGGCCTCGGGAACTTGTAACTTTCTTTTATTTATTTTTTTGAATGTTTATAAGCAGCTTTATTCATAATTGCTAGAACCTGGAAGAAAAATGGGTAAGCAAACTGTGGTATATCTATACTATGGACTATTTTTTTTCTTTTTTTATTATTTTTAATATACTTTATTGATTATGCTATTATAGTTGTCCCATTCCCCCCCTTTATTCCCCTCTGCACTGCATACCCCCTCCCACCCGCATTCACCCCCTTTAGTTCATGTCCATGGGTCATACATATAACTTCTTCGGCTTCTACATTTCCCATACTATTCTAAACCTCCTCTTGCCTATTTTCTTCCTACCATTTATTCTGCTTATTCTCTGTACCTTTTCCCTCTCTCTCCCCCTCCCACTCCCCTGCTGATAACCCTCCATGTGATCTCCATTTCTGTGGTTCTGTTCCTGTTCTAGTTGTTTGCTTAGTTTTTTTTTTTAGGTTCAGTTGTTAATAGCTGTGAGTTTGTTGTCATTTTACTGTTCATAGTTTTGATCTTTTTCTTAGATAAGTCCCTTTAACATTTCTTATAACAAAGGCTTGCTGATGATGAACTCCTTTAACTATACCTTATCTGGGAAGCACTGTATCTGCCCTTCCATTCTAAATGAAAGCTTTGCTGAATAGACTATACTTGGATGTAGGTCCTTTCCTTTCATGACTTCAAATACTTCTTTCCAGCCCCTTCTTGCCTGCAAGGTTTCTTTTAAGATATCAGCTGATAGTCTTATGGGAACTCCTTTGTAGGAAACTGACTCCTTTTCTCTTGCTGCTTCTAAGATTCTCTCCTTATCTTTAATCTTGGGTAACTTGATGATGTGCCTTGGTGTGTTCCTCCTTGGATCCAACTTCTTTGGGACTCTCCGAGCTTCCTGGACTTCCTGGAAGTCTATTTCCTTTGCCAGGTTGGGGAAGTTCTCCTTCATTATTTTTTCAAATACTTTTTCAATTTCTTATTCTTCCTCTTCTCCTTCTGGCACCCCTATGATTCAGATGTTGGAATATTTAAAGATGTCCTGGAGGTTCCTAAGCCTCTCTTTATTTTCTTGAATTCTTGTTTCTTTATTCTGTTCTGGTTGAATGTTTCTTTCTTCCTGCTGCTCCAAACCCTTGATTTGAATCCTGGTTTCCTTCCCATCACTGTTGGTTCCCTGTAAATTTTTCTTTATTTCACATAATGCAAACTTCATTGCTGCTTAGGTCTTTTTTATGCTGTTGAAGTACCCAGTGAGTTCATGGAGCATCCTGATAACCAGTGTTTTGAACTGTGCATCTGATAGGTTGGCGATCTCTTCGTCGCTTAGTTGTATTTTTTTCTGGAGCTTTGATCTGTTCTTTCATTTGGGCCATTTTTTGTTGTTCTTGTTGTCTTGGTGTGCCTGTTACATAGTAAGGGGTGGGGCCTTAAAGGGTATTCACCAGGGCGGGGCAACTCACTTTGCTGCATTGTGGCAATGTCTGTGAGGGAGGGGTCTGAGAGGGAATAGTGCCACTTGCTACTCTCTCTGCCGGTTTTTAGTCACTGACCCCCCAAGCGAACTGGGCCCTTCTGGGGCTGATTCCTGGGGAGTGGGCTGTGTTTGTTCTAGGACCCTGTGGGTCTCTCCAATGAACTCTCCTGTGAGGCTGGGAGTTTCTCCCGCCAGCTCAACCCTCACAGGTGTTTTTAGTCAAAGGCTTTGAGGCTTTATTTCCCTGTGTTGTGTGGTCTGATTCGCTCCCCAGTTGTTCCTCCCGGTTTATCCACACACAAATGTGGGACTGCCCAGTCTGCCAGCCACTGCCTTGCCTGCCCCAGTCTTCCAGCCCCTGCCTTGCTGCGAGTCCTCTCCACCCAGCTGCCTGTCTCCACCCCTCCTACTGGTTTGGATGAATGTTTCTTCTTTAACTCTTTGGTTGTTGGACTTCCATACAGTTCAAATTTTCTGAGTTCTGGTTTTTTGTTTTTAAATTTGTTCTTCTTTTGGTTGTGCGAGGAGGCACAATGTGTCTACCTGCACCTCCATCTTGGCCAGAAGTCCCTAGGAACTTGTCACTTTCAATCACTCCTTTGCTCTGAAACTTTCAGCACTCCCCACACTACCCTGAGCAAAACTCATGGCCCATCAGGACCTCCAGCACCTCGGTGGTCTCAGCATCACTCACCCCACTGGCCACGCTGGCTGCTTCCTGATCCACTGGGAGGTGGGAGGCAGCTTCCTCCTGGGGCCCTTCCACTCACTTGCTACAGCTTGGAACCATCTTTTTCCTTCCCCACACACTTGGCCTTCTCTTTTCTTTGCTCAGAGGTCCTCCCAGGAGGACAGAGGCTCCTGTCGGTTTTTTCCACTCCTCTCTCAAGAGCCTGGAGGATGGCCTGGCTCGCAGTAGGCGCCTTGTCCATCTTTGTCGGAGGACGGACCTTCCCTTGTTTGCTGGCAACACTCAGTGTTGCTCAGAGGGCAGGTGGGGGCCTGTCCCAGCCCTGCTGTGGAGCTTGGGTTCCAGCCAGCCCTCCCTCCTCCACCCAGGTTGGGCTTCCTCCTTCAGCCTGACGGTCAGGAAGCCACTGCGGGGCAGTCCAGACCCAGAGGGCCAGCTGTGTTTCAGGCAGATGCCACTTCTGTTACTCACAGTCCAAGCGTGGTGGTGGTGGGAGCACGGCTTAAGGAGCGCACTGTCCTGGCTCAGTATCGCTGGGAATGCCCACTTCTAAAGGCAGCAGTGGGAGCCCCATCCTGTCTCCAGACCCGGGCATCCCTCCTCAGGCTCCTTCCTGGGGCCCCAGACACCCAGCCCTGGTGCAGAGCCTTCCCCTCCCCTGTCCTTTGCTAGAGCACCCAGCTGCTGTCTGGTGCGACATCTTCCTTCCCACCGAGGCGGACACTCTGTGCGTGGTGCTCTCTCTCCCTGGTCCTTCCTCCAGGGACTCTGTCCCCCGTGTGCAGCAAGAATTTCTCATCACTATTAAGACACAGCTGAGGGCAAGAGGGAACGGCTTCTCTATAAAACCTGCATCTTCAGAGGAAGGGAGGATAGTGGATGGCAACAGGGGAGGGAGTGGGTGCATAAAGGAAGGGGAGTGGTTTTTTAAATGAAAAATTATCGTTCAGTATTGTAGATACACAAAAACATGAATAACAACAAAATGCACAGCCCCAGAGAATTGGCTTGAGAAGCGCACACAGCACCACGTGCTCTGGCTGTGCACCCGCCCCGAGCTCACCGTGCGCAGGGGTGCTTCCGTGCCGCACAGACACTGTCTGCGGTGCTGCACGCTGCGTCTGCTGCAGGCACACGTGCTTTTAAACGGTGACCGTTTTCCACCACGTGTGTTCAGACTTCATATGTAAGTTACTGCATGCACTGTGAACACTTTTTTAATTAAATTTTTATTCCAATTTTAAAATATTAAAACTAATGAAGATATCACTTCTATATCATTCACCAGATTCCACGGTTAACATTTACTATGTATGCTTAATCATTGTTTCTCTTATGTACACACACAAACACATGCACAGCGCACACACAATATATATGCACACACATGTGTGCACGCACAGCACACATACACACGCGCACACACAACACACAATATATGCACACATATGTGCACACAGTATACGCACACATGCACGCACGTGCACAACACACAGTATATGCACATATATGCACACACAGTATATGCACACACATGTATACACACAGTCTATATACAGGTCAGTGTAGCTAATGACTTATCAATTTTGTTGATCTTCTCAGAGAACCAGCTTCTTGTTCTGCTGATTTTCTCTTTGTTTTTCTGTTCTTTGTTTCATTAATTTTCTACTGCAGTGTTCACTATTTCCTTCCTTTGTTTTCTTTTAGGGTTTCTTTGTTCTTTTTCCAGTTTTAAGGAGGAAGATTAGGTTCTCGATTAGAGATGCTTTTGTTTTATGTGTGTTCCTCTATATATTTCCCCATAAGGACTGCTTTTGCAGTTTCCCATAAGGTTTTGTACCTTGCATTTTTATTTTTATTCATCTCAGTGTATTTGCTGACTTCCTATTGGTTATTTAGGTGTCTCATATAAGTTACACATATTTCTGAGCTTCCCCCAGCTATTGATGAAGGTTTATTTTTCCATATAAGTTTTAGTATCAATTCGTCTAGCTCCATAAAATTGCATTTAACTTCTGTTTGCCATTGATTTCTAATTTCGTTTCATGTGGTTGGAGAACGTACTTTGTATCACTTCTAACTATTTATGTTTACTGAGCCTTGTTTTATGGCTCAGCATGTGGTCTGTCCTGGAGAACGGACCACGTGGCCTTGATAAGAGCGCATATTCTGTGGTTGGGCGGAGTGATCTGAAGGTGTCGGCCAGGTTAGTCGGTTCACAGCGCCATCCAGGTCTTTCTTTTCCTGCTGGTAATCTATCTAGTCGTTCCGCCGTTACCGACAGTAGGGTATTGACCTGTCTGAGTATTATTGTAGAATTATTTACCGCTACCTTCATTTTTGTCTGTTGTTTTTCATGCATTTTGGTGCTTTGTTATTAGGTGCATATGTGTTCATAATCGTTATATTTCCCGATGCATTGACCCTTCTATCACTATTAAATGTACCTCTTTCCCCTTGGTAACATTCTTTGTTTAAAGTTTATTTTGTCTGATGCTGGTATGGCGACTCCGACTTTCTGGTGGTTGCTGTTTGCGTGATGTATTTGTCCATCCTTTTATTTTCAATCTCTTCAATGTTTGTATCTTTGAACCTAAAGTGTGTTTCATTTGTGAAATGTTTTTATTTTATGTAGTCATATTTATGACTTTTTTTACTGCATCTTTACTTTTGAATCATAGTAATAAAATCTTATTTACACTCACATTGTGAAGGAATTCACCCACATTTTCTTCTAGTACTTGTATGGTTTTATTGTTTTACATTTATGTCTTTGATCCATTTAGAACTTACTCTTGTGTCTGGCATGAACTATGGATATTGTTCTATCTTTTTCCAGATTGTTAGCCTGGTGTCCCAGCACCATTCATTCAGAAACCCTTCTTTTCCTCGGTGGTTTGAGAGGCCACCTTTATCGTGTGCGGAAGCTCCAGACTGGCCGTATCCAGATCCGATGTTCCTCGTCTGCGCCCCTTCCTTCTCTGTCTCTGCATACCCTGGCGCCATACTGTTTCAATTCTGGAGGGTTTGTAGTATTTTCAGTGTCTGGTAGGGCTAACTCCCCCACTGAGACTTTCTTTTTATAATTTAATTTTTATTTTGTAAGTCTTCAGGTTAAATTCGTTGGGGTGACACTGGTTCATAGGATTATGGAAGTTCCAGGTGTACAGTTCTGCGATGTATCATCCGTGTAGTACTCTGGGTGTCACCGCCCAGAAGTGTCCCTTTGTCACCATGGATTTGACCCGCTTTACCCTTTACCGTCTCCCCCTCCCCTCTCCCTTCCGGTGACACAGTACTGTTTTCTGTGTCTGTTGAGTTTCTATTTGTTTCTCTTGTTGGTCCATTTATTGCTTTCAGTTTTATGTCCTGCGTATAAGTGAAATCATGTGGTTCTTGACTTTTCCGTCTGACTTATTTTACTTAGCACGATATGCTCAAGATCCACCCATGTTGCCGAAGCTTTTCTTTCTCAATATTTCCCCAGCTATTCATGAAGGTTTATTTTTTCCATGTAAATTCTAGTATCAGTTTGTCTGTCTCCATAAAATTGCATTAAACTTATAAATAAATTTGCTTAGGGAGAACCGATGTCCTTATGATGTTGAATTGTCTCATCTGAGAACAATTTATGTTTTCTCATTTACTCTAGAACATTTTTGTGTTTTGTGTTAGTTTAGAAAAGTTTTTCTACAGTGGTTTTGTACATGTATTGTGAGTTTATTTCTACATATTTTACCTTTCGTTGCTATCGTAAGTGGTATTTCCTCTCTGGCACTGATTTGGAATGTCGGTTTTATATTCTGCTACTTTACTGATTGCTTTTTTCATTTAGCTGTGAATGTGTTTTTCCCCAGCGTGTGTCCGTGAGATTCATCCATGTGGATACCTCCAGCTCTAGTTTATTTATTTTCTCTGCTACGTACTATTCCATTGTGTGAATATCCCACAACATTTATTCATTTGTGAATGGACATTTGGATTGCTTCCTGTTTGTCCACATTGCCAGTAGTTTTCCAAAGTCGTGCGACCAGTTCTCACTCCGGTCTTCGAGCGGGGCTCCCTGTGTTTTCATGGTTTTGCCGCATTAACCGGTCAGTCCGCTCCCACAAGGCCCGGGCTCCGGATTGCACACATCCCCTACGTCTTGTCCCCTCACTCGGCAATGTTTGGCTGCTGACGGGAACGGGGAGCTACTGGCCCGCTTCTGCCGGTGCCCGAGAGGGAAAGGCGCCTCTCCAAGTGTTAAATGTCCCCTTCACCAGGTGAGGGATGCTCAGGGCCCCGAGTGGCATTTTTTTGCTGAGATATTTGCAGTTATAACTTACATACTTACCAACAATCAGCGTTTGCCGAGTAACAGTTGTGCCTGGCACTTTCCTAGGCTCTGCACAGGGTGAGTGATGAATGAGGCCCTGTCCCCACCCTCAGAGGGCTTACGGCCCAGCTGGAAGAGAAGGTACCCACAGGGAACAGCATCAGTGACTGTCCGTGCGCACGCTAAGTGCCAGGCTGCTGATGCAGCAGAGGGTCTACATAAAATGAATGGTTATGTTACAGATTCGGGAGGAACCATGGTCACTGAATTTTTCTCCTTGTTCTAAATGGGCTGACTCTATCCTGCTGTAAAAATGTAGACTTCCTCTAAGATACCCCCTCTTTCCACCTGCATAGTCACCGACAGCTTCAACTTCACCTTTGAGCTCACTTGTACCCCCAGTGGGTGCACCTAGGATCAGCCTTATTCCTCAGTGAGTGATCTTCAGGGTCCTGTGTCAAGAGACCTGGTGGCTGGTCCAGTTGTGACCCAGTACCGGGTGCCTCACCCTTGATTCTCACGAGCCGGTTGCTGAGCTCCTGGCCCTGCCAGGGCTGGCTCCTTGCCTGCCGCCACCTCACCGGCGTCTCCGAGCACAGGCTTCCCTTCCTCCTGGGTCTGGGGCCCTGCCGACCCTCCTGGGCTCCGCAGGGCCCAGCGGCACACACGCCAGGTCCAGGAGTTTCCTCAGCGAGCAGTCTCCTCCTGCTGCTGCGCGTGCGACGAAGGCTTGGTTGCAGCACGTGGGTAAGAGTTTCCCCACTCAGTAACGTGTCACCTCGTTCACTTTACAGAAGGGCGACATGCCTCTTTGGAGTTGGAAGCCTCTCCCTCTATTGCCTGGTCCTCTGTGGCCAGCAGCCCACTGGCGAGACAGCTGGCGGCCTGCGGCTGTGCACTGTTGATGCCAAGCGGTTCTCTGGGGAGAAGCCAGCTGGCTTTTCCGGACATCTTGTCTGTAGCCTTGACCTTACTAGGTCCACTTGCTAGCCTCCCCAGCCAACTGGCCCAGGCTCACGCTAGTTGGCGTGTTCTTTCACTTGTTCACGTGCTCATTTATTTGCTCGTTTGTTACACACATATCATTGGCTTCACTGAGCAAAGCGCACGCACCTGTGGAGAGCCTCTCCCCCCTAGCCCGCGGGGCACGGGGTGTCTCAGAGCATCTCAGAGCTCGTGGAGTGCTGCCACAGCTTCACCTGTCTGGCGCAGGCGAAGAAGGGCCCGGACGCGTGAAGACCGTGTTGCTCTGCGGGGCTGCAGTCAGGCCCGCCCCCGCGAGGCAGTGGGCTGCCACGCGCACCTCTGGGTTTTCTTGTCGTGGTTCGGGTGACAAAGGCGTGAACTGCTGTGTTCACTGAGGACTGGACTGGTGCAGGGTTGCTTCCCAAAGCTTGAGCTGGGCCCTGAGGGATGGGGAGACGTTGGGCAGATTCTGGAGGCGGCATCATGTTGATACTGGGGGAGGATCCCTTGCCTAAGTGGGCTCAGAGGGGCATCGTGGGTTTAGAGACATTAGAGAGACCGGCTGGCTGGAATCTGTTAGCTGTCGTGTGTCATATCCTTGGGACCTCCTGCTCGACTAGATTAGCACTCAGGAGTGTTGTGTAAGAAGCTGTATTCTGGACAGGCCAGTGCTGGCCGGCACGGGCTGGCACGGCGCTGTGGCAGGACCATGGAGGGGCCCTGGCCTTGACCTGCTGTGGCCGTGACACAGAAATAGCCTTTGACCCCGAGTCAGGCCACCCGCCTTCTCCTGCGGGCTACTGTCAGGGCACGTCGCTTCGGGTTGCACTGGCAGGGTGATCATCCATGTCCTCAGTAATTGCCTTCGTTTCCTTGATGAGCAGAGATGCTCCGAGTCTGGGCTATTAAAAGAGGTTAGGATTCAGGACTTCAGCCTGCCGTTGGTGTGAGGGGGATATCTCCGTGCCAATTACTGCCTCCTTGGTAGGATTAGCCACTGTGTTAATTGCTACTCAGAAAAACTGCCAAGTTTGTTGTTTCAGACTTTGGCTTTCAAAATATTGCAGATGTCATCTTAAATGCAAATCGTGTTTGATATGAGAGATAACTGTTGATCCATCACCGCTCTGGGGCTGCTCTGCATCCGAGGCTGCGGGAGGGAGAGGAGTCCCGCCCCGGGATATGACCTGCGACTCGGGCGCTGGTTCCAGGACCGGGCGGGGGAGGCAGCTGCCAGCCCGTTTCTTGGCACTCTCCCGGAGAGGACTCAGGGCTCTGTCAGCAGCAGTCTGCCGGGGCTGGCCAGGGACCGTCTGAAACGGCCTCGCTCTTCACCCGAGAGCACGGCCTCCCTGGTCCGCAGGGCACCCCGTGCGCAGCTTCCAGTGCACACCTTGCATGTCGTGTCTCTGCAGTGAGTGTCCAGTGGCCATAGTAGCTGTCAGTCTTCCGAGGTTTCCGAGTCTGCGGCATCGTGCCATTTTCCACCAGGAGAGACTATAACCTACAATTTACAGCATTTAATTTTTATTTTATATTTTAAAAACTTATAATTTTGAAATAATTTTAAAATTTCAAAGTTGTAGGAGTAGTACAAAGAGATTCCATATCCTTTTGAAACAGATTCCCCAAGTGTTAACATTTTATCGTTTTTGCTTTACTCGTTCTCCGTGTGTGTGTGCATTTTTCCTGAACCGCTGGCAGGTGCGTTTCAGACACACCGCCCCATCGCTCCTGAGCCTTCAGCGTCTGTTCCTGGGGCCTAGGACAGTCCCTTGCACAGCTAAGTACAATGATCAAAATCAGGAGAATAGCATTGATACATTATCGTCCAGTCTACAGATTTCATTTCCCTAGCCAATTATGTCCCACCAGTGGTCTTTATAGCAGATGTAATCACCACCACTGTCATCATCTGGTGTAAGATCCCCTCGAAAGATCTCACATTGTGTGTGGTGTCCGTGGCTCTTTTGTCCCCGCTCATTTGGAGCAGGCCCCTAGTCTGTCTTTGCCTTTCGTGTTTTGAAGAACACAGGCCAGCTGTTCTGAAGACAGTTCTTGAAGCTGGGTCTGTCTGAAGCGCCCTCACGACTGGTTCGGGATGTGGGTCTGGAGGGCGGCCGCAGCAGCAGCGCTGGGTCCCTTTCGGGACTTCGTAGTAAGACACTCGGGGAAGCAGCTGTCCCGTTCTGGGGCTGTAACTCTGACCGCCGGTTAGACCGCGTCTGCTAGGTTGTTCCAATGTCAAGTTATTGTTTTCCCTTAGTCATTAATTAGTACTTTGTGGGGAGATGGGTTAGGCTTATGTAAATACCTTGTTTCATTAAACCTGCTTTAGCATCCATTGATAATTCTTGTCTGAATCAATTACTATAATGTTTGCAGATGGTGTTTTTTCCTCTCCATTTATATATTCTTTAATACTCTCTCCTGTTTTGAAGAGCTTTTTCTTTCTTACATTTTTAATTTACTCGTTTATTTTTTATACGCATACGGAGTCATATATTTCTGTTTTAGTCAATGGGTTACGTTGACTGAATTACACTGATGAAGCTACTTTCACTGGGTTGTATATGAGTATTCAGTGGTTTATAAACTGGTTATTTTGATGGTTAAATTATCCCACTGATTTGGCCAGTGGGAACCCTTTCAAATTGGCTGCTGTGTCCTTTTGATAACCCCCTACAATATTTTTCACAACATTTTATTATAAAAATGTTTGGTAATAAAATTTTATAATAAAAATATTTATTACAAGATACAGAAAGTTAACAGATTGTTTTTCAGTGAACACCAGTACACCTATGACCTAGATTCCGTGATGAACGCTTCCCACGCTGGCTGTATTGCACGTGTGTCCATCTGTCCGTCCGACAAGCCGTCTTACCTTTCAATGGCGTGCCGAGGTAGACGTCAGCGCACGTCATCGTTGACCCCTCCGCGGACATGGCGTGGTCTGGAGCTCTTTCATCAGGTCTAGTGTGCGTGCAGGGCTGCGTGTGAATATTAGTGCACCGTGTGACGCGTTTTGACAGACGCATTCGCCCGTGCAAACCCAAACCCCTGTCAGGTCGCAGAGCACTGCCATCGCCCCCAAGAAGGCGCTTTCCTGTCCCCTTCCGGTCGGCCCCGCCCCCGTCTTCCTCCGCAGCACCCGCTGTGCTGGTGCTGATCCTGCCGTAGCTTACTTCGGCCTGTTCCAGGATTCCGTCCACACGGACCCGGCACAGTTTGTTCTCTCGTGTGAGGACTGTTGTCACGAAGATCCCAAGGCTCACCGTGCTGCTGACCGTGTCAGTCTCCCTTTGTTCCGTCACTTGTGGGGTGCCTGTGTGTGCTCTGGCTCCGCGCGGTGTCCGCGGTCACCCTGTCCTTTCTTCTCCCCGCCCTGGCTCCGGCCCGTGGGGAACGGTGTCTGGACCCCACGTGCGTTCGTTGCCAGTGCTTAGCCATTGCTCCCAGGCACTTTCTGTCTTAGTGCAAAGAACGGAAAGCCACATGTGCGAGTATAACACACTCAGAAACACATCCACATCTGTTTTTGTGCCTGTGCGTGTGTGTGCAAAACCGCGCATTCGTAACGATACCCCTTCCAGTCCAGAGCCACTGGGCTCATCCTAGTCCTTCACCTGTCCATACGTGGAACTTCCCTCTGCCAGGAGGAGAAATGTTCCCGACTGTATTACTTACTCTCTGAGTCCGAAAATACGTATAACACAGTTGAATGTGAGTTAACCCATGCCCTGGAAGAAAACAGACCTGCTAACCAACCAGAGCTCCGAGTTTGTCTGTGGCCCTTTCTGTCATCAGCATCGCTGCAGTGCTGTGCTGGGGAGTTGTTGGGGCTCCTCTCCCTCGCCCTGCCCCATGCACTCGGGTCCCGTTTTCGCTGGAATTCAAAGGTAGCTTGGTCCTTTTCTGTTCCTTTGTGTCGGGTTTCACGGTCCCTCTCTGTCCTCGCTGATTTTTTTCTTAGTATATAAAATGTTAACGTGTTTATAAAAGTTGCACTGCAAACAAGCTGGACCCAGGAATGTCCTTGTCCTCATCCGTCCCACTGTGCAGGGGACCCGTCTCTCTCTTTTCTCTTTGCCCTGTTACTTCTGCTGAGATAAGCAGGTTCGTGCATGTTTTCTTTTCTTCTTTTTTCATGTACAAAAGGAAGATACTCCTTCGCACATTACTTTTTAAAACATTAAACGGCCCTGGCTGGTGTGGCTCAGTGGATTGAGCACAGGCCTGCAAACCAAAGGGTCGCTTGTTCGATTCCCAGTCAGGGCACATGCCTGGGTTGTGAGCCAGGTCCCCGGTGGGAGGCGCACGAGAGGCAACCACACATGGATGTTTCTCTCCCTCTCTTTCTCCTTCCCTTCTACTCTCTCTAAAAATAAATAAAATCTTTAAAAAAAACATTAAACTTTTTATTTTGAGGTAATTGTTTGTTTACACACAATTGTAAGAGACAATACAGAGAAACCCACATCCTCGTACCCTGTAAACATCCCCCCATGGTGACATCTCACAACTGGGGCAGTGACGCTGGTACAGCCAGGACACAGGACACCTCCGGCCCCCCCAGGATGCGGGCTGTGCCATTCTCAGTCCCACCCGCTTCCTTCCCACTCTAAACCCTCTTCAACCCCCAGCGCCCATGGTCAGTGCGGTCCTGTTGGTGTCTGTCTCTTCCTCTGCTAACATTGTCGCTGTAGCTGAGTGAGCCTTCTTCTGGTCCAGTGCCGGTGGCCTCCCTTGTCTTTCCTCTGTGGTATACTCCTGCTTTCTCATTCTTCGGTTCAGGGGAGCTCGTAGCTATCCTGTTTTGTTGAAAGAAATCCAGAATTTTGATTTGTAATTTGAACCACTTCATTATTTCTGCACCTAACTTTACTTTCCCTTCCTGTGCTTTTCTTATTGTTCTTCCCCTTTCAGGTTTTTGCATTTGGCATTTAAAAGTTCGATCCTTTCACCCTGGTTGGTGAGGCTCAATGGATTGAGTGCTGGCCTGCAACCAAAGGGTTGGTGGTTCGATTCTCAGTCAGGGCACTTGCCTGGGTTGCCAGCCAGGTCCCCAGTAGGGGGTGCATGAGAGGCAACTACACATTGATGTTTCTCTCCCTCTCTTTCTCCCTCCCTTCCCCTCTGCCTAAAAATAAATAAAATCTTAAAAAATATAAAAAAATAAAAATTTGATCCTTTCATTTTTATGGAAATGTGTGCTTTGTGCTATGCATTTTCATCTGATTGTTGCTTTAAACGCATCCCATAAACTCTGATGTGCAGTATTTTAATGATCATATATATACTTTTGGAATTTCTATTTTAATTTTTTACTTAAAAATTAATTTCCAGTTTTATTGTGCCATGATCAGAAAATATTCTTGGTAATATTTGCCCTATATAACATTGATTATTTATTTGTCACCTAACATGTGACCAGTTTTTGTGGCTAGTCTGTGCTCGTTCGTTTGTGTTAGCATTTATTCTACTATGTCTGATACCAAGATTGTTTTGCTTTTATTTCCCTTTGCCGGATGTATCTCTGCCCATCTCTTTAGTTTCAGGCTTTTTGAATCCTTTTTTAAGTGTGGTTCTTGTGCACAACATTTAGTTGGACCTCGCTCCGTAAGCCAAATCAAAATTCTGTTTTCACAGGTAATTGAACTCGTCCCCAGTTATTTTACGTACGGTATTTGTATGATTGATGTTCTTGGTAATGACACTATTTCTTAATATATTTGTAATAGAAGCTATGTATTATGTTCTATTTATTGTACTTTTCCTCTACGTGATGTATTTTCTTTGCTCACTTATTTAATTTATTTTGCTATATAAGAAGTTTTTATTTTTGTTCTAATGGTTACATATGTATTTACTACCTTTGAGAAATTATCTTAATCCCCTGTAAACCTTTACTATCTGGTTTGTCAATGTTGATGGGATGTCTTGACTCCCTACCCAACCATCATTCTATACAACCTGCACACTGTACATAGTCTCCTACCCAACCATCATTCTATATAACCTGCTCACTGTACACAGTCTCCTACCCAACCATCATTCTATACAACCTGCACACTGTACACAGTCTCCTACCC